>CM037876.1:24163904-24708881 GCA_021292165.1 Shinisaurus crocodilurus | reverse complement strand
AGAAGGAGGAGCAAATGCCTACTTGCTCATTGGCTCTCTGCTGTCAAGTAAGCAAGTGGTAGTGCAGATGAGAAAGACAATGGGGAGCAAGAGCAGCTCGTGACCATGGCAGTGAGTAGGTAGGATGACTGAGAGAGGGGACCCATTGAGGGTATCTTGCTCAAGGGTCCCCCCAAAGCCCGGAGCCTACACTGCCCCTACCTCAGTATTATAGGGCACCAACATAGAGGTTCAAAGTTATGTTCAAAGATAGCTTGTTGTAGATGCCTAGAAAAGTTAAATTGAAGTTGTTGCTCTTTTTTTTTAACCCCAGATTTCTCTTGGTAGATCTCAAGCACACACCCTTGCCCCATTCACATGATAAATTCCAAATCTTATCCTATCTTTCAAAGTCTCTAAAATCAAGCTTTGAATTGGAAATTTAATCTTTTATTCCAACTGTCCAGTTTTAGTTCTATGCGGGGCAAAACTGTTGGCATATGACCCTGGAAAGGGGAAGTACCCCCTTCTGCCCCTCTCTGCCCTTCAAACTAGGAAACCTACCCTTCAGGTTCCATGGCCACACTCAAGTTCTTGGATGCTTGGTCTGGTGAAGATTGCTGTAGGCTGAAGCACTCAGGGTTAAGGCTATTAGCCACGGATGGCAGGGCCAGCCCTACCATTAGGCAGAGGGAGGTGATAGCCTCAGGCAGCAGATGCTGGGGAGGGAGCAGTCTACTGGCTGTTCCTCCGGAGCTTCTGGCATTCCTCTCCATTCCCCGCTGTTAGAGTACAGAGTTGGATATGCCCCACAGATCCCCTACCCCAGTTAAACAGGCCCTGCTGCCTCAGGTGCAGTGGGGAACACGATCCTCTTACCAGTGTTGAAGTAAGATTCAACTGCCAGTCCAGTTGGCTTCTGTACAAAGAAGTCCCATGCTGGCTGAGGTTGATGGGAGTTATAGTTCAAAACATCTGGAGGGGACCAAGTTGGGAAGGCTGTTCTAGCCCACAATTTCATCTTTCCCAATGATCAAGCGCTCTCAGGTCAATCCTCTCATTGGCAAGGGCCCAGTGCTGCAAAGAACAAGATCTATCTTCTCTCGCAAGCGACATTCTGAGCCCAAGTGCAGTGGTGGGCAATATGTTGTTGGACTGCAACTCCCATGCTCTCTCATCATTGGCTACGTTGGGCCAGAAGTTGCCCACTCCTGCAAGACCCTTCCAGTATGTTATTTATTTATTTATTTATTTGACTTGTACCCACCTTTCTACCAAAAATGGCACTTACGGCGGCTTACAATCACTAAAAAACTGATCAAAACAAATATATTAAACACAATACATTAAAAACACAGGAGTTATCAGAGTAAAACAGCCTCCAACCCAACAGGCCCACTTACACTCCAAAGGTCCACTCGAAAAAAGCGGTCTTTGCCTGCCAGCAGAGGACAACAGAGAGGTAGTGGGACCAGCCTCCCTCGGCAGGGATCCCACAGCCACTGGGAGAACTGATTGTACAGGAACTGATCCTAAGACCAGTTCTTAGGAACTAAGAGTGAAATTACATGTGATGTGGGAGTTAAATTACTGGAACTCACAGCATCTTTTTCTATTACAAAAAGCAATTGTGGTGGTGTGTGTGTTTGTGTGTGGATTGGGGCCTCAGTGCAGAAAGAAAGCAGGGTGGTGGGGCAGATGGCCTCCAGAGATTCAGGGCTCCAAATGAAAGATTCGGGGTTAAACACCCTCCCGCTGTGCCATGGCCCCAATCCAAATTCCGCCTCTGCCCCCACTAAAAGAAGACATTGGGGGTTCCAATCATGGGACGCCAACAGCTCCTGTAGCTTGACTTGTCAGTAAGTAGGTAAGCAAAGAGCACATCTGATTTCCTAAAGTTAGAGCCATGTAAATGTGCCTTTACATTCAGGGCCGGCGCTACCGCTAGGCAGACCCAGGCGGCTGCCTAGGGCGCGTGGCGGAAGAGGGCGCAGAAACACTGCGTCCTTCCTCGCCGCCGCCGCGCTCCTGCCCCACCTGCCGCCTCCGCCGTGCCTCCCTGCCCGCCCGCCGCTGCTGCCGCGCCTCCCCCACTGCCGCCACCGCTGCCGCTGCACCTCCCCCCGCCACCTACTTTACGTCGCTTCCGGAGCCCCGCGGGCGTTGTTTTGGCGGGAGGAACAGCTCTGTTGCCCTGGTTTCCCCGGCAAAAAAAAAAAGCGGGGGTCCCGTCGCGTCACTCCTCCTCGGAGGCGGTGGGCGGGCAGCAGCAGCAGCAGCAGGGGGGGGTGGGGATGAAGGTAGGTAGGTAGGTGGTGGTGGCAGCGGCGGCGCGGGGAGGGTTGCAGAGCAGGGCTGCTTTGCTCCGGAGCCCCACCATGGCACGAGAGGGGGGGCGCTAAATATAATTTGGCCTAGGGCGCCAAACAGCCCTGCACCGGTCCTGTTTACATTCCCTACTCCAATTCCAGACAAGGACATCTGTGATTCCCAAGGAAACATACCTGGGTGTTAAGGCAGGATGGAAGATACAAAACGTTTAGCAAGTTAAGAGAGCATTTAGGGAAAATAAATCCACGGAGCTTGTTGAGGCATAATTTACCAATACCGGGGGATGAAAAGACTCTCCGTTTTTAATTTTTTGTTGTTGAGCGTAACGAACAAATATTTTAATATGCTTGTGCAGCTTACAAGTGGCAAGGCTTACTTTCCTGTCCCTATTTTTTTTTGTTGAATTTGAATACTTATTTTAAGAGTTGTTTGTTCGAAGCTCCAAGCATATACGGTAGGTACATGTATAAAGGTACACACACACAATATTAAATCAGGGACGGTTGACAAAATGCATCTTGTTTATCAGGTTGGTACAAGAGAGCTTGGGAGAAGGCTATTTTATTACCTGTCTGTAATTCCAAAGTCACCACGACGATAACTATGAAAATCTTATTCTAGGGCACAGCAAATAGGAACAATAAATGTCAAGCAACCTATTGACATAAATTACTGGCAGCAGCTCTGTGGAATTTGCGGGGCATTTGTGAATTTTAAGCTGGATGTGGCCGACAGTGACACTGAGATGAACTTCTTTGAAAGCATGTGAATGCCCTTGAACCCAGAAGCCAGCCTATAGGTTACCACCACAGCATGCCGCCATCAAGACTTTCTGTCCTTTTGAAAATAACGGCACAGGGAAAGCCAATGTTTGATGTCGTTCACTGCATGTATATGCATAGGGACAACATCAATGGCAAAGCTATCTGGGACGACATTACAAAGCCTATCTGGCCCCCTGCCTCAATACACATAAACTGGTCACCAGCTGCGATCTAGGGGGAGAAAATAACACACTTCCCCAGCAGTATAGCAGCAGTCTTTATGCCTTCCTCTGAAGCCCTCACATTGATCATGCTCAGTGTCAAGACCGCTGTTGAGTTGCTACAGCCTTTTTTTAAAAAATCGCTTAAAACGGGTGCACAACTTCAGGCCTGGCGGGCAAATCTGGCCCACCGGGGGTCCCAATCCAGAGTTCCCCAGAAGGCCCCGCCCCCTTTCCCCACCCACCAATGGTTTGTTGGCTGCCTGGCTTTTGAGCAGTTCTCCCCCTCATTCTAAAAGGTCGAAAGTGCCTCTCTAAGGCTTATTTCCTGGCAATAACAGCTTTAAGCTAAAATATGGTGGTACTTCTGGTATTTAGGCCCCTCCCCTTTTGCCTTTGGCTCCACCTGCTTTTGCCTTCAGCCACACCCACTACTGGAATGTCCCCTGCCACCACCCCAGAGCTTCTCTGAAATCCCCCAGGATTTTCTCTTTTAAAAAAACCCCTAGGAGCTCCCCAGAGGCAGTGTTAGAGGGCAGCCCACTAGGACTGGAGCCCAAATCTTTCACTTGGGGCCCCAAATCTCTGGGAGGCCATCTGCCCCACCACCCTGCTATCCATGGGCACTTGCTGGAATAAAGGTACAGGGGCCCTGATGAACTTTGCTGCATCTGATTCTGATCCCCTGGATTAGCTGGCTTCGTGCCCACATGTGCTTCACCTCCAGCTGCTCCCCAATCTTTCTGCCTTAGGTTTTTTTTTCTGAAATCAAATGCCCTCCTCTTCCCTGTCCATATGTCCATTTTTACAAATAGGGGTGTCCTTAGGAGACAGGGCCCTTTAAACACACACACACACACACACACACACTTACTTTAGAGCATATTTAAATTAGCAGTGTTAGAGGGCAGCCCACTAGGACTGGATATGCAAATTTGTGCTTCTTTTTTTTTTTGTCCTGTGGGCCTGAGCCCCAGATCTTTTTGGTACCTAGAACCACCACTGGAGCTCCCCCGCCCTGCCCTGAGTGACCATATGTCTCCAGTCCAATAGGTTTCACAGTTTTTGTGCTTCCAAACCTACAAAACCTGTTTCACCAGATATGACAATTGTGGCAATGAAAACGAGCAGGTGAACTATGGCCACAGGCTCTATCATACCAACACTTGCTTTCTGATAGCCAATAGGCTGCAACCCTGCATACACTAAAGCTCTTTAACACCCATTGAATTCAATGACATTAAGCACCTATGCACAGAATTTCAGGTGACCGCAATTTTCTCTACACAGCCACAGAGATGTGGATATGCTTTCCTTTGAGTTGCTCTCTACTCCAAGATATAGCAGATATTTCTTATTTACTGCTTTGTTTCTGAAGAGCCTTCTGTAACTTCCACACTCTCAACAAGATCTGTTTCTGATCTACCTAATTAACATGGTGCCTACTGCAGCCTACTGTGTCTTTCTTCTGAAAAGCAGGAAAGCTGGAGATCCGCATGTCAATCCTGGTCATGCAACTGAAGAAGGGTTCTGTGTAACTTAAAAGCTTGCTTCACTTTGTTTATAGCCTGCTTGTTCCCATAAATGTTTTATTACACTGTGGGCCCTTTCTCTTGTGACATTTGAGGCACAGGAGGAGCCACTAGAGTCACACCGCAGGTACTCCTTGCGCTGCTCAGCTTCACGTGAACACCCCAGAAACAAAGGAGGAGCCCAGAGTGAGGCTACTCACCGCACCAGTTTGCTCCAGTTTCTGGGAGGGTTCCCAGTTTGCTGGTTCTGTCAGCACAACACTTTCTAAACATAGTCTTACAAATTGACACCACAGTCCTTTCCTACTAGAGCAGGGCTCTCCAACCTTGGGTCCCAGATGTTTTTGGCCTACAACTCCCAGCATGCCCCAGCCAGCGTAGCTGGCTGGGGCATGCTGGGAGTTGTAGGCCAAAAACATCTGGGGACCAAGGTTGGAGAGCCCTGTACTAGAGGGAAATATGAGCCCATTTCAGAGCAATAGATTGATGGAGATCTCCACTCCCACCATCCTCCTTCACTTACCAACCTTCCTCTTTGTATTTGCCATGTATTTGCCTTGGTCAATATACTGTTCAAATTGCACTTTCCTTCTTGTGTGCTTTACAGTCTGTGCGTGCTGTGATTCCGGCATGGCAGCATCTTTCTTTGCTGCCTGTGAAGGTTACATAGGAGTGGAGATGAGGGGCATGAGGACTGCAAGGGCTGGTTTTATAACTCAAATTCGCCCCACCCATCACCCTTCTATAAGGGAAAAATTGTTGTGTTCGTTTGTTTCCCCGTTTTTTTAAAAAATGAACTACTGCATGGAGAAGGGAGAGTGAGGCGGGGCAAATGACTGATCAGTGCCCCAGGCCTTTATGCCCGATCAGTTGCCCAGGCCTTGGGCAACCATGATACTTGAATCATCTCAGGTTGAATTTAGGGTTGTTCCCAGTATAAGCCTCGTCTCTTGACAGTGTGGCGGCTTCTATCTGTCCCTTACAAGGAACTCAGCAGCCCCTTCCTGTTACAAAATACGAAGTTGGAGGGTGGTAGAAGCCAAACAGCAGCACTGAGGCCTAGCAGTTTTGAAGCAAAATGAAGAAAGAGGCTATTCTCAGATAGACAGTCGCACTATACGCAAGAAATTAGAATTCTGCCGGGGACAGGCCTAATCTACCTCAAGATACATGAGTTACTCCAGGGATGGGAGACAGTAGATCTCCAGATGTTTGGACTTCAACTCCCAGCATTCCTGACCATTGGCCATGCTGGCAGGACCTTCTGAGAGTCCCCCAAATCTGGAGATCTACCATCCATGTGGTATAATAGTTGCCCTTTTTTTTTAAAACATTCTCCTGCCCAGGAGGGCTAAAGAAAAAGAGCAGGGGGACCCTTTTTCTAAGCTAAACAATCCCAAATGTTGTAACCTTTCCTCACAGGGGAGTTGCTCCAGCCCCTTGATCATTTTAGTTGCCCTTTTCCTAACTCTACAATATCCTGCTTTAGGTGTGGTGACCACAACGATACACAGGATTCTATGTGTGGTCACACCATAGATTTGTATAAGGGAAGTATGATCTTGTCAGTTTTATTTTCAATTCCTTTCTTAATTATGCCTAACATGGAGTTTGCCTTTTTCACAGCAGCCACACGCTGGGTCGACATTATCATTGAGCTGTCCACCACTGAACTGGTTTACTGAACTGAGAAGCTCTGTTCAGCCGTTCTAGCCCTCAGATGATGAGGAGAGAATGGGATAGTGTTCACTGGGCCAACTTCCTCCATCCTGTCCCCACTGCTGAACCCTACCATCGTCCACATAGTGTAGGGGAAAGGTCTTCAGGGGAAGGTCTTTAGTGCTCTTCATGCGGGGAGGTTCTAAGACCCAAACAACATGTTACGTTAAAGAAATAGCTAGCAGCTATGTCTTCTCATTTTTAAGACTCTAAAGCAGTGTTCTCCAACCTGGGTCCCCAGATGTTTTTGGCCTATAACTCCCAGCATGCCCCAGCCAGTTGCTGGCTGGGGTATGCTGGGAGTTGTAGGCCAAAAACATCTGGGGACCCAAGGTTGGAGAACACTGCTTTAGAGTCTTAAAAATGAAGAAGACATAGCTGCTAGCTATTTCTTTAACGTAACATGTTGTTTGGGTCTTAGAACCTCCCCGCATGAAGAGCACTAAAGACCTTCCCACTGAAGACCTTTCCCCTACACTATGTGGACGATGGTAGGGTTCAGCAGTGGGGACAGGATGGAGGAAGTTGGCCCAGTGAACACTATCCCATTCTCTCCTCATCATCTGAGGGCTAGAACGGCTGAACAGAGCTTCTCAGTTCAGTAAAACCAGTTCAGTGGTGGACAGCTCAATGATAATGTCGACCCAGCGTGTGGCTGCTGTGAAAAAGGCAAACTCCATGTTAGGCATAATTAAGAAAGGAATTGAAAATAAAACTGACAAGATCATATCCCTTATACAAATCTATGGTGTGACCACACATAGAATCCTGTGTATCGTTGTGGTCACCACACCTAAAGCAGGATATTGTAGAGTTAGGAAAAGGGCAACTAAAATGATCAAGGGGCTGGAGCAACTCCCCTGTGAGGAAAGGTTACAACATTTGGGATTGTTTAGCTTAGAAAAAGGGTCCCCCTGCTCTTTTTGTCTTTAGCCCTCCTGGGCAGGAGAAATTTTAAAAATAAAGGGCAACTATTATACCACATGGATGGTAGATCTCCAGATTTGGGGACTCTCAGAAGGTCCTGCCAGCATGGCCAATGGTCAGGAATGCTGGGGAGTTGAAGTCCAAACATCTGGAGATCTACTGTCTCCCATCCCTGGAGTAACTCATGTATCTTGAGGTAGATTAGGCCTGTCCCCGGCAGAATTCTAATTTCTTAGCGTAATAGTGCGACTGTCTATCTGAGAATAGGCCTCTTTCTTCATTTTGCTTCAAAACTGCTAGGCCTCAGTGCTGCTGTTTGGCTTCTACCACCCTCCAACTTCGTATTTTGTAACAGGAAGGGGCTGCTGAGTTCCTTGTAAGGGACAGATAGAAGCCGCCACACTGTCAAGAGACGAGGCTTATACTGGGAACACCCTAAATTCAACCTGAGATGATTCAAGTATCATGGTTTGCCCAAGGCCTGGGCACTGATCGGGGCATAAAGGCCTGGGCACTGATCAGTCATTTGCCCCGCCTCACTCTCCCTTTCTCCATGCAGTAGTTTCATTTTTTAAAAAAACGGGGAAACAAACGAAACACAACAATTTTTCCCTTATAGAAGGGTGATGGGTGGGGCGAATTTGAGTTATAAAACCAGCCCTTGCAGTCCTCATGCCCCTCATCTCCACTCCTATGTAACCTTCACAGGCAGCAAAGAAAGATGCTGCATGCCGGGAATCACAGCACGCACAGACTGTAAAGCACACAAGAAGGAAAGTGCAATTTGAACAGATATTGACCAGGCAAATACATGGCAAATACAAAGAGGAAGGTTGGTAAGTGAAGGAGGATGGTGGGAGTGGAGATCTCCATCAATCTATTGCTCTGAAATGGGCTCATATTCCCTCTAGTACAGGGCTCTCCAACCTTGGGTCCCCAGATGTTTTGGCCTACAACTCCCAGCATGCCCAGCCAGCTACGCTGGCTGGGGCATGCTGGAGTTGTAGGCCAAAAACATCTGGGACCCAAGGTTGGAGAGCCCTGCTCTAGTAGGAAGACTGTGGTGTCAATTTGTAAGACTATGTTTAGAAAGTGTTGTGCTGACAGAACCAGCAAACTGGGAACCCTCCCAGAAACTGGAGCAAAACTGGTGCGGTGAGTAGCCTCACTCTGGGCTCCTCCTTTGTTTCTGGGGTGTTCACGTGAAGCTGAGCAGCGCAAGGAGTACCTGCGGTGTGACTCTAGTGGCTCCTCCTGTGCCTCAAATGTCACAAGAGAAAGGGCCCACAGTGTAAATAAAACATTTATGGGAACAAGCAGGCTATAAACAAAGTGGAAGCAAGCTTTTAAGTTACACAGAACCCTTCTTCAGTTGCATGACCAGGATTGACATGCGGATCTCCAGCTTTCCTGCTTTTCAGAAGAAAGACACAGTAGGCTGCAGTAGGCACCATGTTAATTAGGTAGATCAGAAACAGATCTTGTTGAGAGTGTGGAAGTTACAGAAGGCTCTTCAGAAACAAAGCAGTAAATAAGAAATATCTGCTATATCTTGGAGTAGAGAGCAACTCAAAGGAAAGCATATCCACATCTCTGTGGCTGTGTAGAGAAAATTGCGGTCACCTGAAATTCTGTGCATAGGTGCTTAAATGTCATTGAATTCAATGGGTGTTAAAGAGCTTTAGTGTATGCAGGGTTGCAGCCTATTGGCTATCAGAAAGCAAGTGTTGCTATGATAGAGCCTGTGGCCATAGCTCACCTGTTCATTTTCATTGCCACAATTGTCATATCTGGTGAAACAGGTTTTGTAGGTTTGGAAGCACAAAAAACTGTGAAACCTATTGGACTGGAGACATATGGTCACTCAGGGCAGGGCGGGGGAGCTCCAGTGGTGGTTCTAGGTACCAAAAAGATCTGGGGCTCAGGCCCACAGGACAAAAAAAAAAAGAAGCACAAATTTGCATATCCAGTCCTAGTGGGCTGCCCTCTAACACTGCTAATTTAAATATGCTCTAAAGTAAGTGTGTGTGTGTGTGTGTGTGTGTGTGTTTAAAGGGCCCTGTCTCCTAAGGACACCCCTATTTGTAAAAATGGACATATGGACAGGGAAGAGGAGGGCATTTGATTTCAGAAAAAAAAACCTAAGGCAGAAAGATTTGGGGGAGCAGCTGGAGGTGAAGCACATGTGGGCACGAAGCCAGCTAATCCAGGGGGATCAGAATCAGATGCAGCAAAGTTCATCAGGGCCCCTGTACCTTTATTCCAGCAAGTGCCCATGGATAGCAGGGTGGTGGGGCAGATGGCCTCCCAGAGATTTGGGGCCCCAAGTGAAAGATTTGGGCTCCAGTCCTAGTGGGCTGCCCTCTAACACTGCCTCTGGGGAGCTCCTAGGGGTTTTTTTAAAAGAGAAAATCCTGGGGGGATTTCAGAGAAGCTCTGGGGTGGTGGCAGAGGGGACATTCCAGTAGTGGGTGTGGCTGAAGGCAAAAGCAGGTGGAGCCAAAGGCAAAAGGGGAGGGGCCTAAATACCAGAAGTACCACCATATTTTAGCTTAAAGCTGTTATTGCCAGGAAATAAGCCTTAGGAGAGGCACTTTCGACCTTTTAGAATGAGGGGGGAGAACTGCTCAAAAGCCAGGCAGCCAACAAACCATTGGTGGGTGGGGAAAGGGGGCGGGGCCTTCTGGGGAACTCTGGATTGGGACCCCCGGTGGGCCAGATTTGCCCGCCAGGCCTGAAGTTGTGCACCCGTTTTAAGCGATTTTTTAAAAAAGGCTGTAGCAACTCAACAGCGGTCTTGACACTGAGCATGATCAATGTGAGGGCTTCAGAGGAAGGCATAAAGACTGCTGCTATACTGCTGGGGAAGTGTGTTATTTTCTCCCCCTAGATCGCAGCTGGTGACCAGTTTATGTGTATTGAGGCAGGGGGCCAGATAGGCTTTGTAATGTCGTCCCAGATAGCTTTGCCATTGATGTTGTCCCTATGCATATACATGCAGTGAACGACATCAAACATTGGCTTTCCCTGTGCCGTTATTTTCAAAAGGACAGAAAGTCTTGATGGCGGCATGCTGTGGTGGTAACCTATAGGCTGGCTTCTGGGTTCAAGGGCATTCACATGCTTTCAAAGAAGTTCATCTCAGTGTCACTGTCGGCCACATCCAGCAGCTTAAAATTCACAAATGCCCCGCAAATTCCACAGAGCTGCTGCCAGTAATTTATGTCAATAGGTTGCTTGACATTTATTGTTCCTATTTGCTGTGCCCTAGAATAAGATTTTCATAGTTATCGTCGTGGTGACTTTGGAATTACAGACAGGTAATAAAATAGCCTTCTCCCAAGCTCTCTTGTACCAAACCTGATAAACAAAGATGCATTTTGTCAACCGTCCCTGATTTAATATTTGTGTGTGTGTACCTTTTATACATGTACCTACCGTATATGCTTGGAGCTTCGAACAAACAACTCTTAAAAATAAGTATTCAAATTCAACAAAAAAAAATAGGGACAGGAAAGTAAGCCTTGCCACTTGTAAGCTGCACAAGCATATTAAAATATTTGTTCGTTACGCTCAACAACAAAAAATTAAAAACGGAGAGTCTTTTCATCCCCCGGGTATTGGTAAATTATGCCTCAACAAGCTCCGTGGATTTATTTTCCCTAAATGCTCTCTTAACTTGCTAAACGTTTTTGTATCTTCCATCCTGCCTTAACACCCAGGTATGTTTCCTTGGGAATCACAGATGTCCTTGTCTGGAATTGGAGTAGGGAATGTAAACAGGACCGGTGCAGGGCTGTTGGCGCCCTAGGCCAAATTATATTTAGCGCCCCCCCTCTCGTGCCATGGTGGGGGCTCCGGAGCAAAGCAGCCCTGCTCTGCAACCCTCCCCGCGCCGCCGCTGCCACCACCACCTACCTACCTACCTTCATCCCCACCCCCCCGCTGCTGGCTGCTGCTGCTGCTGCCGCCGCCACCGCCTCCGAGGAGGAAGTGACGCGACGGGACCCCCACGCTTTTTTTTTTTGCCGGGGAAACCAGGGCAACAGAGCTGTTCCTCCCGCCAAAACAACGCCCGCGGGGCTCCGGAAGCGACGTAAAGGTAGGTGGCGGGGGGAGGTGCAGCGGCAGCGGTGGCGGCAGTGGGGGGAGGCGCGGCAGCAGCGGCGGGCGGGCAGGGAGGCACGGCGGAGGCGGCAGGTGGGGCAGGAGCGCGGCGGCGGCGAGGAAGGAGCGCAGTGTTTCTGCGCCCTCTTCCGCCACGCGCCCTAGGCAGCCGCCTGGGTCTGCCTAGCGGTAGCGCCGGCCCTGAATGTAAAGGCACATTTACATGGCTCTAACTTTAGGAAATCAGATGTGCTCTTTGCTTACCTACTTACTGACAAGTCAAGCTACAGGAGCTGTTGGCGTCCCATGATTGGAACCCCCAATGTCTTCTTTTAGTGGGGGCAGAGGCGGAATTTGGATTGGGGCCATGGCACAGCGGGAGGGTGTTTAACCCCGAATCTTTCATTTGGAGCCCTGAATCTCTGGGAGGCCATCTGCCCCACCACCCTGCTTTCTTTCTGCACTGAGGCCCCAATCCACACACAAACACACACACACACCACAATTGCTTTTTGTAATAGAAAAAGATGCTGTGAGTTCCAGTAATTTAACTCCCACATCACATGTAATTTCACTCTTAGTTCCTAAGAACTGGTCTTAGGATCAGTTCCTGTACAATCAGTTCTCCCAGTGGCTGTGGGATCCCTGCCGAGGGAGGCTGGGTCCCACTACCTCTCTGTTGTCCTTCTGCTGGCAGGCAAAGACCGCTTTTTTCGAGTGGACCTTTGGAGTGTAAGTGGGCCTGTTGGGTTGGAGGCTGTTTTTACTCTGATAACTCCTGTGTTTTTAATGTATTGTGTTTAATATATTTGTTTTGATCAAGTTTTATTAGTGATTGTAAGCCGCCGTAAGTGCCATTTTTGGTAGAAAGGTGGGGTACAAGTCAAATAAATAAATAAATAAATAACATACTGGAAGGGTCTTGCAGGAGTGGGCAACTTCTGGCCCAACGTAGCCAATGATGAGAGAGCATGGGAGTTGCAGTCCAACAACATATTGCCCACCACTGCACTTTGGGCTCAGAATGTCGCTTGCGAGAGAAGATAGATCTTGTTCTTTGCAGCACTGGGCCCTTGCCAATGAGAGGATTGACCTGAGAGCGCTTGATCATTGGGAAAGATGAAATTGTGGGCTAGAACAGCCTTCCCAACTTGGTCCCCTCCAGATGTTTTGAACTATAACTCCCATCAACCTCAGCCAGCATGGGACTTCTTTGTACAGAAGCCAACTGGACTGGCAGTTGAATCTTACTTCAACACTGGTAAGAGGATCGTGTTCCCCACTGCACCTGAGGCAGCAGGGCCTGTTTAACTGGGGTAGGGGGATCTGTGGGGCATATCCAACTCTGTACTCTAACAGCGGGGAATGGAGAGGAATGCCAGAAGCTCCGGAGGAACAGCCAGTAGACTGCTCCCTCCCCAGCATCTGCTGCCTGAGGCTATCACCTCCCTCTGCCTAATGGTAGGGCTGGCCCTGCCATCCGTGGCTAATAGCCTTAACCCTGAGTGCTTCAGCCTACAGCAATCTTCACCAGACCAAGCATCCAAGAACTTGAGTGTGGGCCATGGAACCTGAAGGGTAGGTTTCCTAGTTTGAAGGGCAGAGAGGGGCAGAAGGGGGTACTTCCCCTTTCCAGGGTCATATGCCAACAGTTTTGCCCCGCATAGAACTAAAAACTGGACAGTTGGAATAAAAGATTAAAATTTCCAATTCAAAGCTTGATTTTAAGAGACTTTGAAAGATAGGATAAGATTTGGAATTTATCATGTGAATGGGGCAAGGGTGTGTGCTTGAGATCTACCAAGAGAAATCTGGGGGTTAAAAAAAAAGAGCAACAACTTCAATTTAACTTTTCTAGGCATCTACAACAAGCTATCTTTGAACATAACTTTGAACCTCTAGTGTTGGTGCCCTATAATACTGAGGTAGGGGCAGTGTAGGCTCCGGGCTTTGGGGGGACCCTTGAGCAAGATACCCTCAATGGGTCCCCTCTCTCAGTCATCCTACCTACTCACTGCCATGGTCACGAGCTGCTCTTGCTCCCCATTGTCTTTCTCATCTGCACTACCACTTGCTTACTTGACAGGCAGAGAGCCAATGAGCAAGTAGGCATTTGCTCCTCCTTCTCCTCCTCACCACCACCATTGGCTGGGCCAGGTGAACAAGCAGGTTGCAAGGCTGAAGAGGAGGAGCAACTCCAGGGGGCTCTTGTCAGTGGGACCCTTGCTGGGCTGTAGGCCCTTGGCAGATGCCCAACCATGCTGACCCTTGATGCCAGCCCTGGGCAGGGAAATGTTTGTTGTTGTTCTTCAGCCCTTTTCTGGATGAGCTCACCTGGCTCAGGGCCTATGTCTCGGAAGCCTCCTCCTGCCTATGGCCTCTCATGCCCCTCACATTTATATGCCAAGCATCCCTGGGCCTCACATGGACCTTGCATGCATGGATGAGTTGGGCAGAGGTTGACCTTATGCCTTCTGGCCTTGCAGCTTTGAAGAGACAGGCAACCAGCTGAGCCCACACTGTCTCTCTGGTGGCAAGCAGGTGCTGAGTGGCAAAGGGGAAAGCTTTTAAGCAGCCCTGCTCCTCCCCTGGCTGTGAATGGCTGTTTTGAAGCTGGCCCTTCACCCAGCCCTCCTCTCAGGTGGTGGGTGGGAAGGATCGCAGGAAAGGCAGTGGTGTGATGTACTTTTCTGCAGACGTATGGATAGCAGTGTGATATATCGCTGCTGTTTGGAATTTTCTATCGGAAGAGTCTTTACTCGGTAGGTCTAACCAGAGGAGCATCAACAGGTTTTTTTTTTTTTTAATTATATGAGCTTATGCCCTGATAATCAGACACTGTTCCTTCTGGATTCATTCTGAAGAAGTCTGCCTAATCCTAATTCTAATATGTGCCACGGAAGAAGACTGTAGAATTGAAATGTGTTTGGCATTTATTTATGGGCTTCTGTGTTAGATTCTACATGAGCGTTTGTTTGCAATAGTATCCTTCTCTTTCGTTCTGTATGCAGAGGTTGTGAATGTGATGTTTTAAAGTTGCTTTACAACAATTGGTCACTGTGCAGTATTTTGTTGTAGTCTGTTCTAAATTTTTAATATATGTTATTGTATGATTCTGTGTAAATGTTTCCATCTTTCTAGTAACCGTTGTCATTTTTGCTCTGACCTTTTTATATCAAAGACTAATGAGTTAAAAGCATCTCATGCAGTGAATTTACAGCATCAAAAATACTACATGTGAGTGAGTTGTTGCTACATGAATGAGGGATCACTGGCTACCCAAATGAATAAACCACTTCTGGAGGGTTAGGTGCTCTCTTCTACCAATCAATGTTTCTACTGGAAAATGATAGCTTTAAAATATGTATTTCCCTAGAACAGAAAGCTGTGCGTTTTGATGTTGCAAATGTTTGCGTTTTAGCTGTCATGCCACCTTTCCCTTACTCCAGTGAATGCCCTGTTTATATGATTGCGCAGCAGGAATAGGCTGGTGGATCTCCCTTCTAGTAAGAAAGTATTATGCAAGCAAAAATATGCAGTACTTGTATGATACAGAGGAGTTATGCCACGTTTCTTGGCAAGAACGCATAGCTTGCAGTGTTAACAATTTCGTTAAACAATATGTTTCTGTGAGAGTTGTCATGCCAGCAGATCTACCTGCTAAGGCAGTGGTTCCCACCTCAGCAGGTGCACACAAAAGTGTAGGTAATTATACGTTTGAAATATAGCCTTTCAAGATGCCTCTTACACACAGCTCACTCGTCTTCTCTGCTCGTTCAACAATATAATCTAGGTGACACGGGCGGGATCATCTTGATGTTGAGTATCATAGTTGGATATGAGGTGGATACATACATTCGGGGGGGGGGGGGAAGGAACACAAACCTTAGAGTGTACCGCTTCAGAATGCAGACAGGGCAGCTGTCCCCAGTGTGAAGCTCTCTAGTGCAGTGTTCTCCAACCTTGGGCCCCCAGATGTTTTTGGCCTACAACTCCCAGCATGCCCCAGCCAGCTACGCTGGCTGGGGCATGCTGGGAGTTGTAGGCCAAAAGCATCTGGGGGCCCAAGGTTGGAGAACACTGCTCTAGTGCACCACGATGGGGATGAAAATTGAGCACCCGCCCCTCCTCAGCTGATCACCACGCCAGTCAGCTGAGGAACAGAAAAGGCCTGATCTTCACCCCAATCACGGTGGGCTGGACAGGGAGTTTTAAACCTCCTTGACCGGCACACCACAATGGGGATGAAAATCCCCTTCCCTGCTCAGCTGATCCGCATGTGATCCGCATCAGCTGAGGAGAGGAGGCTAAGGAGGGAAACTATTCACTTTCAGTTAATATAGAGGGACACATCATTCAACAGCAGTACTCTGTTAGTTTCATTATTTTCTTTTCACTTCTGTCTGAAGTATTTCTGTTACTTTTCTCTCCTTGGACTATTGTGAGCGAAGATGCCCTACATAATACTGATTGGGAATGCAGCCAGTCAGCCACACATGGCATCCTTTCAGTTCTTCAGAGTCTTAGACCAGGAGGCACAGAGGGCCTTCAGAACTTCATCTGGAGATGCTCACATGGCCCTGCTCAGAAGCTGGGCAATAGTGCTAGGAAGGAAGGCTGATGTTTCTGGTAGTGGTGATAGCAGTGCATCCAGGCTGAGTCGATTCCTCTTCTCTCTCCACTAAACGTCTCCTCAGCATGGGCTTGGGTTGGCAGGAGAGGAAGAAGGAGAGCTCTGACTCTAGCACTGCCATCTTAGAGCTGGACAGAAGGTGCAGGACCACCTCTGAGCGGGACAGAAAGAGCCTAAGACTAGAATTACTATAATTTAAATAGAAATACAATACATCTCACCATTGTGGAGAAGACTATGACCAGGTGACCCCCCGTGCCTGGTCAGTCTGCTGTCCAGATACTAACTGTTGATTAATGTATATTGTACTGTTCTTAACAATATATATATATATATATATATATATAATTTTAATATTATTGATGATTTAATTCTATTTTTAACTCTTGTATTTTTCTCTTTTTGTTTTAATTGTATGAGTTTTAAAGGCTGTAAGCCACCTTGGGTCCCAGTGTTGGGAGAAAGGCGGGATACAAATAACAACAACAACAACAACAACAACAACAAGGCTCATGTTCTTATTTATTTATTTAATGATATTTATGAATGACTTATATTACAGAAACATACAAAAACAAGACTTCATACAGAGGACAAGATTACCTTCCTGGGAATGCCTTTTGGAAAAGGCATGTATTCAGTAGGTGCTGAAAACTCAGAAGGATTGACACTTGCCAAAGTTGTAGTGGTAGGGAGTTCCAGAGGGTGGGTGCTGTGACACTAACTAAAGGCCCTCCAAGCCATGATGGACCAAACCCCCAAAATCTTGTGTACCACGAGGAGGGCATCTCCTGATGAGCACAGCGACTGAGCAGGTTGGTTCTTACATTTCATCATCTTTAAACCAGACTTGGACTGGGCAGTGCTTCAAACAGTGCTCTGTTCTCTAACCGCCCTTCAAACAGAGGATTCTGCTCTGTGAAGTGTGGCATGTGGCTACCCTAACTTTCAAGCTGGACATGCACAGACAGTGCTCCATACAAACATTCAGAAATGAAAAACAGGTTGATAGAGACGTCCTAATTATTCAGTTCACTTCAGAAACAAGGCAAGGTAATTTGAATCCCCAAAATCTGGGGAGAAATTTGGACGAGAGTTTCAGAAGCATCCCTAAGCCCAGTGTGGGGGCTTCCCAACCTTTCCTAAATCCACTATGGAATTCATTAAGTCCCTCCAACAGTCCGCCACAAAGTGCCACATTTCATTTATTTCCAGAATTTAGCAATCTTATTTTGAGGCAAAAATGTGAATAACATATTTTAGCCTCGCCTTAAATATTGCTTGAAATGAAACAAGTGGAGTGCCAATAGCCATCCTGCCATCCTGTTTTGTTTGCTTTTGGAGAATTAGAAGCAACAATAAATGACATAATACCAAAATGTATTTCGTTAACTGTAAAATGACCTTTTATGAATAAAAAGTTTCAAGGATATGATGTATTTTTTTAAAGAAAAGAAAAGAAATCACACATGGGGCATAAAATTACACACAATAGAGAGTCATTTTCCTGTGAATAGTAGCAGAATTTTAACTAGCTCCATCTTTCTCTGCTTTGCCTTGCCTCAGATAGATACGTGATCTCATATCATATAACCACCAGACTGTGTTTTCTATCAATGAAAAACTAAAGAGAAGAAAAAAAGAAAAAAGGAGGGGTTGGGAATAGCTTAACTTCCCAATAGGGCTCACACATGTGGAGGTTTCTGAATTAGCTCTGATAGTCAATGTTGTGTTTGAATAAAACTGGAGGTTAGGAGCTACTGTCAACCCCAGACTTGCTTTCACACCCGAAATGGTGTGAAAAGTGGGAAATGGTGGCAGAAGTGCTAATGCATTTTGTTTGAAGTGTGGGATATGAGGATGGAGATACAAACTGAAGTGCAACTACGGAGAAAGGCATAAAGGCAAGCTTCTTGGCTTCATTCTTCTTTCGTGAACAATAATTATAATTCTCCCTAAAGATAATAACACTGATTTCACTTATCTGGCATGGATATTGTTCTTACATAGATTATGCTGTGTGTGTGTTTTTAATGGTTTGGGCAAATGCCACTCACAAAATATGCTACACAGAACAGCTAGCAGGAAATCTGTCATTCTGTGATTCACACATGGCATCTTGCCAGTAACGAGTGAGTGCAATTACCACCAATTTCCCCCATTTAATTAGTGTGAAGGAGGAAAAAAACTTATCTAAAAGGGCCATGTGGATTCTTTTCATGGTGAGGAAGTTTCTGCCATGGATACTCCAGAGTGGGAAAAGATCCAAGTTGTTTAATAATAAGGCTGAATTGATCATTTAAGAAGACATTCTACTAGAAATGATGGATTCCAGTCAAGAGGCATCTGGAGTTTGGGGTACTGGGGAAGGAGAGCCTATGAAATGAGGGAAGCTATTGCACTTGCCTTCAGAGACATCTGCCACCACAGTTGCTGTACTGAAAACATTTTATTATTTAATTCTATATCCTGCCTCAACAAGTGCCTAAGGCACCTAACAAGATCAAACGCGATCAAACGCAACATGAAATGAACCTGTAAATCATGACTGTTGAGCCTCTTTTAGCCTGAGGCCTGAATTCCATTTCAAATAAGGTCTCAAGGGCCACATTGCTGTGGTGGGTGGGGTCGAAGGCAGAAAGGGGCAGAGCCAAAATACAAAAACTTCCAGCATATTTTAGCTTAGAGCTTTTACTACCAGTAACAGCCTTAGGAGAGACATTTCAAATGTAGAACATAAGAACATAAGAAGAACCCTGCTGGGTCAGACCAAGGGTCCATCTAGTCCAGCATTTTGTTCGCACAGTGGCCAACCAGCTGCCCATGTGAAACCCACAAGCAGGACATGAGTACAACAGCACCCTCCTGCCCATGTTCCCTGGCAACTGGTGTACATAGGCATACTCCCTCTGATATTGGAGGAAGCATATAGCCAATCAGGACTAGTAGCCATTGATAGCCTTCTCCTCCATGAATTTGTCCAATCCCATTTTAAAGCCCTCTAAACTGGTGGCCATGACTACATCTTGTGGAAGTGAATTCCATAGTTTAACTATGCACTGTGTGAAGAAGTCCTTCCTTTCATCTGTCCTGAATCTCCCACCAATCAGCTTCATGGGATGACCCCGTTGGGTTCTAGTATTATGAGTGAGGGAGAAAAATGTCTCCCTATCCACCTTCTCCTTCTCCACACCCTACATAATTCTGTACACCCCTATCATGTCTCCCCTTACTCGCCTTTTTTCTAGGCCAAACATTCCCAACTGTTGTAACGTTTCCTCATAGGGGAGTTGCTCCAGCCCCTTGACCATTTTAGTTGCCGTTTTCTGCCCTTTTTCTAACTCAACAATATCCTTTTTTAGGTGTGGTGAACAGAACTGTACGCAGTGTTCGAGGTGCAGTCACACCATAGATTTGTATAAAGGCAGTATGATCTTGGCAGCTTTATTTTTAATTCCTTTCCTAATTATGCCTAACATGGAGTTTGCCTTTTTTTCACAGCAGCCGTACACTGGGTCGACATATTCATCGAGCTGTCCACCACAACCCCAAGATCTCTTGCTTGGTCAGTCAACTTTTAGAATGAGGAAAAACTCCACAAAAGTTGAGAAACCTCCAAATGAACAGGGTGGGACCAGGGGAAGCGGTGGGGCCTTCTGGGTAACCTCAGAGTAATGAATTTGTCTCCCAGACTTGAGGTTCTGCATTCCTCTGAACCAGTATATGAAGCAAGCAGGGTGAAAGCAGATTAACAAAACAGCCAGTTTAAAACCAGCAGCAGAAGATAAAATAGATGAGGTTGACAGGCCTAAGGCTCATCTAAATAAAAAAGAACTTCTCCTGATGTGGGAAGACCACCAGAGAGGGGGGCTAAATGGGCCTTCCTAGGAAGAGCTGGATGTAGCTGCTAAAAAGGCCCCTTCTCAAGTCTCTGCTGAACATGCTTCAGACATTGGTGGAACACAGAGGAAGGCCTCTCACAAAGTTCTTAAAACTTGGGCAGGTTCATATGGGAGAAGATACCCTGGTCCCAGGCCACTTAGGGCCTTGTAGATAACATGGTCTCCAATTGCCCTGAAAATGCCAGGACACTCACAAAAACCCTTAAGCCATCATGGCTTCTCACTTTGTCATGTAGAGTCCAAAATTCCCCTGCCTCCCACAGCTGCAAGCTACTTAAAGGGGCCATGGGCAAAATTACAGCTAAGCTTGTAGTGATGTTCACGTACCTTGGGGGGGGCACCTCACCTCTCTGTGCTGGAAGCCCCCCCACCGCTCAATTCTCAGTGGCGCGTAGCGATTCTCCATGCCGCTCGAGCCGCCCGTGCCTGCCACGACAGTCCCGTTGCGTCACTTCCGGCTGGCCGGAAGTGATGCGACAGGACCCTGCGCTGGCGCAATGAGACCCCACACTGCGTCTTTTCTGTAGAAACCAGGGCAACAGGGCTTGCTGCCAGATGGGACTCTGCAGGATGTGGCGAGGACAGCAAGGCCACCCCTGAAGATCGTAGTGCTCTAACGAGTCTAGATGGGAGGTGACAATCTTTCAGGTAACCCGGTCCTTAATTGTTTAGGGGTTTTATATGTCAATAATAATACTTTGAACCAGGCTCAGTAGCAAACCAGCAGCCAGTGCAGCTCTTTCAGCACAGGTGTTATATGTGCCTGGCAAGGCACTCCATTCAACAGCTTGGCCACAGCATTCTGCAGTAGCTGCATCTTCTGAACCAGCCTCAAGGGCAGTCCCACATAGAGAGCATTACAGTAGTCCAGTCTTGAGGTTACCAATGCAAGGATCAAGCTATCCTTGTCTAGGAACAGGCATTGTTGATGTACCAGCTGAAGTTGGTAGAAGGTACTCTGTGCCACAGAAATTACTTGGGCTTCCAATGACAATAATGCAGGGATGTTGAAGAGTCCTTGGCCTCGAGTCACGAGTCGAGTCATGAGTCTTTGGACCCGAGCCCGAGTCCGAGTCTCGAGTCCAAGGTCCAAAATGGTGACTCGAGTCTCGAGTCCTGAGTCACTCCCAAAGCGGCGGCCCATGGAGGGAGCGGGAGGGTCTCCGCGAGAGGAAGAAGAGCTGCCCTTCCTCCCGCGGAGACCCTCCCGCTCCCTCCATGGGCCGCCACCGCCGCCGCCCCCACTTACCATGGGCGGGTCTTTCCCTCGTCCCTGCTCCTGCCGCCGCCGCCGCCGCACCAGGGGTGCATTACGAGCCCTCCCTGGGTTTGTAGTTCTCCGCGGCGGCGGCGCGGCCCGATCTCGCTCTTCTGAGCGGCGCGGAGAGTGTTCTCCATGCCACTCGAGTTGCCGCCGCCACCTGCCGCCACTTCGCCGCCACCCGCTCGCCGCCGCCGCTCACGTCACCGCCGTCGCCGTCTCCCTCGCCACCACCCGCTCGCAGCCACCGCCATCGTATGCCACGCCGCCGCCATCGCACGCCACACCGCCGCCATCGCATGCCGCTGCCCGCGCCGGTCCCGTCATCACTTCCGGCGCGGCGGAAGTGACGCGCCGGGACCCTGCTCCGGCACGCTTGGCCGCCGCCGCTCTGTTTAGAGTGGCGGCGGCCAAGAGCGCCGGAGCAGGGTCCCGGCGCGTCACTTCCGCCGCGCCGGAAGTGATGACGGGACCGGCGCGGGCGGCGGCGTGCGATGGCGGCGGCGGCGTGATGGCGGCGTGGCGTGCGATGGTGGCAGCGGTGGCTGCGAGCGGGTGGCGGCGAGGGAGACAGCGACAGCGGTGACGTGAGCGGCGGCGGTGGCAGCGGTGGCGGAGTCCTTGGGCTCGAGTCCCGAGTCGAGTCTCGAGTCCCATTGAAAAAATTGGGACTCGAGTAGGACTCGAGTCAGAGGGGGGACTCAGTCGGACTCGTGAGTCGAGTCGTCGAGTCCGAGTCCCCATCCCTGCAATAATGAATCTAGGAGCTTCCCCAAACTGAAATGAGAAATTACAGGTGGTATATAAATATTTTGAACTACATGAATGAAATAATTGGATGAAATGAACTTATTTAGGCATTTATTCTGCAATAGCACACATGTGCACACGCACACATCCGAGCTAGCAAGCCATTGTACAATCACATTTACAGTGTGTAGGTTCAGCTCTGAAGTGTACACAATATTCCAATGTGATGTCTCTCCCCTCCCCTTTTAACTAGGGAGTGCAGTTGTCAACAGCAGAGAGGTGGTTTCTAGGCTGTTTGCTGAGAAATTGCACTAAACCCTTTTTAGTATGGATCACTTCATCTACCAGCATAGGAGAACAGACTAGAATCTAAGCTCCCAAAGCCAATTCCCAGCCTTGTGTCTAATAGGTGAAACACAATTTTCTACTTGCTCTTCAGTTTATGGAAAGATCAGGCCCCCTACTAGGAAAAATACACTCACATTCTCTTTACCACATGCACTCCTTTAACGGGAAACATAATGAATCGCTTTTCACAGGTAGTTACATTCTAATTACACGTAAGAGAAATGAGAGACCATGTATCTGTAGGTGGAGAGAAGGAGGGGACTTGGTACAATTTCTCAGCTGTACAGTGCCCTACTTCATGGGAAAGGCCTTGGCTAGGTCACCAGAAATCATTCATTTCAGGTAACGTGAAAAGACAGGATCACAATGTAGGATTCCCCACCCCCACCCCTGCATTTGAATATGATATTGAAGACATTGTCAAGGTTCCACTACTGCAAGGACCCCTTGATCTGCCTTTTGGGAGATCTCTGCCTCTTCCCAAAGACCCAGTCCTTTGCCTGCTTCCTCCAGTAACGTGGGTGTAGGCTGTAGGCATGGTGAATAAGTCACTCCAAACTCCAGGGTACACAACAAACTTTACTTATAGTATTAGGGAAATTACTTAATAGAGTGGTTTTAAATCAAAAGCATGTATGATAAAATAAAACAAACAATGTTCTCTAGTTTCACTTCAGTCTACCTAATTCCTATGCAGTCAGTCAGCCAGCCAGTTTCTCTTTCTTTCTCTCTCTCTCTCTGCTGTTTCTCTCTGCTGCTTCTAGCTCTCTCCCAGCACACACTCTCTGACTGCTAGCTGACCACACCCCACATATATAGTCTTCCCAGGACTGGAAGGTTATAACCATGTGACCCTGCACAGGAGAACTAATTCTTAACTTCTATTGGGTAACTTAAACTCTCAAACTCCCCCTCCCATCGTGGAGTGTTTGGGCCTTCAGGCTTCAACAAACTGAAACCTGTGTAGGCCTCAACAAACCCAATCCTGTGTAGGCCTCAAACCCTCACAGACATGCAAGAGTTTTTTGGGTCCTATGGAAATTCTGGATATTTAGGAAGTGTTATGAAGCTCAGCTCAGCTCCACTGAAATAAAATTTGAACTGTAGGCCCCCATTTCCCCCGATCACCTTAGCAAACATTAAGTTTGAGCTGGCTGGTTTGACATGTATGGTGTTTTAAAGTATGAGATGGGATGGAGAGAATGGACAGAGACAGATTTTTCTCCCTCGTAATACTGGAACTGGGGGAATGGGTGGGCGTGTCACCCAATGGAATTGATTGGCAGTAGGTTCAGAATCAACAAAAGGGAGCACAGTTCTGTTCACCGCAGCTCAAAAAGAATATTGCAGAGCTGGTGAAGGTGCAGATAAAAGCAACCAAAATGATCAAGGGATCGCAGCAACTCCCCCATGAGGAAAGGTTTCAACGTTTGGGGCTTAGATTTCATAGATCATAGAGTTGGAAGGAGCCTTTAACAATCTAAATATACAAAATTTAAAAACAATTTAAAACAACTAAAACAATTTCAATTAAAAAAAAAATAGGCCTGTTAAAACTAGACCTGTTAAACAGCTGACATGTTGCATCATATGCAATTAAATGCCTGGAAGTGGAGGGCAGTCTTAACCTGGCACCGAAAAGATGTTTGCGCCAGGTGGGCCTCAGTGGGGGAGATCATTGCAAAATTGGGGGGCCACCGCTGAGAAGGCCCTCTCAGTCCATATCAACAAACTAGTTCTAGCAGTTTTCATCCCCACAAGGGGAAGGTTTTTCCCTAAAGCTGATGGTTCTTAATTGCCCATTCAAGAAAAGGCCAAAATACTTTACATTACAAGAGAGATACCTCACAACTACAAATCTCCCACCGCCACCCAGCTAGTGTGAATATTGCAGCTAAGCTTGGAGGGAACAGGTAATTCTAGGGGGGGGGGAGAGATGATGTCAGTGTCCCTGTTAAGCCCTGAGTCCACTGCAGCGCTGATCACCAGGGCTAATGATTCCAAATCTCCTCTTACCCTAGTTAATGCTGAAGGTGGTGTGACACCAATAGTATTTCAGCTGGGCACAAGCAACCATTTTAAGAGCATTAAGGGTGCAATCCTATGCAAGTTTAAACAGAAAAAAGGCCTACAACTCCCAGCATGTCCCAGCCAGCTATGCTGGCTGGGGCATGCTGGGAGTTGTAGGCCTTTTTTTCTGTCTAAACTTATATAGGATTGGACCTTAAAAGTAGAATGACAGACATTATTCTTCATGGTTCATCCACACATTTCTTCTTATTCCATGTCCATCTCCGGTCAAACAGGTTTGGCAGGTTTTTGAAGCATTACAAAAACCTGCCGGAACCTAGTTACCAAGGCAACAGTAGGATGATTCAGCACCAGCAGGGATTCATCTCCCTTACCACCTCCAGATTTCTGAAATAGCTATTATCCATCTCCTTCATGATGCTATTGCCTCACAAGAGATAATATAATACATGGCTTAAGTCCAGGGTACCTGAAGAACCACCTCCTCCTGTCCCATAAATTCTTCTCCTGATGTATAATAATAAAAGAGGATGTGTTGTGTATCTCTTCTTCCGTCCGTCAGCACAATAGAGCCAAGACCATGAAACCTAGACACGTGAGACTTGACATGCATACTAAGGGAACCCGAGTAGCATGTGCACCTTGGGGTTATTTTGTTTTTGAAATGCATCCATTACTTTGAATTAATGGTCCATGTGGTTGAAATAACCTCTTTAACCACTAAGGGCAGACTCCCCTAACCCATATATAGCTTTGCAGGTTATACAGTTTGAAGCCAACTGAGATTAGTAATGTCATGCCCTACCCTGAGGAGGATTCTTCGGATGAAGAACAGGAGGGGGAGACTGAGCCAGCATAACAGGCTCCAGCCAGAGCCAGGCAAGGAACTAGAGACTGGAGCCTTCAGAAGAGCAACCTGGCCCCTCCTGTGCTGTGCCTGAACTCCCCCAAATGCAGGAATCAGAGCCTGGGATAATTCATCCCTCTTAACGGGCATGGGCTCAGGCGCAAGCAGCAAAAGAACAAAGGGAAGCTCCGGTGTGGGGCCTCCCTTAAAAGCAACACACTGACCTAATTAACCAGATGGGCTGATTAACAACCAGCTATAAATCGGCCCAGCTGAGGTCAGCCTGTTGCTGCAGACAACAGGGTTCTAACATTCATGCTTTGCCTTGTTACATTGGACTGGACAGATTCCTAGACTCTTGGCTGCTCCCTTAGACACCACCTGATTGGCTTCTTGACGCTTGATACAGCTGACTCCTGTGAACTGAACTCTGGAATGCCTTGACCTCACCTCCGCTCTCTCCTGCTAAGTATACTGGACCTCTCGTGTAAGACTCTGGACTGACCTGGTTGCTCTCTTTGTTATCCCTGAAACTATCAGAGCCATGACCGGGGCACTTGCCGGCCTGGGAGCAGGACAAGTAAGCTGAGAGACAGTTATATGACTTCTCCCTCCCCCATACTGTGGGGCAGACCCCGTTCAGGGGAATGGAGTGCACAAACTCCACACTTGGGGGGCTATATAGGTGTACCCTGGGAGGGGCCATGCCTAGGGATACCAGCAAGCATGGCTTCACTCACACAGGGCACAATATATCCAACTCTGATGGCTACGTAAGTTTGCTTGAAGCCTTCGCTGTATCAAACTAAGAAACTAAGTACTATTCCAAAGCCGGGTCCGTTCTCTAGTAAGTAATGTAAGTAACCCCTTAAAAATTATTTGCCTAACCACTCCCCCCCCAAACCTAGTTTGCTGGCAGCTAACAGAGGAGGGATGAAGAGCTCCTCCCTTCTTCCAGTAGCCCGCTACATTTCTATGATGGGGGTGGAGGAGGGGGCTGCCCTCCTCTGGCAGCTCTTTTGGTTTCTGTGCCAATCCCTGTCAAAATTTTAAATTTTAAAATAACGAAGAGAGTGATCCTATGGCCCCTAGACATCATCTGGGTGGCCATAGGATAATTCGGATTCCCAGGTCCGAGGTCGGAAACAGAGCGCCAACCTCAGAGCTGGGGATCC
This sequence comes from Shinisaurus crocodilurus, assembly GCA_021292165.1. NCBI lineage: Eukaryota > Metazoa > Chordata > Lepidosauria > Squamata > Shinisauridae > Shinisaurus > Shinisaurus crocodilurus. The sequence continues at coordinate 24,682,354 of CM037876.1, read as the reverse complement.
GCGCTCCCGTCCTCCTCCCCACGCTCATGGCTGGTGCGAAAAGAACCGCTCCAGCTGCCTCTGCAAGATCGGGAAATCAACCTCGTAGAAAGGTTAAAGGGGGTGTCCTGGGGGTGGCGAGGAGGGGAGGTGACTGGGGCCACCAGGATGCAAGGTATCCTGATGGCGCTCCGGCCCCCTTCCCTCCCCCTCTGAATGCCACAGTCAGATGGCCAAAAATGACCGTCTAGCTAAAATGCAGAGAGGGAGCTGCGGGGAGGTGGCGGTCACTTCCATTGCTCCCCCAGCTCTGCACTGGATGCTTGTAAGCCTCCGAGTTTGGGAGTTTATGAGCATCGAGGGTGCAATCGATAGGACTGCACCCTAAATAAAATAATCGTCCATGCAGCTGAACCAAGCATTCAGTGTTAGCTCTATTGTGCTCCTCCATGTTTACGGCTCTGCATCTGAACATGTCACATATCATCACAATGAAGCATCTATGAAGCAGTTCTTGAAAGATGTAGGGCAAAAACAACTCTGAGACAGACGATATAATCACATCAAAATGTCAGAGTCATGTTATTCTCTATACATCATTAAGTCAAGCCATTCGTATAAAACAAAGTTTAATGAGAAGATGCTGTGGCTTGTTATCCCTACACAAAGAACATTAGAATTATGCTGTTTTCTACCAGTTGCTGGCAATACTTTGGCATGAGAATGTACCAGGGTGGAACCTAGCACTTGCCGTCATTCTTAGTGGCCCTAAGTAATGGGATACCTTTATATACCACCCCAGTTCCAGAAACCAACATGGACCAATCCAGTCTATTCTACTATTAATACTTGAGAGAGTGCCTCCTCCCTTACTCATTGAGGTCATTGGATGGCATAGATTCATAGATCATAGAGTTGGAAGGAGCCTACAAGGCTATCGAGTCTAACCCCCTGCTCAATGCAGGGAACTAGAGGAGGGGTCTCCCATCCAAGTAATAACCAGGCTTGACCCTGCTTAGCTTTCCACGCTGAGCCAAGCTGAGCCAGCATAATCTGCAGGCATGCTCCTGGTGGTTCCGCATGGACCTATGGCCTGATTGAAGTCCACCTGGAGTAGAGCCTTCAGTGTGGTGGCTCCCTTTCTGTGGATCTCCCTGCCTCTGGAGGTCAGTTAGGCACCATCATTGTGTTGTTTTGGTCCCTGCTGAAGACATCTTTATTCCAAGAAGCCTTCCTTGATTGACCAGCCATGGTTTTTATTGGTATTCGGTTTTTAAAAACTTTTAATCTGGTGTTTTATTCTTTTTATCTCTTATTGTTCACTGCTCCAGGATCTGTTTAGATGGAGAATGGTATATAAATGTTGTAAGTAAATAAATATAAATACACATTTATTTACTTGGAATTTATTTACTTGGACTAGAAACTAAGATTGAAGGAACTGGGTATGTTTAGCCTTGAGAAGAGGACTGGAGGGTGGAGCAGGGCTGGTGCTACCATTAGGCAAACTAGGCGGCTGCCTAGAGCGCCAGGCTAAATGGGGCGCCAGAAATGCGGGGGAAGGGGAGGCGAAAGAAGCGCGCCCCTCCCTCTCTCTCCTCCACCTCAGGGCTCCGTCTCCAATCTGGTGCCCGCTGAAGCTTCAGGCAGGCTCCTCCTCACAACCAGCATCAAAAGAGGCAGAGAAGGCGACAGGCTGGAGGAGGAGGCGGAGGCGGGCAGGGGCCAATGATGGGAGGCTGGTGGGCAGCAGGAAGGATGCACCTGCAAACACCTCCTTCACCCTCCCTCTCAACGTCCCCTGAAAGCAGTTATTTCCAGCAACCAGAGAGGGAGGGAAAGGTATTTTAAGCTAGCTGGGGCTCCAATGTTTTATTTACCATGCTGTTTCTGTGTTTCGGTTTTAAATGCTTTTAGGATGCAATCCTACACGTGTTTGGAGGGGGGGGACTCCCAGCATTCCCCAGCCAGCCATGCGCAATCCTATGCCCGTTGAGGCAGAAAAAAGCCTCAAAAGGCAGAAATATTGCAACAAAGTGATAGAGAGAGGAGGGGAAGCAGCAAGTTTCGTAAATCCCCTCCTAAATTTGAACCAGATGATCCACGGGCTCTCTCTTTGCTATGTTTCTACTACATGCATCCCCTCCCCCAACCCAGAAGATGTATGAGTCAAACCGGTGTCTCTGCACCTCCACCTTGCGAGGTAGGACAGGCTGCAAGACGCCCTTTTGTCTCTATTCCTCACAGGTAGCACCACCACACCTCTCTCACATCCTTTTTTTTTTCATATCCCTTGTGCTGCCCGCAGGAGGAGACAGGCTTTTACATATATATGGAGTAGGAGAAGGCCCTTGGGAGTTCCTGGCATAGCTGGGCTGATGTTGCCTCTTTGCTTTCCGCGTGAACACAAAGAAAGTCTCAAAGTCCACAAAGTTTTTCTATGGGGCTCGGCAGTTCCCAGGGAGGGAAATTTATTTCATAATGGGCATAGGGCTGGAGGGAGGGAGGGCTCAAGTGGGAAGGGGGGGCGCTAAATATCTGATCTTGCCTAGGGCACCAAACTGCCATGCACCGGGCCCTGGGGTGGAGGGATATGATAGTACTTGTTAAGTACCTGAAGGGAGATGCAAACTGTTCTCTATCATTCAAGACTGTAGGACATGAATTAACAGGCTTAAGTTACACAAAGGTAGATTTTGGTTGAACATCAGGAAAAACTTCCTGATTGTCAGAGCAGTCAGACAATGGAACCAACTGCCTAGGGAGGTGGTGGGCTCTCCCACTCTGGAGGCATTCAAGGGGAAGCTGGACAGCCATCTGTCAGGGATGCTTTAAGCAGGATTCCTGAACTAAGCAGGGGGTTGGACTTGATGGCCTAAATGTCCCCATTCCAACTCTATGGTTCTATGAATGCTACAATGCAATTTTAAGATTACTTTTGCCAGAAGTCTAATTTTTTTCTTTTTTCTTGCCTGTTCAACAACTTAAATTCCATCGCTTCAGAAGTTCAGATCCTGTAGTATCAAATGTAAAAAGGGACAACTTAAGAAAAATAATTTTAAGGATATTTGGGGATTATTTTTAGATTTTGTTTTAAATAAGGGGTAAGGGAGCATGCATGCCATGTCAAGATGTGTTGTATTTTTGGAATAATGAATAACAATTGATTATAGAGATAGAAAGTATCCTTTGGTCCCGTGGTGATGGGAGCACTATATAAGTTGTATGTATGTTATTTTTTAGTTGTTTTATATATTGTTTGAAAAACTTTAAATACAAATTATTTTTTAAAAAAAGAAGTTCAGATCCTTGTTCACCCTGGAATACTCTGCATGAGTGAGAGAGGCAGAAAGAGCTGGATTCATTTAAGTGCACACATCCTTGCAATCTTCAGATACCTGGATGCAAAGAGAAGAGAAAGTTCAGATGTAGTCATTCGACAACTTTAGTTTTAGTGGTACAGCGAAGAGGGGAGTTCTCCCCCCAAAGCAGACCTTGCATGACCATAGATCTGATCATCACAAATCAAGCAGCTCAGGTTTAGCCACCTGAAATTAACCTCTGGTTTTCCAGAAAGCAAAGCAGATTTTATTTATTCATTTATTTACAGTGCTTTTACCCTGCTCTTCAGCCAGAAAATGGCTCCCAGAGTGGCTTACAAAGATTCAAATTAAGACAGTCCCTGTTCTCAGGTTTACAATCTAAAAGTCACGACACAAAAGGGAAACAGATTGCAAGGGACGGGGGCGGCGGGGGGGAGAAGCAAAACGCAGGCACTAGTTCTTAGTTTCATATATACAGATTAGGATTTCTAGAAGTGTGGAACAATATTTAAAATTAAATTTAAACTGCATTTTTAAAAAGAGAGAGAGAGGCCTAGACAAATTAAGGAGGATAGACTTATCAATGGCAATTACAATGTATTGTTTTTGTTTCTTTTATCTGTTTTTGTCTTTTTATTGTTCACCGCTCCGGAATCTGCTTGATGTGGAGCGGTATACAAATACTGTAAATAATAATAATAATAATGATAGCTAAATGATAGCTCAATGTCCCATTTAGGCTGTGTATCTCTGAATACCTGCGGCAGGAAACAACAGGCAAAGACTTTCTTGCCCTGATTGTGAGTTTCCATAGAGATCTGACTAGCTGTGCTCGGAAACAGAAACCTACACTAGATGGTCTGATCTCTAAGAAAGTTGCTAGTTTCTTTACTGTTAGTCTAGAGCAGGGGTGGGCAACTTGTGGCCCTCGAGATGTTGTTCGACTGCAACTCCCATCAGCCCTAAGCAGCATAGCCAATGGTGAGGGATGATGGGAACTGCAGGCCAGCAACATTTGGAGGGCCACAATTTGCCCACCTCTGGTCTAGAGCTCTACTCAAGCATTCTTCTTCTGGGTTTAAACTAGTGCTGTCACTGTGCCAGGAATTTCTCCCTCATTTTCTTGGACCATTCTCCTTCAATCTGATAGAAAAGAAATGGCTTTCAAAATGAAATGCAAGGGTGATGAAAATTTCAAAGACGTTCTCCTGGGTTGGATTTGGGTTTCTTGTGCTTATCTTGCTTAGGAGGTGTCCCAGAAGTGTGTCCACACTTCAGTTAAAGCCCAGAGGAAGAAGTAATTCACCCCATTGGGCTTTTTCAGATCAGGAAGCAGAGGCAGCCTGGGAAATTACAGAGCGACGGTGAAAGGAAACGCGCACAGCACTCTCGGCTGCCTCACAGTGATTACGTAAGCTCAGAAACACCACAAAATTTTATTATAAAAGTCCATGAAAATCAGGCAGAACAATGGAAGCCTCTTTCATGGGGGAAGAAAACTTCCAGGAAATTGGAGGCCAGATTTTCACTCCGCACTTGCTCTACCTCTTCTCTAGAGCTAGACACAACACAGCCCACCCCACACCTGCATTGTGGTGGATGCAAAATGGGGGCCAGCGTGCCAACTCAGTTGATGCTGTTGCCAGTTGCAGTGGCAGCACGCACCCCCCCAAACGCTTACAAAAAAAAAGAAAGAAGCTGTGCTACAACCAGGGATGGGGACTCGGACTCGAGGACTCGACTCGTGAGTCGGACTGAGTCCCCCCTCTGACTCGACTCGGACTCGAGTCCCAATATTTTTAATGGGACTCGAGACTCGACTCGGGACTCGAGACCAAGGACTTGTCAACATCCCTGGGCTGTTGACGAGTCTTCTGGCTGTGCCAGGAGCGCGATCACCGGTGAAGAGTGCATGGAAGCGAGGAGCGCCGCTGCTCGGCCACTATGGACAGCTACCAGGAGCGCAGCCCCAACGATGTGTTGAGATTTATTTTGATGTGTTGTTGTGGGGGGTTAGGGTCAGGGTCAGACATTTTGGGTTTGGCTGCCTCTGCCTGCCTGTTTGGAGTTTCCTGCCTCCTCTGCCTGCCTGGTCTCTTCTTAACCAGTTCCACAGCTTGAATTGTCCAAGACAAAGGCCCCTGCCTGCCTGCTTTGGGGTTCCCTGCCTCCTCTGCCTGCCTGGTTATTTTGGGTTTGTCTGCCTAGTCTGTTCTTGCCAAAATCAGTTGCAGAGTTTTGAAATAAAAAGGCACACTTGTGCCTAGAATTTATTTAAGCCACACATCTGAAGTAGCCTTATTTTGTTGGGGGGAAACCCCATTGATTTTAATAGGGACTCGTGGAGTCAGTTTTGGGAGTGACTCAGGACTCGGGACTCGTGAGTCACCATTTTGGACAAGGACTTGGACTTGGACTCGAGACTCGGGTCCAAAGACTCGTGACTCGACTCGAGACTCGAGACCAAGGACTCTTCAACATCCCTGGCTACAACCCATGCCAATGGTGAGCCCTACCTCTGAGAAACTGTTGGTCTTGGAGAAAGACACTTTTGTGAACATTTGGGGTACATTTTTGGATTATGTGTTGGTGAAGGGGAAGGGGAACGAACCTTGTCAAGATTTGTTACATTTTTGGAATATAGAATAATATCATATATATATATATATATATATATATGGGGAGAAATATAACTTGGTCCCAAGAGGTGGGGGGGTGCACAATGTTTATGCTGTATTTTTTGTTTTATTCTTTAGTAGTTGTATGATTGGAAAAATTCAATAAAATATATTAAAAAAAGAAAAAAGAAACTGTTGGTGATTTTGTCCTCCCCCCCCCGCTGAGAAATTTGTGAAATTGTCCCCTCCTTTTTCTGCTTACAATCGAGTGGAGAATTTCGAGAGGCCATTTGCACACAGCTCTAAAAAATATATAGCTCTGCCTACCCGCTACTGTCCCTGAACATACAGCAAGTCCCCAGGTTATGATCGAGTTCGGTTCTTAAGAATGTCTTTAAATTGAATTTGTATGTAAGTCAGAACAGCATAGCGTTCTATACGTTAAAATCAGCATTTACGCAAATAGAGAGTACATACTACACTATGTACTCTACGTAAACGACGTAGCGCCGGGGAACCCAGAAGTCCGTTCTTAAGTATGGGTTGTCTGTAAGTTGGATGTTCTTAACCCAGGGACTGCCTGTACTCCATGAACTGGAGGGGATAACTTCTGAAGTGAGAAGCCTTCTCTAGAGTGACAGGGACAGCAATGAGTGGGCAGAGCTAGCATGCTTGTCCTCCTCCCTTTGTGTGTTGCTTAAACACAGAAAAGAACATCCAAAGAGGGCTTAGGGATGTTTGTTTTTGACCAGAATTTATCCAATTCGCACCTCCCAGAACCAAACACGGATTCACATCCAATCTGTGGCCTGCACTTGAACTTGCAATGCAATTCACACAACAACAAAAATGGGTTGGATAAATGTGTACATTTGGAAAATGCGCATGAAAAAATGCGTACATTTGAAAAACGCGCACAAACGTGCTTTAGTCAATGGGAGAAAATGCACACAATTGATGCATACGTCTGGGGAAATGTGCACAAAAATATGCGTGAAATATCCTCTAATGTTTGTATGTGCCAGCAGGGGAGTTCACGATCTGATACAGACAGAATGAGCTTCAAAGTGGAATCTGGAGAACCTCGACAAGTTCATGTTTTGCTGAATTGCAAAACCTGAACCTAGTTTAGGTGCACCCTAGATTAAAATAAATGCTCTCCCCATTGTAATATCTCTCTTTATTCCCACAACTCACTACTTCAGATGTAATTCTATAAATGCTGCTGCATACCACCTGACTGGCCTCCATCTACCGCTGAGGCGCTGAAGTTAAATGAAGGGTGTACTTGAACGGTATTTTTTCCTTCCCATCAAGAATAACCAAGTGAATGTTTGCCCTCCTTCCAGCCACTTGTAAAATCCTATCTATTTCAGAATCCTGCTGTATGCTACACTGCCTGCTTATATTTTCTCCTCTTGGATTACTCTTTGGTATCTGTTTATCCATTCTCGTCCCTTTCCAGCTTTCATTGTTTTCAAAACCAAACCAAACCACGCAGCATTTCTCTCCTAGCACCTTGTGGTCTGAACACTATCTTATCTTTTCCTTGTGTGCATGTATGTGTTCCTTGGCATGCAAGTTACCGTATATAGCCTTATGCACATTCACTGCTGTGCCACAGAATAAATATGTCTCACTAACATATGCAGGTGAAGCCTGAACTGCAAATTTTAGCCAGGGGCCATGTGGAAAAACACAATTGAACATAGGCACCTAAAAAAATTGGGTGGTTTATAATTAAAATTAATGATGGAGCTTTAATTAAGGGTGGCACAGATATGAGCACGACAGCGTTGTGAATTTAAACAAGCAGAGGAAACAGCAGATCTTTCTGATGGAAATGGAGTTCCAATGCCAATCTCTTTTAAAGCTCATTCATTTATTAACTCATCTACCCATGCTATATGTGAATCCAGAGTAAACTATTTTAAGTGTCTGGTGTTTAATGTCATCACATGATTATGTTACACAAATGGGAACAGCGACAGTATCCAGATACGCACGGAATGAGACTGTAATAATCAGAGCTGTTTCGAAGCAATATCAGATTAATTCATAGGGGATACTTAAATTGTTATAGTTCATTTATAATTTAAGCATTGCAATCAGGAGGCAAATATATGCATACCCTTGGAATGTGATAGATTCGGTGCCTTGCATTCCTTCAGACGCAACTTATCTTCATTCATAGGCTGTATAAATGGAAAGGCGCTTGACTCAGCATCGTTCGGCTCTGTTGTCTATTTCATCATATCTGTTAAAGTAGATACTGGAGCAGGACTACAGTCAGTTAATGAAAAACTGCAAATTGCAGACTATTCCTTTTCAGGAAATATAGCAGAAGCCTGATTTAATGCACTCAGCACAAGATTACAGTTGGTGTGGTTAAGGGGTCCTAACTTCTCTACACCCCGAAGCATAAAAGGTTGCAGATACACAAATATCTGACATTATTTATTTTTTTACTTCCTCAAGGAAATCAGTCATGAAAAGAAGTAGGGTATTACCCAAGTCTAATACTGAAGGCCAAAAACTAAAATATAATTATAGGGACTGGTCCAATTTAAAGGATTCTTTATTGGAAAATATGCATCGTAATGTATTTTTTTGAGCTAGAGTGGTGTTGCAACTTTCAGAGAAGTGAGAAATCTGTTAGATAGCTACGTTCTGATCCTTATATTCGTGCCAGAATTTGCAAAGACCAAAGCCCTATTCAGGTGTTTGATAGTGGGTGTCGTGCGCCTCTCTCACGTGCCTACTCCCCTTCCACCAGCCAGAACATCAGGCACAGCTCACAGGTTTCTTTGTAAAGAAGAATCCCTGGGTAAAAAGCAGTAAGTAAAAAGCATTGAGTAAAAAGCAGGGCAACTCACATGGTTGCAGAAAAGTGTTATACAAAAGTAAAGAAAGTAATTCAAGACCCTTTATCCCATCAATGGGAGGTCAGGAATGATCAACAGTTGATTCCACTCTGAGGAGTTTCACGCATTCCCAACCTCAAACCAGAGAAACTTCTCCGCCCCTATGGTGGGTCAAAAGTCTTGTTAGCCAATCGAGCAGAGCGACTAAGAGAGGCCAGTTGTTCCTCCTGCTGCCTTAGGCGACGTTGCTTGCGAGGATCTGTCATGGAGGCTGGCTTCCCCCTCCCATTAGGAGCTCTTCCTCCTCCCCTCCCATCAGGAGCTCTTTTCCCCAGGGATGATTCTTCTACTCCCCACTCCTCCAGCTGCACAGGCGCAGCTGGGTCTGTGTTATCAACCATGAGTGGCTCCGCTCCTAACTCCTCTTCTACCTCCCCCTCCCTTCCGTTTCAGAATTTATCCCCATGGAATCTGACCAGTGTTGTTTTGGAGTTAGGGACTTGAGGGACTAGGGGAGCTAGCCCCGACAGTGGGTATGATAAACATGCAAGGAGTGGGAGCATGTTAGTCCTGTCCCCTCCATCATCACATTCACTGCCTCCTACACGTGGAGGGCCATGTTGTGAACAGGAGAGACTCCTCTATCCATGGGGGCCCTCCACGCAATCTGGAATGCTGGAAAATGAGAGTGTTGGGCTGGGACTCGGGAGATCCGGGTTCTAGTCCCCACTCGGCCATGAAACTCACTGGGTGACTTTGGGCCAGTCATTGACTCTCAACCTAACCTACCTCACAGGGTTGTTGTGAGGATAAAATGGAGATGGAGGAGGAGGAGGAGGAGGAGGGGGATTATGTAAGCTGCCTTGGGTTCCTTGCAGGAAAAAAGGCGGGGTATAAATATAATAAATATATAGATACAAATGTGGACATAGTAGTGTGGTGGAGACATGGCTTGCAGGGATGTGGCGTTGGCACTTTTTATTAGAAGGGATGCTGACATCATCTGCCACCCCCATCAAAATTCTCTGTTCCCTCTGAACTAAGCTTCCATTTCCCCAGCAATGATATATTGTTCCTCGTTGCAACGTGTAAAGTACTTTGAGGTGGCTTGGTCTTGAATGGGCAATTGAGAGCCATTAGCTTTACAGAAGTCCTGCTCCTATCAGGATCAACATGGCTGCCTGCAATTTTGGACTCTCCCTGGGGCGGGGGGGGGGGAAGCGATGGGAATGGTCATGCTGAGTGCCTGCACTTCAACGTTTACCACTAGTACACCACTGCGTGGAGAGCCCCCACAATAGAGGAGGCCCTCTCCTCTTTAACAAAGTTGCCCTCCACATGTGTAGAGGGTGAGAAATGCAATGATGAAGGGGGAGGGCTAGCGCGCTTCCCACTCCCCGTGAGTTCATGATATCCACTATCACAGTGTTCTCCAACCTTGGGTCCCCAGCGGTTTTTGGCCTACAACTCCCAGCATGCCCCAGCCAGCGTAGCTGGCTGGGGCATGCTGGGAGTTGTAGGCCAAAAACCGCTGGGGACCCAAGGTTGGAGAACACTGCACTATCAGAATGCCTGAAAAGGGTTATAATTTCTCAAGCATCCCTACTAGCAACAGAACGTCAGCAAGGCCAATGATAAGGTCCAATGGAAATCCCCCTCCCCAATTTTTGCTGCCCTATTTACAGGTGGCAAAAATTTTGGGGAGGAGAAATGGGATGAAAGATTCAGGGCAGGACTTACCTGAACCTCTGGTTTCAGATGCACACACGCAGCACCTTAAGGCCTGTTTCTCTCTTCTTCTTCTTCTTTCCACTTTAGCTAGCTTTACAAACCCACCCACCCCCCTTTAACGATTGCTTGTACCTCTTATCAGGAATGCCTTCCTCACAGTTTGAGAGTCATCATCTCTAATAGCATTTGATAATCAACGTGGAGAGAGTACTTCTCACTGCGATCCATGACACTAGGATATTATTAGTATTAGTGTGTGAGTGTGTGTGGGGTGGGTGTGGGAATTCAATGCAGCAATATTTGCAGCCTTTAGTAAAACAGCTCAATTGCAGCAGGTAGGTAAAAGGTTCATGTTGAGGATCTAAAAAGTAATTCTGTCTGTTTTTCCACACAAGCCACCTTTCAAGGCTAAAGGAATGGACCAATTTTGCACTAGCTAAACTAGCAGAGGGATGCTGCCTGTTTAGAAAACCACATTTGAGTGGAAGCTTCTCCTTGCAACACAATCTAATAAGAGCAGCTCAGGAGGATACCCACTGGATTAGAAGAATGGGAAATCCAGTTTTACAGCTCAGTTGCTGTTTCATGCCATGAACATGGGGGTTTCACCCACCACCACCACCACTCAAAGCTTTACAGATATCCTCAATAACAGTCAGAATGGCTTGCTATCCAAATAATTGAAATAACGGTGTTACAACTTGATGCACAAATAATTGTGGAGTATTGTGCTACATCCACTCATCTTCCTCCCCAGTACAGGACCCAGAAATCTTGAGTATGTGCTACTTTTTCATAACACCTCATAGAGACCCAAGCCAAGATCCCACACCTATTTTACCATGTACTTCAAGTAACTAAGGAAAAGTTGGTGAGGAGAAGGAACCAACACTGACTGGGTTTAGACAACACGATAACCCACACTCAAGGGTTGAGTGTAGGTTGTTGTTGAACTGTGGGTTGTTGTTGAAACATAGGTTATTGTGTTGTTGGAACCCAGCTGCGCTAACAAGTCATGGCTTGTTAACCATGAACAACCCATGAAGAGAGCCCAAGGTTTGTTGTTGAGTTGTGAACTATGGAATGTTAACCATGGTTTGTTATCTTGGCTGGGGTTCAGACAACATGATAACCCATGTTTCAACAACAATCAATGGTTCAACGACAAGCCATACTCAACCCTTGAGTGTGGGTTATCGTGTTGTCTGAATCCAGTGACTGTGTGCGCATGTGTATTCAAGTATCAATGGGGTGGCCACTTATGAATCACCAAAAAGAGGAAATGTATCACCAAAAAAGAGGACAGTGATTTGCCTAACATTTGCCGGTGCTAATCTATGTGTATAGATGCATATTTAGAAATAATGGTTATTATTTAATGATTATTATTTAAATAGGAATACAGTGCATCTCACCATAGTGCAGAAGTCTGTGACATGGTGACCTGCTTGTCAGTCTACTGTCCAGGTGCTAAGTGTTGATGCGCAACAGTTCTTATGGTCCTTTATCTTTAAATTGGAATTGGACAAAACAGCCCTTCAAATAGGGGACACCTTCAAATAGAGGGTGGTGGTCTTCTGACATCCCTTGAACTAGAGGACTGTCCTCTGTAAAAGAAGACACCTGACCTGGCTGCCCTGGTATCAATGCTAAAAGTGTAACAGTAAGCAGCTTTTGATTATACCTGTGGGAGCTTTTCCCTTCAAAAGGGTGCTGGGAGGAGAGAATGAGAAAGATGAAAAGAGAAAAAATATGCTACCCTTTAAATATTTTATTCAACAAATTCAAAATTACAAAAAAAGAAGACTCTTTTCCAATCTTATATAATTAAAACATGTATCCCTGTGTATACAATAAATGGAATGCATTTCACTCTACGTTCAACTGGAGTCTGGGATCCAATTCTTCTATAGATTTTATCACTTAATTTGTCCATTTCAGCAGTCCAAGACTTTTATTAGCCATTCCTCAAGTATTGCTGTTTTGGGGTTCTTCCAGGACTGAGTCCATACCATACTATCATAGCTGCCAAAAGAAGAATCCTGGAAGTACATGAGATATTCTTGTCAAGAAGATTCAATAATATGATCAGTGAATTAGAAAACTGAACTTTCAAGTTCAGTGGTGAAAGATGGAGCTGAAACTTGTGTTTGTGTGAAATTTTGGGGAGAGCAAAATTGGGGGAAAGTTCTAAATGTCTATATCCTTCTATAGCTTGCTAGTAAATGGTGAATAGTAGGTGCTCCCTTAATAGCCTCTGATGGTCCATCACACCAAACATTATCTGAAAATTGATTGTAGAAAGTTCCTGGAGAAAGACCTACTTGCAGAGCAGTGGTGTAGTGGAAGGGGAATACAGGGAGTGCATCTCCGGATTAATTTTGGAATAGGAGTGAGGATATCATTTTTGTCAGTGCAGGGTAATTGATGGACCATCCTTCCTTTGGCAAGTGAATGAGGCGATAACAAGGCTTTCAAGTTTTGCTATCGTTTGTGACAGATTAACATAGAAGAAGTCAGAGAATGAGGAAAATAATCAAGTAGAGACTAGATATTTCTTTCCTTTTTTTTTTTTTTGGATGGGGCTCCTACATTATGCTAGCAGTTTAAATGATGACACTTCTTTGCAAGGTGGTTTGAATTTCTGATTAAAAGCTAACAGTTGCCTTTCAGTTGGCTGACGATCTTTCATTATAACGTAATGTATTTTACATGTTGAACCTATGCAGCCAGAAGTAAGTACCACTGAGTTCAATGGAGCCTACTCCCAACTAACTATGCCTAGGATTGCAATCATGCCCCATAAACTTAATTGTGAGGTTTGATTATTTTAGTTCTGTTCATTTAGTCATGGAAATCTGTGTTTATGATAGAATTTTTAACCAGACAGAGAGCAAGCTCCTTTGAGTACAAGTAATAGAAATGCAGGTATATATCTCTATCTCTATCATCTATATGTATATCTGCCTGCTTTTCTATTACACACACACACACACACACACACACACACACACATATATATATATATATATATATATCTCCTGGGGATGTGATTATGGATACCCCTTGGGGGTGTCATGATGAGCTCTTGCACTTCAGAATTTGCTGCTACAGCACTGCTGAAGAGAGGGCAAAAAGAATAATTGGTGCAGTGAATGTAGGCAAAGAGAGAAAACAGTGTTTTTGGAACTGGCTGCCAGGAAGCAGTCTGGGGGTTGCACAAGGGTGCTATTGTGGGTTTTGGGGGACCAATGCTGCTCTAGGACTAATACTGCTGGTGTGTGTGTTTATTTTGTTTCCCACCTGCGCTGTTAATTTGGAAAACACACACACACACACACACACACACACACCAACAACAATCTAAACTCAACAGGCAGATATTACAAAACACACCAATGCTGCAATCCTATACCCACTTAGCTGGAGTATACCCCACTAAACTCTGTGGGAGTTACTTCTGAGTATACATGCATAGGATTGGACTGCAAGTCTACAGTACTCTTTCCCTGTACTGTGTCTCTGGAACTTCCTACCACACAGGGACATAGAGAGTACAAAACAGTATATAATTAAGCCTTATGTCAGTCCAGAATCAGAGGAGTATAAGAGCCTGGAGACTTCATATAATAATCATTGTGGCATCAGAAGCTGTTGGGGTGTGTGCGCTGAAGGAGAAAGCTGCTTTCATGCTTCATGCACAGGACTGTAGGGTGGTTTTTTTCCCCTCACTATGATCACTGGCAAGTGGAAGATGGATTTTGTTCCCAAACTTTAGCAGTTATTCCTGGTTCAATGAGCAAATGCCTTTTGAACAATATATTTCTTGCAAGTTGCATGTGCTCACCTGCTCCTGCCCTATTGAGAAAGGTTCACCTGACAGATCAGAACTTGAAATAAGAATCAGCTGCAACCAGTACTCTGTTGATTAATGGAAGGGTTAGAAAATGGGACACCTTTTCTAGGAAATGGAGATAGAGGTCAAAAAGCAAGGTGGAACAATACCAAGACCAAAGATATCATTGTTTGGTCCATGTTTGAATCCTTTGTAGGGATCAAGGACCTGAGCTTCTGACAGATTCCCCCCCCCCCCCGTTAAAGGAATTTTCAGTTTCTCAAGGTAGTGGTGGCGGAAGGAGAGAATCACTTTCTTGTAAGATATGCAGATGGCAGGATGGTAAGAGTGTATCACTGTGAGTTCCAACCGCACAGAAAACAGTGGTTGTGCAGGGGTGGTTGAAACTATATGGGGTTGCCACTCCTCAAAATGGCTGCCCATGCAAAGCTGTCATCCCATTTCCCAGCTGCCATAACACACAGTGCTTGTGGGAATTCATTTATTGATTACATTTATATCCCATCTTTCCTCCAAGGAGCTCAAGGTGACATGCACTGTCTCCTCTGCCCCTGTTTCATTCTCCCAGCAGCCCAGCAGCTAGGCTGAGAGGCAGTACTTGTCCCAAAGTGGCCCAGTGAGCCTCATGGCTGAGTGGGGATTTGAATCTGGGTCTTCCCAGTCCTAGTCCATACTGGCTCTCTTAGGGATGCCCCAGAATGTTGGCCCAGTCTGAATTTGGGAAGTAACCCAAATGCAGAAGCATATTCAGAGTAGGACTGCCCCCCCTCTCCCCCTAAATGTGAGTGGATTCTAGCTCTTTCCAAAAATGCTGTACATGTCTGGGAGGGACTAGACCACATAAGGGAGAGATTGTAGCTCAGTGGTAGAGCACATGAACAATGAGAGCCACTTCCAGTAGGTGTTGGCAATACTGGACTGGATGGACCCTTGGTCTGACTCAGTATAAAGCAGCTTCCTAGGTTTGGCACAGTGAATGGGCATTATTTCACTGCTCACTGATTGTGCCAGATCAAGGCATATGAACCGGCTACCTGGAGTGATTTGGGACATTCACAGGCTTCTGTAGAAGGCTGTGTAATATGCCCCAGTTACATTCAATGAAACCAGCAGCCAAGGAAAATGCTATCCATTCCCCACACTGGGGGCTGAGGCATGCAAGGCAGGCTTATAGAGTGCCCCAAAAGAAAGATGTCCCAGGATGCTCTCACTAACACAGTGGTTCCCAACCTTTTTTTGCCCCTTGCACCCCTTTCACCATATGTCAGAATGTCATTCCCCCCTTTCCAAGATTGTCTGACTTAATCTGTGCCATACAATAAGGTGTGATGTCCTGTAGATTATGTGCAATCTGTAGAATTGTAATTTGTAGAAAGATCAGTATTCCAACAGTTTGAGTCTGTGGTCCCAATCCCCCCCTGAAACCCTAAAATTCCCCCCTGGGGGGAATCCCCCCTCCCCAATTGAGAACCCCTGGTCTAACAGGTTGCCCTGCAGGTCCTGATTGTATTCAGTGCAGGCAGGAAAAGGTTACAGCACTCCTTGCTCACCACATGAAAGGCAAAGGGCACAAGGGGTGAGGCAGCTTTGCAGGGTTTTTCGCAGCGTTTCCACCACCTGCTGGCCATGTTAGAGCCTTGAAACATGCAAGGTAGCATCCTAAATCATTCCCACGCTGCATATGCCAAACATGGGGTTGGAGCCAGACTTAGTCTCTACTTAGAGTAGACCAATTGAAATAAATGGGGCTGAAGCTGCTCGTGATAGACTGAAGTCTGATTGATTTCAGTGGGTCTTGCTCTAAACATGACTAAGTCTGGATCCAACTCGGGGCATGCACAAAGAAGCTAGCTAGACTTCTTTGTGCATGCGCAGAGTGAATCACGGAAGCCATGCTGACTTCTGTGATCCAGTCTAGAGTGTCGACACAGAAGATGTGGATGAAGTGCAGAACTGCTTCTCCCCACTCATCCCTGGTAAACCAAGCTTTATACATCTTAAATGAAATGGTTCCATCCAGTGGGTTGGATCCCAATTTAAGCCAGATCAATAGGATCCAACCCCTCCTTCCCAACACAGCTACTCAAATTGGGCAGAGAGACCTCCCACGACTGGAGCCCTTCTTCTCATGGAGGCTCCCTTCCTCTTGTGGAAGGCAGAACCTGGATCCAACCCAGTGTTTCCAAGAGGACAGCTGGGTCACATCTCAGTGGTAGAGTATATGCTCTCCATGGATACTGTCCCAGGTTGCATTTCTAACAGTCCCAATCTCAGATAGTAGGACTAGGTTAAAAAAAAAAACCTTGGAGAGCTGCTGCCAAGTCAGATTAAAAATTAGTAGACTGGATGGATCAATACTGATTCATGAGGCAGCATTCATATATAGTAGATTCATAGATCATAGAGTTGGAAGGGGCCTGCAAGGCCATCGAGTCCAACCCCCTGCTCAATGCAGGAAGCTAGAGGAGGGATCTCCCATCCAAGTAATAACCCGGCCTGACCCTGCTTAGCTTTCCACACTCAGACAAGCTGAGCCAGCGTGAGCTACAGGTATGTTCATCATACTTTCATATTAACCATATGTAAGTCGCCCTGAGCCCCTCAGGAGAACTGTGGGGTGTGAATAATCAAAATTATGTTGAGAAATCACACCCCGACCTAGATCCCTTCCAATCCATTTCACTTTTTTTTGTCCCTCTGTGCCTTTGGGACAAGAGAGCTCAGAGTCAAATTGACATAAACAGCAGTAGGTCTCCTGTAATTCAGCAATCTGTATAGGCAGAGCAGGGTGTCATTTCATTATATATTCCTCAAGGAGACCAAAAGCTGAGTCTAATAAAACACTGAAAGATAAGATCCCACTCTCCGCCTATGGGGATTAGTAGCAGGTACCAAAGTGATAAACAGAATCCAACTAGCCCCGTACTCGGAGGGAATAATTGAAAAGCACATGGCTGCCAGGCCTCCAGCAGTGGCTGGGGAGTTCTCCGGGGAATCAAGGAAATTCTCAAGAAAAAAAATACTCATTGGTCCTGGAAGAAATTACTGCATGTTTCATTTTTCAATCATATACGGAGGAACAATTTCTTTGCCTCCTGGATATTTTCTTCATTCATATTTTTGTCTTTGGGTTCCTCCCATGTGGGTAAATCCAGCTATGTTTATGGCATGCTGGGGAATCCACTGCCTCTAATCCTCCCCCTCAATGACAACTTGAAATGTGGATCAGCAGCTATATGCTGATTTTACCCACCTCAGAGGCCCAAATTCCGATTTAAAGGAAATGTCTCTGCACTGGGATTTGCACATGAATGTGTGGCCTAATTTCTTCGTCTCCATTTTTAAAAAAGCCTATTACCATGAAAACACACAGACAAAAATTGCCATGATTTTGATGGATGCTTGTGGATCAGCAGCAATCCATTTTTGTATGTGCAGCTAGTCTTCTAACTCCGGACGGCCCTTTGCAAGACTGCAAATGTGGGGAGGACCCATATATGATTAAACTGAAGGTTGGAATGTATTCTGTTTATGAAATATGCACTTTATTTTCTTGGCATCAATATGAACATAAGTTAGAAATGCACAAATATTCATGTGGAAATTAGACCAAAGGCCTATTGACATGACCGTCTGAGAGCAAGCATGTTTGTTTGCTGGTTTTGTACTTTACAATCTAAGTTGAAAGGGGAAGGCTGTGCTTGGTGGCAGATTCACTTGATGGGCTCATGGGAGCTCTCCTCACATCATACTATGTACCAGGCTGGGGACTGCCAAAGACATCCCATTTTGGAGAGCTTTCCTGATGCATTCGTAGGGATGTATGTGAACTTCGTTTTTGTTCGCAAAACATGCAAGCATGCCTCATTCTAGGTTAGGAAATATGTGCAAAGTTGGAGAGATTTGCGCAAATCTCCCGTTCAATCACTGCTCAATTTGCACAAGTTTTCCCATTCGTGCAAAGTGAGCAGCGATCACAGATGTGGATGGGAATTGGGCGAGAGACAAGAAGCCAGGCAATGCTCGGAGATTCCTAGCAATCTTGAACATCAGTCGTTCGCCCATCCCTAGCCACTCAGTGGTCACTTATGCATCTCCAAAGAAGATGACACACATGGCCAAAAAAGAGGGCACACACATTTGCATAACATTTACATATGCTAATTCATAGGCATAGATACAAATCTGGAAATAATTAATATAATTTAAATAGAAATACATCTCATCATAGTGGGGAAGACTAGGGTGAGGTGACCCTGTGTGTCTGCTCAGTTTACTGTCCAGCTGCTAAGTGTTGAGGGGCAACCTCAAGGCCTCTGCTCGCCCTTCTTATGGTTCTTTATCTTTAAACAAAACTTGAACTGGGCAGGCTTTAAAAACAGAGGACTATCCTCTGTAAAGTAGTACACATGGCCACCCTAATTACCACAGAAAGTCACAAACATCGGAGCACAGCGGCTCAAAAAATAAAGAATAAACAATATGCTATTCTCTGACAAAGTTATACATGAATATGGACTCGGTCAGGAGCAGGGGCTGAATATCTTCTTAACCTGGTCCTATGTAACATTTGTTCGTGCCTACTGTCCCTGTCCCTTGCAGCAGAGGCATTCCTATTGCCTTGGTATTCTACAGCAAGAACAGCTTGATTAAAAATGGAACTCAATGGCTTTTGCATAACTTATTTATTTTCAGATTTTTACTTCATATTTCCTCTCAAACAGGAGACAGCAGCATGCCTGCAGATCTCTCCAAGATGGGAGACCAGAAGCATTGCCATCTGCTGCATCTCCTAGAACAGGGGTGTACAACCTTTTTTTTGGGTTGGGGCCTGCATTGGCTGTTGGGTGACATATCGGGGGCCATGCCCAGAGCAAAGAGGGGTTTTTCCATCATTTTCTTAATCCTGGAGCAGAGGGGGGAAAGGTTGTCAATGTAATTTACATTGGAAATAAAAGGAGATAAACAATGTTCAAATCACCGGAGTGTGATGTCTGTGCTTGTCTTCCTCGTTCCTCATTCATGATATCTGGTGGAACAGATCATGTTGCTCTCCAGCTTCTTGTCTATTACTTTGGCACACTGAGGGTTCTTGGCATCCCATCCTTTTTATAATGAACCCTCCCAACTCCCGTCCCATCCCATCCCACCTAATTCCCCCCCTCTATTTTAATTTAATTTTACTTAATCTTGCTGGAGAAGGCAGATTTCGCTGTGCCTCCCGGCAGCAGCAACAGCAGGCAACAACTGCTGTTCCCAGATCGTCTTCACAGTGATGCTCTGGGAGATGCTCCTGGACAGCTCTGTTTCCTGCCATAGAAGCCCCATTCCCAAATCATCCTTGGAACACACCATATAATGAAACGCTCAAGGCAACACTCACCCTCCGAAATGCACAGAGGATGGGATTCCTGGAGGCAGTGTGTGTGTCCATTTACTCACCTGTGTACAATTTTGTAAATCGTTCAGTGCCCGCTACAAGCACTCACTCTGTTGCAGCTTCCTCCCCCCCCCCAGTGGTCATGCCGCCCTGTTATTTTTCAGTGGGGGCAGAGGCTTAGGATCTTGGGGGGGGGGGACCACAGAGGCCTTGTGGGGCTGCTTGTGGCCTGCGGGCTGCACTTTTTGCACACCTGTCCTTTATGCTGCTGAAAGCTCATTGGAGATATATAATTTCTTGCCTCATTTCTAATGCCCTTTTGCCATCATACTGTGCGGACAATTTTTAACAGTTCTAAAAACTGTTCTGAATAGTTCCGAATAGCCAAGCGAGAAGCCAGGCACATTTTCTTATATGGATCTATAGGGTGGGTGTGGATCTTATCTAGGAATATGTTCCCAATCCCAGCATCAACAATGCTACCCTGATTGAATAGAGAAGTTGTTGACATGATCGGCTTGTCTGAGTGTGGAAAGTTAAGCAGGGTCAGGCCTGATGATTACTTGGATGGGAGAACCCTCCTCTAGTTTCCTGCACTGAGCAGGGGGTTGGACTGGATGGCCTTGTAGACCCCTTCCAACTGTATGATCTATGAAATCTATGAATCGTTTTCTTCTTCCAACTCTCTACTGGCTTTTAGCTAACTCCCCCCCCCACTCCTTTCATCCCTTTGTCTATTGGTGTCTGGGGTTCCAGCTCTACATTCCATCCATGTGATATATGTGTAAACAGACTCTCCGGACACCATTCCAGAACTCAGAAACATCACAGACATAGTCCATACATGATTCTGTTTATACTTGGGCAGTCCTCCACAGTTGAGATCCCAAATTCTCAGTTTCTAATGGCTATAGTTCAGTAACTGGAGGTGTGTGGGAGGGGAAATTGTCTTTCATCTCATTCCTCCTTCTGATGTGCATAAATTTCTACACTTAAAGACTTTTAACTCCCTAAATGTTATGCAAATAGGCCTCTGGGAACTAAAAATAAGTTGGCACCTTTGATTTTATGCACATACATTTTTCTGTAATTAAAAGGACTTCAGTGGAATGCAGATCCATGTACATAGCCTTCAGGAAAGAGCTCAGCATTGGCCCTAAATAGTGAACATTTCATGATGAATCAGCAGCAGCATCTGAAATCTGAGGCGAGGGCCACTAAAGGTGAAAGCTGCGCCACTAGGGTTTTTGGGTTGTTTTTTTTTAAAAAAAGAATTAAACAAGATCATGTTTCATGTTCAGGCATTTCTGGTGCAGCTCTTCCATGTTTTCATCTACTTCTAACTTAGGCCATAGATCACAAAACACTTCAGAGTAGTTCCCTTTACTCCACTCGAAATATTTTTTGTCTGAAACTGTGATTGGTGTTCAGGATGAAAAGTGAAGAAACCCATGGGATTTTCATGCTGTTTGTTTTGCTGCTCAAGGAAAGTTTCTCTCTGGTTGAACATGCAAATTTCAATACAAAATTCAAGACAATTTGATTTGACCCTGCTCTAGTATGAAAGCGTTCTAAAATGAGGCCTTCTAGCCCAACCTTCTCTCAACCCATCTTGACATTTGCAGCAGCTTCCTCAAAGTTTTTTTTTTTTAAAGAAGAGAAGAGGAAGAGCCAAAAGGTATTCATTATAACAGCAGGAGCCACCAAATGACTGAGGTGAGAGACCACATGCTTTCTTTAATGCAGCCAGAACTTTCTACACAAAAAATCGGCCTCTTCTAGGCCCCATTTCAGGAGGCATTTTGAAAATAAAGACAATAGATGTTGTCTACATCCCTCTCCATTTACACTATTTTTTCTTAGTGCATTTGCTCACTCTTACCAACTAGCAAGGCACCCCTTGTATTCAGAGCTGTTCCAACACATTTTATTTAATTTATGTATTTATTATATTTATACCCCGCCTTTTTTCCTGCAAGGAACCCAAGGCGGGTTACATAATCCCCCTCCTCCTTCTCCCCCTCTCCATTTTATCCTCACAACAACCCTGTGAGGTAGGTTAGGCTGAGAGTCAGTGACTGGCCCAAAGTCACCCAGTGAACTTCATGGCCAAGCGGGGACTAGAACCCGGATCTCCCGAGTCCCAGTCCAACACTCTCACCACTACGCCACACTGGCTCTGAGGTAGGGCAGCAAATGGCAGCCCCTCCCCACAAGTCAAGGTGCAAAGAACCGAAGGCCGCGTAAGTTGTTTTGGTAGCTGAGGCAGAAAACAACACAAGTGCTTCTTCCCCTCCCTGGCAGAGGCATAGTGGTAAATTTTGAAGTGCATACAGGGAGATGAGAGGAGGAATGTTCTTCTTTCCTTCCCTCACTTCTCTTGCCCTGTTCAGGCGTTGTGAATTGGAGGGGTTCCGAATAGTGTGGGGAGCGTCCGCAGATAGAAGAGGCTCTCTCTGCTACAGAAAGCTGCCCTCCCCGTGTAGGGGGAAATGAAAGGGATGACAGGTGGGGCAGGACTAGCGTACTCCCCCTCTCTCACTTAACATCAAAAAAACCAAAGTGCTTCATCAGCAAGTGCAAGCCAATCCTTTGGTGATGCCATCTATCCAGCTTGGCGGGACAATACTGGAAAATGTAGATCATTTTCTCTATCTTGGCAGCTATCTTTCTGTTACAGCTAACATCGACAGTGAAATCCAGCATCGTCTGAGCTCCGCAAGTGCCGCATTTTCTCGAATGAAACATAGAGTGTTTGAGGATCGGGATATTTGTAAGAAGACCAAAACACTGGTTTATGAAGCCATTGTACTACCAACTTTATTGTATGCCTGCGAAACATGGACTATCTATAAACGTCACTTCCACCTCCTTGAAAGGTTTCATCAACGTTGCCTCCGGAAAATCCTGCAAATTACTTGGGAAGATAGGCGAACAAATGTCAGTGTACTGGAAGAAGCAAAGACTACTAGCATTGAAAAAATGATCCTTCAACGCCAACTTCAGTGGACCGGTCATGTTGTTCGAATGCCTGACTGCCGTCTCCCAAAGCAGTTACTTTACTCCCAACTCAAGGATGGAAAGCGGAATATCGGTGGTCAATATAAGAGGTTTAAAGATGTTCATAAGGCTAATCTAAAAAAATGCAATATAAACATCGAAAACTGGGAAGCTCTGGCCCATGAACGATCTAAATGGAGGTTGGCCTTTCACAAAGGTTCCATGGACTTTGAAAAAGCCTGAATGCAAGGTGAAAGGGAGAAACGTGCTAAGCGAAAAGCAAGTCAAATGAATCCTTTACAGGACCATCTTCTATCTGGTAACCTGTGTCCTCACTGTGGGAAGCTGTGTGGATCTAGAATTGGCCTCCACAGTCACTTACGGACCCATTGCTAGAGTCTACACAATCTTCTTTAGAATTTCCTCCTTTTATCCCGGAAGACAATCTTACTCGGTCACGAGTGATCGCCTGATGATGATGAGTGGTTAGAGTGTTGGACTGGGATTCGGAAGGTCCCAGGTTCTAGTCCCCACTCAGCTGTGAAGCTAACTGGATGACTCTGCCCTGGGTTCCTTGCAAGAGGAAAAAGTTGGGATATAAATGGAATAATAATAAAATATATATTGTTATGAACATTTCAATGGGTCTATGTGCTTGGCATGCATGTAAAAGGCACAAAATCCCTTTCTGTAGAAAAGAATACCTCTTTGTCAGGTTGGTAACATTGCTATAATTATAGGAACATTCTAAAAAAGAGAAAACAACATGACACATGGCCTTAAAAGACGTTGGTGGGTTTTTTGTTTGTCTTTTTGCTATATAGCGAACATATTCAAGTGTATGCCAGAGGATCTTGCTGAGTCTTGTTCCCTCCCTCTGACTGAATTCTCTCTTCCCAGCCCACCAACGAAATCTGAAATGCCACACTTTGCCAGTTTCTATCTCAAAGCTCTTTCTACTTTGGGTTTCTAGCATTTTTTCTGGCCTGAAATATAATATATTGCAGTAGCATTATTAACAGATGGCTTAATCTGGCATCTTTACAGATTTTACAGGCTCTCCCTTCCACTCTTCCCTGAGGTCTGATCTCCTTAATACCCTTCATTTATGGAGCCTTTGCAACAGAGAAAGCAAAGCCCCCAAGTTAAGGTTTCGCAAGTAAATTAGTTCATATTAGTATTGAGAGTGCAGAACAATGGAGTACCCGGGATGCTT
The DNA here is from genome assembly GCA_021292165.1 of Shinisaurus crocodilurus. Classification (NCBI taxonomy): domain Eukaryota; kingdom Metazoa; phylum Chordata; class Lepidosauria; order Squamata; family Shinisauridae; genus Shinisaurus; species Shinisaurus crocodilurus. The sequence continues at coordinate 24,658,387 of CM037876.1, read as the reverse complement.
TGCATGTATTATCAGCCATGCTACCTTTGTTGTAATCTATATGTGGTGTTGATGATGGAACAGGAGTCAATTAGCCAATAGTCAAGTAAGATGCACTAGAGAAATCACACCTCTACTTCCCCCCCCCCCTTCTGGATATAAAACCTATGGTCATTCCTTGCTAATTACACTGTATGGATTACTTGACTGCTAATGTAAGCTGCATGAAAAAGATAACACTCAACCAGGAGATGAGTGAAAAGGATCTAACCTTCTTAGTCAAGGTCATTGATAAGCATTATTATTCTGAAGTGTTTGAAGTAAAGATCTCATGTGCTATCAAGATCCCCAGGACACTGGGAGCTATGGTGAAAAAGGGGGGGGGAATCCCCCCTGTACTAGAGAACAGTGGTTTCCAAACACATTAGGTTGCAAACCCTCTAAGGCAGTGTTCTCCAACCTTGGGTCCCCAGATGTTTTTGGCCTACAACTCCCAGCATGCCCCAGCCAGCCCAAGGTTGGAGAACACTGCTCTAAGGTCTGGTTCACCCCTGCATGTAGAATACTTGTTTCCTATATACCTGATGTCTGGCAGCTGACTGTGTGAACCTCATTGCTTTTGAGATGATCTGAGGAGGTAAGTAATTATGCATGCAGTATTAGATCTGTAATGGCCCATCCATGTTGGGCTGTGCCAAAATGAGGACACTTTTGATGAAAGCTTTCACAAACTGTGAAAAATTACCCCTTTCATTAATTTGGAGGGGCATGAGTAGAGGGAAAGCTGTTCAGTCATTGCTTTCACTCTGAATAGGATCTGTAACATTGACTGGGTTCTGACAACATGATAACCCACACTCAAGGGCTGAGTGTGGGTTGTCGTTGAACCATGGGTTCTTGTTGAAATGTGGGTTGCCGTTTTTGTCTGAACCCAGCCGAGATAACAAACCACGGTGAACTTCCCATAGTTTGCAACCCAACAACAAACCATGGGGTTCTCTTCATGGGGTAGGGATGTGCCATGAACCTGGGGGGGGGGCTCGCCTCTCTGCCGGCTTGCCTCTCCATGGGGGTGGCCCCCCCGCTTCGATCTTCTGAGCGGCATGGAGCAGTTCTCCGCGCCGCTCGAGCCGCCAGCGCTGGTCCCATCGCGTCACATCCGGCCCCGGAAGTGACGCGATGGGACCCTGAGCAGGCGTGCTGGACCCCTGTGCGACATATTGCACTTGCGCAGGGTCCCATTGCATCACTTCCGGGGCCGGATGTGACGCGACGGGACCGGCGCAGGTGGCGGACAAGGTAGGCCCATAGGCCGGCACGAGCCCCACGCGGACGTGAGTGGGGCCAATTTTGGCCCGCTACACCCGCGCGGGGCGAACAATTACATCCCTATGACATGGGTTGTTCATGGTTAACTAGTAGCCATAGCTTGTTAGTTAGTGCAGCTGGGTTCAGACAACACGATAACCCATGTTTCAACAACCCACAGTTCAACAACCCACACTCTACCCATACTCAGCACTTGAGTGTGGGTTATCATGTTGTCTGAAACCAGTCATTGTCTTGTGACAAGTCAGAGTGAGGGGAGGAAGCAATACACTTGTGATGTCATCATGCTAGTTACATGATCCCTAATTGGTTGGGATTACATTCCTGGCAAGAAGGAGAAGGAGGAATTTTTTAAAAGCGGCACTGAAACATTGAAGCAGCAGCAACCAAGCTACAAATTAGCCTGAAAAGGATAGACATTTGGGTGGGGAGGGAAGGGGACCGTTTCATTCCCCACAAAAATCCCCTTTCACATAAAGACAGGTGACATAATGCTAGCTCATTTAGGATTCACGCAGAAATACCAAGCTATTTCCCAGGGCCGGCCCTACCATTGCACGGGTTGTGAACTGTGGGTTGTTCACCATGGTTTGTTATCTTGGCTGGGTTCAAGCCAAGATAACATCTGGCTTGAACCCAGATGTTATCTTGGTTCATCTCGCCCATCTGGCCGGGTGACCGGCCAGATGGGCGATTGATAAATATAATAAATAAAATAAATAAATAAACACCATAACCCATATTTCAACAACAACCCACAGTTCAACAACAACCCACAGTTCAACAACAACCCACAGTTCAACAACAACCCACACTCAACCCATACCCAACCCCTGAGTGTGGGTTATCATGTTGACTGAACCCAGTGAATGTGGAGAATGTATTGATCAGCTCCAGACTCCCCAAAGAGCATCCAGGGATGGTGAAAGGCAGATGATCTTCATAGCACACCTTCACTAATAGTTTCATTTATTTATTTATTTAATTAATTAATTTTTACCCCCTCCCTACAGTCAAAAAGGGCCCTCAGAGCAGTATACATATCAATTTAAAAAGAACACACACCAAGAAGGTCCCTTCCCTCAGGCTTACAAACTAAAAGGCATGGCACAAAAAGGAAAAAGTGATGGGGATGGAGGAGGAAAAAAGCAAACTCAGGCAACAATTCTTAAAGTTACAGTTCTTCAAGAAGACCAGCTGGGATGGAAGCAATTCAGGTTGCCTGATGGAATGGATGCTGCTAGGGGACAGTTGTGGGAGGTAGCTGGTCTCTCAGCAGAGCAGTTGGAGTGGCCCTGCTTCTTCCTCTCCCTCTGCTCCACAGCCTGATGGAATGGCTGCTGCTGGGCGATGGCCAAGGAAGAAGCAGAGGAAGCCAGTCCCTCAGCAGAGCCAATGGAATAGTCCTGCTTCCAGGGAGGCAGGTGACGCCTCTGTCAGCGGGGCTCCTCATCCATTGCAGCTTTTATTCTGAGCTTTATAGGAGCTCACCACAGAGCTGTGCTCCATCCCCAAAATACTTTCACCACTATGGAGCAACATGGATAGCTCCTATAAAGTTCAGAATAAAAGGTGCAATGGGATAAGGAGCCCCACTGACATAGGGGTCACCGGCCTCCGCTGCCTGCTTTCCTTCTCTTCCTCCGCTCTGCAGCATGATGGAATGGTTACCACTAGGTGACCATTATCTGCATTAATGTTTTCTGTGGGTCACAGGCAGGGAGTGGTGCTGTGTGGAGCGAGAGCTCGCAGGGACACGGTGCTGGCACTTCTTTATTAGCAGGGTTGCGTCATCTGCCACCCCCCACAGAACTCCCTGTTCCCTCTGAGCTTAGCTGCGATCCTCACAGTACGTGGGAGGAAATGGATTTCCCCCAGCAAGAATATATTGTTGTAAGCTATCCCTGTTGTAATTTTGGGGGCAGCCTCATCTTGAATGGGCAATTAAGGCTCCATAGCTTCACAAAAAGACCTGCTCCTGGTAGGGATGACAACTGCTAGAATTGGTTTGTTGCTATGGAACAACACTGCTGCCTGCGTCTCCTTAGGGGCGTGGCTATGGGGGGGGTCTCTCATGATTAGCATCTGCCCTTCAAAACATACCACTGCATCACTGAAGGTAGGGATGAGGCTGGTTCATCTCCTTCTTTCCTCCAAGTTGGTGGGAGTTGTCATCTGAAACGCCTGAAGGGACCCAAGTTGGGGAAAGGGGCTAAAATTGGCAGCATCTCACCCAGCCTTAACGTGTGTTCTCTCCTTCCTTCTTTTGTCTTCACAGCTAGCACACTGGACTGAATTTTTCCATCTATTTATTTCCAACCATTCGCGGTGGGGAAATGTGGAAAGAAATTGCACCCAGGAATTGTGGGAAGGGGTGTGTGAGCATTTTGGGGGAGTTTCTCATTGTACAGGGCTTCGGTGCTTACCTTATTTTAAGGAGGGGGCCGAGGGGTGGTGCTGGTTGTATGTGTGTTCTTTATTGTACCATTTTTATCCCGTCCTGCCCTTGCAGCCTCTCAGGCTGCTTGAGCTTCCTGAAACGCCACCTAGGGTGTAATCCTATGCATATTTAGACAGAAAGAAGTCCTACACGTCCCAGCATTCCCCAGCCAGCTATGCTGGCTGGGGAATGCTGGGACGTGTAGGACTTCTTTCTGTCTAAATATACATAGGATTGCTCCCCTAGAGGACTTAACCAGGGTTTCCTCCCTTGGTGTTTTCCAGTGCTGCCGCTTGCTGAGTATCTGAAAGCTGAGTGAGCTGTTGTTAAAAGGGCTTTTCGCAACCAACCCAAACCAAAAATGCCTCGCTCAGCTTTCAGGCACTCTGAAATAATTCGCATTTCCACTTTCAACCAAGCAAGAACGCCCGAATTCACCTCAAAATTAGTCAAAATTAGCTTGGTCAGCTCTACTTTCATATACATATATATATATATATATATATAAAGCTGCTTTCAGAAAAACTTCGTCCAGGTTAACATGACCACCTCTCCCAGAGGGTGGGAGGAAGAACCTGCTATTGTTCATTTACATGCTAATGAATTGAAATGTATGCAAATGCAAAAATGACCCATTGCCTAGTATTGAAGACGAGCAGAAAAATAGAAGAGACAGGTGGCAAACAACCTGGCAAGGGTAGTTTCAAAATGCCCTGCTGGACGACCTTGCATGCCAAAGCCCTTTTTCAAAGCCATTTTTTTTTAAAGCAAAGGTACTTTATTTATAAAGACGCAAACACACTGCTGCGTATATGGTTTCATCCCCCTCAGGCTTCATTTCATTAGGAAGTCTGCTTAAAAGATGACTCCTGTTGCACCCCGTGCTATTATGTGCTTCTTTGCTGGATAATTAAGTAAGAATTTTCAATTTTATTCATGCCTTTACTAAATTAAACTCTGCTCGCATTAGTCTGATCCATATGGTCATTAGCCTAGTTACATTTCGTGCACGAGATAATAAGATGGGATTTATTGTCCTCATCCTACAACTCCAGATATGGTTGCGTAGACATGGGTTGAAAAAGTTAATTCCTTGTCTCTGTCCGTTCTTTCCCTGTGACAGCTATCATAGCTCACAAGGCAGATATTATGTCAGTGTTGCCTGACAGAGGCTGAAAAAAGAAAAATGCAGAAGGATGAATATAATAAACTCCAACTGGCTTCAATTGCTAGTTTACTCTGATTAAGAAATTGTAACCTCATCTTGAGTGATGGGGAGGGAAGTTTGGCTCAGTTGAATGGAAGGATAATAAATTCTCTAGTTCCAAACAAATGATCTTAATTACACACGTTCTTTGTCTCATGTATCTTGCTCATTATTTTGCTGAGTTTTTCTCCGGATGAGAGGCTGATCAGGAGGACACAGGCTTCTAAACCTTGAGTATTTGTTGAGAAGAAGGAATCTGAGATGTACCTTGTCATGCGGGAACATCATTTCACGTAAGAATATTGCCTATTAGAACCAATCTATGTGTTAGGCTAATTGTGTAATGTGTAGCTGAGACTTATTGGGTTTTGGGGTTTTTTTAAACTCTAGTGTAAGCATGTGTGACCCTGATTGGGGTTGGGACCACTGTGTTCTGGAAGGGGAAGGTTAAACCTCCCCCCCATTCCCCCCCAAATCCCTCCCTCCTCCTGCGGGGGGGGGGTTTAAAAGGGAAAAGTCTTAATTGGCTCCAACGGAAACTTCTTTTCCTTTTTTCAGGAAAAAAACAGTGGTGGTGGTGGGGAAGGTTTAATCCAAATTGTGGCTTACACTAGACTAAAAAGCAAAAGCAAAAAAAAAAGCCTCAGCTACATGCTACACGATTAGAGTAGGTTCCGCTGATACACCTGCCCAATGAGAGCCAGTGTGGCGTAGTGGTTAGAGTGTTGGACTGGGACTTGGGACATCCGGGTTCTATATATTCTATTCACCACTACTCAGCCATCACTGGGTGACTTTGGGCCAGTCATGGACTCTCAGTCTAACCTACCTCACATGGTTGTTGTGGGGATGAAATTGAGAGGAGGAGGAATATGTAAGCCACCTTACATACTCCTTGCAGGAAAAAAGGTGGGATTTAAATATAATAAATAAACAAACAATAATGTGTGGAGGGGAGATGAATGCATGCAACATGCAGCGCATCCTTGATCACCCTACGCATGGCAATCCCTGTCTCTACACACCCAGATGGATTATCCTGCTGATGCCTAAGCACATACAAATTGGGGATCATGACAAATAATTTCCAGTAGATTAAATAGGAAATTCTTTCACATGAAAGCTAAATTTGTTCATTCTAACTACAACTTTTTCTCTGTTTTTTTAATAAAGGGGGAAAGTAGGAGTGCTGGGTTCAAGGGGGGGCACATGTGGCCTGCGGGCTTTGTGTTGCCCTGTTCTATAGCTTTCTCTTGGATATATTCAAGACCAAATTAAATATTTTAAGAACATAAGGGGCCTTCAACATCTGGGGCCTTCCTCCGACTGCCACCTCCACGTGAGGCTCGGAGGGCAGCGACAAGGGGGAGGGCCTTTTCTGTGGTAGCCCCCCAACTGTGGAACAACCTCCCCCCTGAGGCCTGCCTGGCACCAACTCTATTATCTTTTCGGTGCCAGGTTAAGACTGCCCTCTACGTTGAGGCTTTTAATAATTAAATGGTATATGGTGGGGTGGTAAACTGTTTTTGCGGTCCTGTTTTATTAACTTGTTTTAGAGATACTTTTAAAATTGGTTTTTTTTAAAAAAATTCATAATGTTTTATTATCTTTTAAACTGTATTTTAGTGTTTGTTTTTAATTATTGTTGTACACCGGCCAGAGAGCTTCGGCTATTGGGCGGTATAGAAAATGAATGAATGAATGAATAAATAAATAAATAAATAAGAAGAGCCCTGCTGGATCAGACCAAAGGCCTCTCTGTTCCACAGTTGCCAATGGGAAGCCCACATGCAAGTCATGAGTGCAGTAGCACCCTGCCACTCATGTTCCCCAGCAACTGGTATCCAGAGGCATACCAGTAGCCCTTGATAGCCTTATCCTCCATGCAGTCCTATGCACATTTACATGGGACTTACCTCTGAGTAGACATATGTAAGAGTGTGATGCAAGAGTAATACTCCTCTTAAAATGGAAAATATGGGAGCTTCTGAGATTAATCGGATATGGTCTGAAACATGGTGTCTGTATGTGCAAGTGTGCGTGCGTGCGTGCGTGAGTGAGTGTGTATGACTGTAGGAAAAGAAGACCTACCGTACATCACTTAAAATTCCTTCTTCCACACAGCAATTCAAGGTGTGGGGGCCATGTCCTTTTTGTTGTTACTGTTCACTCTGTCAGTCGACTTACGGCAAAAAGCAGCTGCTTTGCTGCATGTTTCATTATTCCAATAACAAGGAAAGAATACAGGTAGATTCAGTTCCCTTCTCCATCCACCAGCATCAGTGTTCAGAACAAGTGGGGGTATTTCAGGCATTTTGCTCAGTGGTTGTCAAGAAAGCTGCAGTCATAGAATATTATCTTGTCACATCTGTTTATGGGCTCTGTTATAAAAACTGGGGGTGGGGGGAATGTAGGTCAGAATAGTTTATTATCCATCTATAGCAGCAAAATATACAGTGACTTCTTCAAGGTGGGGGGAAAAATCCACATTAAAGGAAAAAAGGCAACAGAGAAATAAGGCAGCGGGGCTCGTTTTATGATGATAGGGCCGAGAGAAAATTTTGTATTTGAAAACACCCGTATCTCATTGTCAAACGCTGAGACTCAGCTGGTAGCACAAGTGGGTTAATAGAACAGAAGGGGAGAAAGAGAAACAAGAAGGAGTATCAAAGCGAGAGGATTAAGTAAATAAGGAGCCTCACATAAAGATGTGTTCAGTTATGCAGTGTGGCTAGCAGGCTAAAAGCACAGGGTAAAACACACGTTTGTGGAAAACAGGCTGGATTTACCACTGTGATGAGTATGTTATAGCGTGGAGCCCAGCTGAACTGGGACCTGCCCCCCCATGGTGATGAGCATTCTGGTACCTCCGTGGTTGTTATACTCACCTGTGCCATGATGAGCGGCACATGCAAATTCAGGGCTGGGGGTATCAGTGTCAAACAGAACGGATCCAGGGCAGAGGAGAGACAAGATTGGGTTGAGAAACAATGCAGGCAGGAAGCAGGTCAACGGGCAGGAAAAAGAACAGAGATTTTGGCCCGGTAGAAAAGGTCAAAACAAAGAGAAGTTCACAAAAGCTGCAGGGCGAGCAGAAACAAAGGCTCAAGAATAAACAGGCCAAGACAACCTAAGAATTAAAGACCTCATTATGATCAGGGCTGGCCCTACCATTAGGCAGAGTGAGGTGGTTACCTCAGGCAGTAGATGCTGGTGGTGAGGAGGGAGCAACGGTGGCAGTTCCCTTCTAGCAATTCCCCTGGTCATTCCCTTCTGCTGAAGGACAGAGCTGTGTGTTCCAGGAAGCCTATCTGAAATCCCTTAAGCTAGCCAGCTGACCTCAGGTGTGGTGGAGGATGCTGCCCCATCACCAGTGCTGTTGTAAGATTCAACTGCCAGTCCACGTGGCTTCTGTAGGTGGAATGAGAGAGGGGGTACCATCTTGTCCTTTGGTCAGGTAGCAAAACCATCATGTTAAGGAGGCGAGGACAATGTTGGCTCCAGATTTTGGGAGGGCACTAAAAGCTGGATTCTCAATGCGGGCCCATCTCCCTGCTCCTTTCATCACTGTCCATACTTTATGCCTAATCTGCACCACTGTCCACCATGAGAAAGCAAGTTAAGGAGCTGCTGCTTCTCCTTACTCTTGCCACTACTCATAGACTCAGAGAACAAGTGCAAGTGAACAAGCACAACAGTGAGGAGGAGAAGGTGAAGGAGAAACCAGGAGGTCAGGCAGCTCTGGGGATCAGCAGTGGGCCCCTGCTGGGGTGTAGGACTTGGCAGATGACCTCTAATGCTGACCCTGCATCCTACATTGCAGATTCTGGACAGAACAGTGGGATTGAACTGGATGATCTCCAAGGTCCTGTCCAACGCTCCGATTCAATGAAAACGGAGTGTTAAAAAAGCAGAACAATGGAGAATCCCCATTGCATTGGTTCCTCCTTGGAAATGAGCACTGCTGCATAATCTGGTTGGCTGTGTTGACTCACGCAATGCAGTGAACAACATCTCCATTTTCAGTCCAATGTGATCACATCGTGTTCATCCATTAAGAAAAAAATCATATAGGCCACCATAGCCAACAGCAATTGGGGACACCTGAGGGAGAGGACAGTGACGGCAAAGGAGAAGAAGGAAAATGACACCAAGACGCAGCTACCGCCAAGGAAACAAAAGGATGCCAAGCAGTATTGAGACAATGCAAATGTGTTCCCATGGTATGTTTCGGTTATTGATTTGTATGCATCAAATATCTGATTTTTGAATCCAATGTCAACATTAGGGAATATTCTACATAGAATTGTAGAATATTCTTGCATGTTCTGTGGAAAGAGTACAATGCAGTGGAGGCTGGTGGCGCCAATGTCAGTGGGGCAGTGTATTCCACTGGGTTTTTTTAGTTTGACCTTTAAAGGAGTTGTCCATGGTGCTGAACCGCAAACCCAAATAGGCTGAGCACCATGGATAGCTCCTTAAAAGTTCAGCCTTCAACCCAGAGTGGATACACTGCCCAACTGACGTTGGAGCCACCAGCCTCTACTGGTACAATGGCTCCTTTGCTGGTGATGATGACTATATACTGCCTCTAGAATCAGAGGCAATACCCATTGCTGGGGAACAGCAGCAGGGAAGGTCTATTGCCTCCATGTCTTTCTTGTGGGCTTCCCAGAGACATCTGGTTGGGAGTTGTCCATGGTGCTGAACCGCAAACCCAAATAGGCTGAGCACCATGGATAGCTCCTTAAAAGTTCAGCCTTCAACCCAGAGTGGATACACTGCCCAACTGACGTTGGAGCCACCAGCCTCTACTGGTACAATGGCTCCTTTGCTGGTGATGATGACTATATACTGCCTCTAGAATCAGAGGCAATACCCATTGCTGGGGAACAGCAGCAGGGAAGGTCTATTGCCTCCATGTCTTTCTTGTGGGCTTCCCAGAGACATCTGGTTGGGAGATAAGATGCTGCACTAGAGAGACCTTTGGTCTTGTCCAGCAGGGGGTTTCTTATGTTCTCATGGGGTAATATCAGCAGATGAAGCTTTCTCCACCCCTGCATGACAAGCTGCACTGATCAGAAATCCATGCAACACTTAATAATGCTGGGACCCTTACCTCTGTCATCTCTGCCCACCCTGTTATACATAGCCATGACCCACAAGCCCTAGTGATGAATCCCAGTCTGCTACTTTGAGAATGGAAAGCCAATTACCCTTGTATGTTTACAGCGCAGTGCAGTTATTTTATACCCAAGGATGCTATGGAAATTATCGCTATCTGAATTTCTCCCTGGCTTTGGGGGTTCACGTCTGACTTGTCTCATCTTGTTTCTGGAGCAGCGCCAATATGCTTTTGCAATCTTCTGCTTTTGATTTCTAGACATGGTTGAGACTGCTGGGCTGCAGTTTGCTGCAGTTTTCAGTTCATGTCTTCCCTTCCCCCAGCTTTTCTTACAGTTTTCTGATGCATGCCAGCACATATGCGCATGGTTTTAATTGCAGAGCAAAATGGAATCTTGATGTGATTGCACAGTTGCAGTGAGATTCCTTTTTGTGCTGTGATTCAGGCTGTGTACATAGGCTCTGGAGAGTCTGGAGATGGGATTTTCAACGTAGTGCCCATGGGCACCAATGTACCCACAGACACCTCTCTTGTTGCCTACCAGGGTCCCTTCCCCTTCCCCTTCCCCTTCTCATTTTTATTTTATTTCTTAAGATTTATTTTTTAAAATATATATGACTGGGAGGTCGGCATGCTACAAGGTGAAATTCTGCTCTCCAGTGCCACCTTTATTTGGGTTCAAAAGAGTGGTTTTGTGCTTTGCAACTCAGACACCACCTCTGTCTTGTACTTAGGTTCTTGGGCAAGTTACTTTTCTTTTAGTCTCAGCTGTTTGTCTTCTGGGAAATGAGTGTTTTGTCACTGGCCTTGCCCACCATGGCAGCCATTTTGAGAGAGCACCCACAACACTCTCTTAAAATTCCAAATGTGCCCACTGACCCCAAAAGGTTGGGGACCACTGCTGGAGCATATCAGCAACCTCATCTGTATCTATTTCAAAAAAAAGTTTTTTTGAAATGCTCTGAATTAAACAGGAGGTGGAATGGAATGTAGAGCAGAGCAAACCCATGAAATAGGAATAAAACAGGATGGGGGAAATCGGCTCATTCCTAATTTATATTTTCCACAACGTATACACAGTAGAGACTATTGTAATGTGTGTGTGTGTGTGTGTGTGTGGTGTGTGTGTGTGTGTGTGTGTGTGTAGGGTGATGGTGGTGGGGAATTTGTGAAAGAGAGAAAGGAAAGAGAGAGAAGAAATGAAGATTGTTTAGAATAGAAAAGGTCATTCCCCATAAACAAGCTACATAAAGCAGCAAGACAGCTTGCCTGTTTGGCTTCTGCTCTCTGATATTATAGACAACAACTTCCTGGATGTGGGTCTCCTCTAAAGCATAATGCTTCCAAATCTCATGCCAGCAAAAGACAAGGCATGTAATTATACAACTCTGAACAGGTTGACACAATTCCAGCTGAATTCCACAATTGCAGCAAAGCTAAATGGCTGCAATTTCTCCTTTTGCCATTTTCTTTCCTTTGACTGGTGAGGAGTTAGTTGGTTTGTCTGTGTTGTTTTTTAAAAAAAATATTTTTAAAGTCTCACGTTTGCTCTTTTGCAATTTGTTCCTTTATAACCAGCAATTCTGGTGGCCGTCTGATTTTTGAGTGACGTGGATTCAGCCAAAATGTTGAAAGAAGGCAAATTATAGAGCTGCAGTGCTTGCTGTACGTCACGGGAACTGCCCAAGCAGTGCCCACGGCAACTGCACAAACAGCTATGGATACAAATCTTAACTGCCAGGGGGATACGAGCTGTGGGTGGAATTGCATTTCTCCAGCAAGGTGAAAATTACAGTTACAGAGCTGGGATCCCCTCAGAGGAGGTGCAATCCTGAGGGAAGGTTGCCTCTGTAACAGAAAAATGTCTAATAAAAACCCAAGGAATGTCTGGAGACCAAAGAAGTTCCCAAACACATGCAACTGGGAAAATAAAGTACAGGAATATGCCATTCTCTCTATGTTAATGCACTATGTAGGACAAACTAGGTATGTCAGAGAAATCCGTAAAGGTTTCAAATGAGTTTGGATTTCTGTATAACTAACCTGTGGTTTCTGCAGCAGATCAGCTTTTTTCCTAAGTCACACAAATTCCGCAGATTTGTGGACCAGGTCTTCACTGGGGTGTGTGTGTGTGTGCTCATTTGCATTAGCCCTGCTGCACATTAACTAATGCAGCAATGCATTTGGACAAGTCACGTGGATTCCACGGATTTGTGCTAATTCAAATTAGCTCTATTGCAAATCAGTGCAAGTAGAATGAAATCAAGTTTTTATTGATTATTGGGAAGAAAATGTACATTGATCTGTAAATTCCGACCTACTGTGATATGAATGACTAACTTCAGGTGCTCTTTCTAAAATGAATAAAAATATATTGTGAAAACAAGCAAACCAAGGAAATTCTGAATACAGCTGTACAACCCAGTCCTATGTTTGTTTACTCAGGAGTGAGTTCCTTGGATTTCAGTGGGATTGACTGCCAAATGAGCATGGATAGGGTAGCTGCTTTTGACTTGTGCCTGCCTTTTTACCTTTAATTTTGTCAGGGGAGGCTGTTGACTCCGAAGTCAGTGGGGCTCCTCATCCATTGCAGCTTTTATTCTGAGCTTTATAGGAGCTATCCATGGTGCTGTACTCCACCACCCAAAATAGGTTCACCACCACGTAGCACCATGGATAGCTCCTATAAAGCTCAGAATAAAAGCTGCAATGGATAAGGAGCCCCACTGACACAGGGGTCACCAGCCTCCCCACATTTTGGCTCTATACACTGAATGATAGGTGGGAAAGGGAAGATTAACACCACCACCACCAACAACAACAACAACACAATTTACTCCAGTCAATCAAGACTAGGCTGGCGGGTACCACCCAGAGGACCTTCTCTTCTGCTGCTCCCAGACTGTGGAATGGCCTGTCGAGGGGGCTCGTCAACTAGAAAGTCTCTTGGCTTTTAAAAAGGCCATAAAGACTGACCTCTTCCAACAGGCCTACCCAGTGGAATTTTAAGAGTTTTTAGGATACTTTTAAAGGTTTTAAAGAATATTTTAATAATATTTACTATGTTTTAACTAGCTATGTATTTTATATTTATGGTTGTTCTCCGCCTCGATCTGAGTGGAGAGGCGGGTAAGAAATAAATAAATAAATAAATAAATAAATAATAATAATAATAATAATAATAATAATAATAATTATTATTATTATTATGCATACTTCTACTTGTTTGCAGAAGGCAGACTTGTATTAAAAGAAGGCATTGGAGTTGCAAAGCTTTCATGTGTGAGATGAGGGAGCAGGTAAAATCCTTCTCTGGGTTTCAATCTGATCACACAGAGTAATAGAAAGGAATTAGCAACAGTGAAGGAAAACATCCCTAAGGGGAGGTTTACCAGCAGCAGTCCTGTGTCTTGTGCTTGCCTGACACCTACCATCAATCAGTATTCAGTGTATATTTGGGGGTGAGGGTGGGCAGGGGGGAGACAATCAGCCATGCATTTACTGACAAAGCCACAAGGAATGTCTGAGTAAGAGAAAGGGGGGAAGAAAAAACACCCCAAACTACCCAGGAGACTCAATAGTGTTTGTCTAATTGTTCCACTCTGATAATACAACTACAGGGTCAGTTTATGCTTTCTTTACTACTTCTGGTCCAGTCAGTCAGTATTATAGACAATTCAGCTGCACAGTTCCTTCCCCCATACCTCATCATGTGCTAGACCAGTGCAGGAAACATGCCTCAGTAGTACCCGAGTTTCCGTCACAGACCCATCAAGCTAGAAGACTCAGAGACCACCCCATTCATCCCTCTGCTTCAAGGCAGGACTGCTCGTCTTCCAACTGTCCTCCCACCATCAACCCACGGTCTCTTCAGATTACAATGTGTTGCAAGCAGTAAGATAAGCAGCTTCACTGTTAGTTTTGCCAGTTCCTGACTCTGAAACCGCAATTGTTGTTTTAACAGCTTTGGTTCAGGACTGGCGGCACAGCTCCAGATATTTCGGGATGAAACAGAGTCTCAAAGTCCTTTTCAGTCTGGTTTTCAGACTCAGTATTGGGGCTGAGATAGCGATGGTCTCATAAGAACATAAGAAGAGCCATGCTGGAGCAGACCAAAGGTGCATCCAATCTAGCGACCTGTTTCCTACAGTGGAAGTCCACAAGCAGGACAGGATTGCAATAGTGGGCACCCTCCTAATTGTGATCAACACCAAGAGCTGGAGAGGAGGAGTGTGTCCCTGTTGGTTTTGTTAGTCCTCTCAATAGCTTTCGACACCATCAACCATGATGTCCTTCTGGGCAGCCTGCCCAGGATGGGAGTGGAGTGCCCCTCTCCATGTTTCAGTGGTTTTAGTCCTACCTAAAGGGCAGGTTCCAGAAGGTGTTCTTGGGGGAATACTGCTCAGTTTCAGTTCTATTTTTGTCACCCCATTAGTCAACATTTATGGGGAAGGGTTATCCAGCAGTTTAAGGTTGGATACCATCAATATGCTGGCAAGAAACAACTCTATATCTCCAAGGAGGTGATAGAGGTGCTGACCCAGTGTCTGGATCAATAAAGAAGTGGATACAGGTGAACAAGCTGAGATGTAATCTAGACAAGATAGAAATTGGTTTTGGACAGTAGGAAAACTGAACCAGGAGCTTGGTGTACAGCTTGTTCTGGAAGGGGGTTTATATTCTCCTTGAAGACTCTGATTTGCTGCTTGGGAATGCTTCCAGGTGGCCAGGTAACAACTGTAGCCAGAAGTGCTGTTGCCTAAGGTTGTGCTGGCATGCCAGCTGCACCCTGTCTTGGAGAAGGCAGATCTAGCCATTGTCATAATATCATGGGCCAAGGGAGGTGAACCTCTGGCCTGTGGCCTAATTTGCCCTGTGGAGGTTCTCCATCTGGGCCCTGGAGACTTCATGCATTCTTCCAGGGGGCGGGCTTGGCCTCCAAGCTACACTCCCTGGAGGAATCCCTGCAGTTATCTCCAATCACAGATTGGAAATAATGAGTGATGTGAGCAGGTGGGTAGCGTGACACAGCCAGCACTGGGAGGAGCTGTTCCACCCACTACAGAAAGCACTGTGTGGGCAAAGCATCCCCTGCTGAGCTGGATATTGGGGCACTCCTCCAGCCAGCAATTCAGTTGGGGTGGCTTCACAGGATGTTGGCCTCCCCCAATGGGACAAGCCAGTGCACAGTACACAGTGAAATATCAGCACACAGTGAAATAGGGTCTGATATGATCCTCCCGGTGCGTCAGCCAGGGACCAAATAACATGAAGTGGTGGGGGCATGCCCGCTGATGTCATTTGGCCTGTGGAAGGCTGGGTGGGTGTTCACCTGCCCCCAACCCCAATTTAGTTCCCCACTCCTTGCTTGGCACATCCAGACTGGACTACCACAATGGAATTTATAAGGGGCTGCCTTTGTAATGTGTTCGGAAACTACTGCTAGTGCTCAGTGCAAGTTCTACCTTTAAAAACAGCTCATGTGAATCCAGTCTTGTACCAGCTTCATTGACTTACTAAGTGTTTTACAAGGAAAGAAAACTTCACAACAGGTTTATGCTACTCTGCACTACTTTTACTGTAGCAAAAAGTACCCCCTAACCAGGGATGGGGACTCGGACTCGAGGACTCGACTTGTGAATCGGACTGAGTCCCCCCTCTGACTCGAGTCGCACTCGAGTCCCAATATTTTAAATGGGACTCGAGACTCGACTCGGGACTCGAGACCAAGACTCGTCAACATCCCTGCTTGATTCCACCTGCAGGTGCTGTCTGGACCCAGTTGCAGTAACAATCCAAGTTTATTTTTAAAAATCATTTTCCTAATGCAACCTTTCAGACATTTTGGGTTTGGCTGCCTCTGCCTGCCTGTTTGGGGTTCCCTGCCTCCTCTGCCTGCCTGGTCTCTTCTTAACCAGTTTCACAGTTTGAATTGTCCAAGACAAATGCCTCTGCCTGCCTGCTTTGTGGTTCCCTGCCTCCTCTGCCTGCCTGGTTATTTTGGGTTTGTCTGCCTGATCTGTTCTTGTCAAAATCAGTGGCAGAGTTTTGAGATAAAAAGGCACACTTGTGTGTAGAATTTATTTAAGCCACACATCTGAAGTAGCCTTATTTTGCTGGGGGAAAACCCCATTGACTTTAATAGGGACTCGTGGAGTCAGCTTTGGGAGTGACTCGTGACTCGTGAGTCACCATTTTGGACCAAGGACTTGGACTTGGACTCGAGACTCGGGTACAAAGATTCGTGACTCGACTCGTGACTCGAGACCAAGGACTCTTCAACATCCCTGCCCCTAACCCCCCATACCTCAAATCTTATTCCACAGATGATCCTGAAATGGTTCCAGTAATGCAATGTTCTGCCATGTAAGGTAGATTAAAAAACACACACACTAAAGAAACCTGACATCCTGTATCATAGAGAAAGCTGAACGGAAATTCAAAGCTATATTGGAAAAGTGAGGCAAATGGCTGGGATAGAAAATAAACAGATATGATCAGTAGCAGCTTACAAGAGAAGGAACAGGGCGAGGTGGAGGAGGAGGAGGTGGAGAAACATAATGACTTAATATCAGCTAATAAGGCTAACAGCAATAATAGAAAAGCAGAGGAGAGATACTGGAGGAAAGCAGATCCATTAATAAATGAAGTGAGCAACTGAATTAGTATTTCATAGCAGCCTAGCCAATGAGCTGCTATTATCAGTCATCTAGAAGACAAAGTAAAGTGGTAAGAGGGGCAATTAAGGCAGACCAATTATAAAAAAGACAGGGATCGTGCCCAAAATGGCAGCCCTGTCTTCAGGTCCTCCCCTTCTGTAATTAATCTAGTAAAAGTGTACCTTCTGATATCACTTTGCTGTGCACTCCACATCATTAGGTGGCAGAGGCGAGGAAACGCACAATGCGGTAACATCTAGACTTGGGGGTCAGTTGTACCTGGTGTTTCTCATAAAATCTAATTGATTAATGAAGACCCTGGGTGCAGTCTACTGGAACGTTCTCTTGCGCATGCTCCATTGAAATGAATGGAAGCTGCATGGTGGTTTTGCCAAAGAAGGCCATGATCACCATCATTTATTGATCGAATGATGCAGCAGCATCACTGTCCATTGTGCTTTATAGAGGAAAAGTGGACAGCTCTCTGCCCGGAGGAGCTTGCAATCTAAAATTCAAGTATCAACAGACGAAGGGGAAGGAGAAAGTGGTAAACTTTATTTCAGTTGCATGTACTTGGCCTAGTTAGAGTAGGGCAGCTTTCCTCAACCTGATGTCCCCTAGGTGTTTTGGACTTCAACTCCTTTCAGCCCCAGACAATGGTCCAGGATGATGGGAATTATAGTCCCAAACTTCTGGAGTGCACCATATTGCAGAAAGCTGCAATAGGTAGGGATGTTGGAGAAATCCATAAGAACGTAAGAAGAGCCGTGCCGGATCAGACCAAGGGTCCATCTAGTCCAGCATTGTGTTCACACAGTGGCCAACCAGCTGCCTACAGGACCCCACAAGCATTACAGGAGTGCAACAGCACCTTCCCATCCATGTTCCCCAGCAACTGGTGTACATAGGAGTGGAGATGTTGCCGCATTGTGCGTTTCCTCGCCTCTGCCACCTAATGATGTGGAGTGCACAGCAAAGTGATATCAGAAGGTACATTTTTACTAGATTAATTGCAGAAGGGGAGGACCTGAAGACAGGGCTGCCATTTTGGGCACGATCCCTGTCTTTTGGATGGGAAGGTGCTGTTGCCTAAGTGCCTAGGCATACTGCCTCTGATACTGGAGGAAGAACATAGCCAATCAGGACTAGTAGCCATAACAGATTCAAATGAGTTTGGATTTCTATGAATCTGACCCACTGATTCCACAGCAGAATGACTTTTTCCGAGTTGTGCTGATTCTGCAGACTTGCAGATCAGTTTTTCACTTTCCAGAATTGTATGCAAATTTAGTTGTGCAAAAAAAAAAAAAAACCCAATCCAAACAGCGCATTTCCCCCCATAGGCTAAAGCATGAAAATGTGCATTTTGGGGGATTTGCACATTTGGGTGGGGTTTGTGCATTTTGGGAAGGGCACATTTGTGCAAGTGCGCTCTTTCCAGCATGATTAATGCAAGTTTGGGAAATTGAGAAAAAAACTGATTACTTCAATGATGGAACGAAAGATGCCTGGCAATCAGTGAAACACAGATGGAATGGATTTAACAAAACCCATACATCCTGAGAGGGACTTCAAGGCATAAGGAGCAACATGGGAGAAAGGCTAGAGCAGGAGAGCATTGGATGGCTGAGGGTGCTGGAGCTGGTGACATGAAGGTCCTGGGCAGGGAGGTCTAGGGATGCATGTGAGGAGATATGGGGGTGGTGGTAGACCATAGAGTGCTTTGATGGTAAGGAAGTGGAGGTTGTGCTGGATCTCATAGATTTCATAGATCCTAGAGTTGGAAGGAGCCTACAAGGCTATCGAGTCCAACCCCCTGCTCAATGCAGGAAACTAGAGGAGGGGTCTCCCATCCAAGTAATAACCAGGCTTGACCCTGCTTAGCTTTCCACACTCAGACAAGCTGAGCCAGCATAAGCCACAGGCCTGTATATCTGGCAGCAGACAAGAAGGCCGTGCATGGATTTAAGGAGGGGCATTATGTGATCAGAGCAGTGAACGAGGGGAATCATTTTGACAGCAGTGGAGGCTGGAGGCTCCAATGTCTGTGGGACGGTGTCTGTGGGGCAGTGTATCCACTCTTGGGTTCAGCCTGAACTTTAAAGGAACTGTCCATGGTGCCAAACCCTATCCCCCAAATAGGTTCAGAACTATGGATAGCTCCTTGAAAGTTCAACTACAACCTGGAGTGGATCCACCAGCCCACTGACATTGGAGCCACCAGCCTCCACTATTTGGCAGCCATGTTCTGGGTAGAGGTGAGGGGACCATGGTGAGACAACTGAAGGCCAGAGAGGAGAAGATTGCAGGAGTGTAGATTAGGGAGGTTGGAGAAAACCACAATAGATTCAAATGAGTTCAGATTTCTATGAATCCGGCCTGTGCATTGCATAGTGGACAGACTCTTTACATTTGGGGGGAATTTGCACTAATGTGCATTAATGCTAATGCACATTAGCATATTAGTGCAAGTGTGCATTGCACTAATGCATACTAGTGCTAATGTGAATTAGTGCAAGTCGAATGAAATTCTGGTAAAAATAATCCAACTCCACCAATCAGCGGATGACAGAACGAAAGACCCTTGACAATCCATGAAACAGACAGAACAGGTTTAACAAAATCTGGACATCCCTAGTCTAGATGAGAGATGAGCAAGGCATAGGACCAGAGTTTTTGCCAAAGGGACAGGGAAGCGGGGCTATACGTTTGTAATGCTGTACGGAGAGGGCTAGTGACATGACTTGGCAGTAGACTGACTATGGTGGACAAAGAAGAAAGAGGAGTCAAAGATACAGGCTTTGTGTGTCCAGGGCAGATGGTGATATTGTCAATGGATAAGGAGTGTCTCCAAGGAGATGAGGGTTTGGGAAGAAAGATGAGAAGTTTGGTTTAGGACAAGGGTGGGCAGGAAGTAGATCTTCAGATGTTTTGGACTTCAACTAACAGCATTCCGAACCATTGGCCATGTTGGCCATGTCTTCTGGGAGTTGAAGTCCAAAACATGTGGAGATCTACCTTCTGCCCACCCCTGTTCTAGGACATATTGAGTTTGAGATGACAGTGGAGCATCCAAGTGAAAATATCAGAGAAACAGCTGGAGATGTGCGATTAGAGGGAGGGGAAAACATGTATTCATTTATTTCTATACTGCCCAATAGTCAAAGCTCTCTGGGTGGTTTACAACAGTGCCTAAGACAAGGCCAAGATACAATAAAACAGCCATAAAATTATTCCACAATATAGAAATTAAAAACAGTTTAAGAAATTTAAAAACAATTTGCTCATTCCCCAGATCCTGGGGAAAGAGGTAGAGATGGGTGTTCTCAGCATGTAGGTAGTAGTGAAAAACATGGGATTTGACAAGGTCACCCAGGGACAGTATACACAGAGAGAGAGAGAGAGAGAGAGAGGAGTGATGTATGCATGCATAAAGACCAGCTGACTTCCTTGCACGTACCTGTGTGCCAAATGGGTTTGACAAGCTACTCACCTGGAAGGAATTGCTACTTGCCTTGGGCAACTGGCTAATTTTGAGACTGCACTGTATCGTTAACTCCATATTGTTCCAAGGTCAGCAGGAAAGCATGTAGAAGGTGGCAGGGTGGGTTGTGGGGGGGCCATTTAAGTCCACAACACAGAAGGCTATAACTAGACTATGAATATATATATATATATATATATATATATAAGGGGAGGCAGGGAAGGAGGTTGGAGGAATCAACTCAAGCAATAAATGGATGGTTATTAGAGAAGAAATCAATGAGGATTATTTTAAAAAGAGTTTTTGCTCTCCCTTTTTTCTCCTGTCTGCAGTAGGCAAGTCATCAGTTTCTGATCAAGGTAAACTGTAGCATGAAAGAAGTCAATGACATGTAATTGGTTCTTTTAGTAATGTACTGCAGGGTAGCAGCAGTGCTTGACACTTATTATAACTGAACACACCTATTCCTTCTTCTGTAGACACAGGTTTTATTTTTGAAGGAGCTCTGAATTAAGATACGAAATATGCGGATGCTCTTTTTAATCCCTCCCCCTGCATACATGCTCAAGCGATACTGTGTTGAATTATAGATGCAGAGAGAAAAAAAGAAAAGAAAAAGAAAAAAGAGCTGCCTTGCTATTCAGCAAAGCAAGAAATAAAATAAAAAATGGGCCATTTTCCTTGCACAATTGATGGTCAGAGTTGCTGTTTATAATTATGGAAAGGGACAATTACGCAGTTTAAGACACATTAACTCCCAGAAACATGTGAAATGTCAAGCAATTAATCTTTTTCCACAACACATTCAATGCTAGCTATATTGATTTTTAAACAAATCAGTATCAGAATGCAAATGTGATGAATTTAGTACTTTGAATAGGGAGGGTCTGAATTTTGAGGCTGCAGAATCCCTTGCTGTGGATAGTTTTTGGAAAGACCGGACTGGTGTCAGCCCGGAAGTGTGCATTAGCAGTTGCAATTTTGTGACAGGGGCCTGGATTACAGTTGCTCTCCTTACTCTATGGTTTATATTTCACATGAATTTTAAACTAATAGTGTAAATAAAAACAGGGCTCCTTTAGGCGAGGGGTAGGCAACCTTTCTGGGACCATGGGAACTCTTGGCAATTTGAGAAACTGTCCTGGGCACCACTACAAAATGGCTACCATGGAAGGCATGGGTAATCACATAAAGACAAGCACTCTGCCCAAAAGACAGAGGGGGAGTCTCAGCCCAAAAACACTGAACAACTCATTTACAAGGTGCTTGGATGGGTTCATGTGATCACTTCTGTACTGTATCCTTGCCACTCATGGCTTATAAAAACTGGCAGGGAGGAAACAACCAGCTGGGCCAGAGAGGTGATTAATATTATCTAGGGATGTGCGTGGAGCTTGGTTGGGGGGTGGAAGTCCAGCAAACTCACTGGGCTCGACCCGCCGAGCTCTGCTTGCCCTACCGTTCCCCTGGCTCAACTCACATTCCCATGAGCTGAACTGGGGAAGAGACTTCTGGTTTCCAGTGCTACATTGTTTACATAGAAAATGGCATAAGATACATTAAAAATGGCTGCGATTTGTGTAATTTGCAGATTGCAGCCTAATTTGCATAAGTTGTGCCCGTTTTAAACATATTTTATGCTATTTTCTATGCAAACAACATAGAGCTGGGGACCTGGAAGTCTGGTGAGCACCTCAGCTGGCGCTGGCGCTCAGCTCGGCTCAGCTCGCGTGCCACGAGTCGAGTGCCGGGCGGGTTGCCCACCCCTATTAAATATCTCCTTGCAAGAGGGAGTGGTCCTAGTGCTACCTGAAAGTGGCAAATATTCCTTTTCTGGGCAAGCCCTTGGGCCAGTGATTGCTGACTAGCTCCAGATGTTCTTGGATGAGACCTGGGCAAATTATCTGGCCAGGTTTTGGTACAGAACAGAAGCAGCCTTGGTTGCCCTTTATGATTTCCTATGTCAGGAGAAAGATGGGGTGTGTGACCTTGTTGATTCTCTTTGATCTCTTGGCAGCTTTTGATACCATCGACCATAGTATCCTTCTGGGGCAACTGTCTGAGCTGGGACTGGGGGGTACTGCATTGAATGATTTTGCTCCTACTTGGCTGGCTGGCTCCAGAAGGTGGTGCTTGGAAGACATTGCTCGGCCCTGTGGATTTTGCAACATCGGGTTCTTCTTGGGTTGGTTTTGTCCCCCATGCTATTTAACATCTACACAAAACCTCTGAGTAGGGCCATCCAGAGTTTTGGAATGTATTGCTGGCACTATGCTCATGACATGCAGCCCTAGTTCTCCTTTTCATCCTCTTCAGGGGAGGCTGTGGATGTGCTAGATGGGTGCCTGGTTGCAAAAATGAACTGGATGAGGGATAATAAACTGAAACTCAATTCAGAAAAGACTGAGATGCTGTTAGTGGGTGGTTCTTCTGACAGGATGGAGAGTGTTCATCCTTTCTGGATGGGATTGCGCTCCACCTGAAGGAGCAGGTTCATAGCCTGGAGAGGGCCTTTTTGGTGGTACCCTCCCCCCCCAATTATGGAACACTCTCCCCAGTGAGGTCCACCTGATGCCAACATTGTCATCTTTTTTGGTGCCAGGTAAAGACTTTCCTCTACTCCCAGGCATTTGGCAGCATACGATGGGGCATTTCAGTTTCTTATCAGTTCCCCGTAGTTTTATTGTCAATTGTTTTTAACTTGATTTTTAAACTGTTTTAAATTTATGAATCTTAAAGGTTTTGTATTGTGTTTTTATCATGCTATCAACTGCCAGAGAGCCTTGGCTATTGGGCAATATAGAAATGTAATAAATGAAATTTAAACTACAATTTAAATTGTTGTTTTCACAGCAACAACGGAAGCCTATTTTACAGAAGGCAATCTCTTTTCCCTTCTCTCTCCCTGACTCCCCGGAGGGAGGAGTAGGGCAGCTCAGCAGACACCAAGGGAGGTGTCCAGAGGCACACTGGTACCATGTTGCCCACCCCTGCTTTAGGCCATGTGGCAATCCCTCCACACCTATAGGGCTATGCTCATGCCAGGAATGCTCATCCCCTAAGGGCACAATCCTATGCATTTTTAGACAAAAACATGGCCCAGAACTCCCAGCATGCCCCAGCCAGCTATGCTGGCTGGGGCATGCTGGGAGCCGTAGGACTTTTTCCTGTCTAAACAGAGCCCTGGGCCTGGATGCGGATGGACAAATCTGTCAGTTTCTGTTTGTCCCACATTTGATTTAAACAACAACAACAACTTTCAAGCCCTTTTGGAAAACGTTGCAAATTTTAGTTAATGCATATCAAAAATGAACTGAACTGAAATGCTCACATGTCCCCAGCTCAGTGTTGTCTACACTGACCTGCAGTGGCTTTCCGGGGTTTCCAATGGGTTCCTTCCCCAGCCCTACGGAGATGCTGGGGATTGAATCTGGGACCTTCTACATGCAAAGCATGAGTTCTTCCCACTGGCCTAGGGTCCCTCTCTAATATTTCTTTCAGTATTTCAAAGAGTGAAGGAACTATGCCTACTAGATTCGTACATTGTCTAGGTGGCATGGTAGACTTCTACATCATGGACCTCCTTGGCCTGCAGTGGTACCATATGCATGGGCTGAACACTGTGAGTAGCCTGGATTGTGTGGTTACTTCCCGCGCCATTGCCAAAAGCATGGCAATTAGGGTGACCGATGTGATTAACCTTTGAATACCTTATCACTGTGAGGTGGAGCCAGAAAATGTGGAGGTTTTGTGGCTGCCACGTTATCTAATGAACAAATGAATTGGGTTAAAGGATGTATAAAAGGAGTGGGGAGGACAGAGGCTGAGGTTTAAGGACTGGACCCCATAGAGAGAGAGTGTGGAGTAGTGGTTAGAGGGTTCTACTGGGGAGTCCTGAGTAGGGAAGTGTGAGGAATGCAATAAGGGGTGAACATCTGATGGATTTTCATGTTTCAGCCCCCTGGATTCTGGTTCCTTAGCCTCATGCTGGCTCTGACTCGCTGTGGTGAGATTTGAGCCAGGTCGCAGACTTCTGACTCTAAGGCGGGCTGCGGGTTGCGCATTTTTTAAAAAAGCACTAAGGACATTTGAGCAAATCACACTATTTGTGCAAATTGGAAGCCAAAAACCATGCAGTTCTAGTACAATTTGCACAAATCATGCTAGAACGATGTCATTTCCAGCTTCCAATTTGCAAATTGCATAAATAGCACGATTTGCGCAAATTTCCTTAGTTGTTTTTTTTTTTTTAAATGTGCAAACTACAGCCCATCTTACAGATGGAAGTCCATGGAAAAAAACCTGACTCAGCTCACTTCTGATCATTGAATTAGAAGCGGGCAGAAAGTCCGTCAAGCTCAAATAAACTGGATTTCCCAGCATCAGCACATCCCTAGTCCTGGGTTCAAGTCCCCACTTGACCATGAAGCTCACTGGGAAACTGTGGGCCAGTCACCGCCTCTCAGCCTCACCTACCTCACAGTACAGTTTTGAGGATAAAATGGAGAGGAGGAGGACTATGTAAGCGGCCTTGGGTTCCTTACAAGGTGAAAAAAAGGCAGGACTTAAATGTAATAAATGAATAAAAATAAATAAATATTGACAAATTTCATAGATCATAGAGTGGGAAGGAGCCTACAAGGCTATCGAGTCCAACCCCCTGCTCAACGCAGGAAACTAGTCTCCCATGGAAGTAATAACCAGGCTTGACCCTGCTTAACTTCCATGCTCAGACAAGCTGAGCCAGCGTAATTTACTGTCATCCTTCCAAGAGAAGCAATAAACACAACCCATATTTTTGCTTGTAGCACAATCCTCTATACGTGCTTTCTAGCAGATAAGGCAATATATAAAAATGCGTACGTACATAAATGCCTACTCAGAGGTAAGTCCCATTGAACTCAGTGGGGCTTACTCCCAGGTAAGAGGGTATAGGATCGCAGTCTCAGTCTTTTAAAGGAGGATTTTTTCCCCGACACCATTTGTCTTTTAAAAAAAGTCTTATGTAGCAACTCCATGGCACTTGAGAGAGTACCGTAGTTGGGTGGGAGGTGTGGGGGGATGACTTCTGGCAGAAGCATGCTTGGATTTCAAAGGGACGTAATCTCACCATTCAATAACAAGAATTTGAGTTAAAAGGATTCCTTCAGGGGGAAAAAACACATGTTAGGATGATCTCTTTATTTGGCTGTGATGAAACCTAGAGAAAAATCTAACTTTAGCAAGTGCATTAGGTATTGATGGCTATTTCCTCTGGAACCATATATTTGTTCTTCTTTACAAAGAAAATGAAAAGTTACCGCTTCTTTCATGCTATGAGTGCAGGAACAAAAGTGTGTGTGTGGTGGAAGGGAGATAAAAAGTTGGGATTCGAAGCCCTGCAGGATCTTGACTGACATAGGTTGCCGTTCTTCTCTGACCTGAATGTGCAGTGTCAGGAGACGTTCTTTGGAGAAAAATGTTGTGATTCTAAGATGTGAAGAATAACTGACTCGCAGGTCTCTGTTTTGCATTTCCTACCTGTACTGAGGCATTTCCCCCCTAAAGGCAACTTGATAAACAAAAGAGAATATTCTATTGAAATTTATTCCCCATGTTGTCTCCCTGGTATCATTGTGAGCCTTGCAAGAGAAGAGCATGGCACACACCCACTTAAATAAAATAGGCTGTGGCAGAGTGCAAATCGACCTCTTCAAAATCACATTAATGCTCCCTCCCACAGCTTCACTCCCAGTTTCAGCAGAGGGAGGGTTTGTCTGGACTGTGGCGCAGTGGAATAGAGTTAAAAAATATCTCTCTGCCGACTGTGGTCCTGATCTTGATTATGCCCACCCCATGGCTGCCATGTGACAACAAAAACAAAACCCCAGACATGTTAAATGTGATCACACATTTAATGTAACATATACTCTGCCTCTAAATACCAGCTGGAAATGAAGGCTGCTGTAGCGGCCCCAAGGTAACTCCAGAATTGAGGCCATTAGGAGAGGGAGAGAGGCAGCCCAAAGTCCAAAGATACCTTCTGTAGCAAATCAAATATATTAAGAGTCAGTTCCTGGATCCTGTTTCTTTGTCACACTCCAGCATGAAATGGCACACAGGGCAGGGTGATGCAGATAAAAGATAAAGGAATGGGGTTATGCAAATAGCTCAGTGCTCAAGGACTCCCATTTAAGTTCAATGGGACAAAATTAGTGCTGTTGGGAAGTGAAAAAACTGCTAAGCAACTTGGGTCATCAGGATCAAGGAACAGGCCATTTCAAACATATTACTCCAGTGCTGCATCAAGTGCACTGGTTGCCAGTCAGTTTCTGGGCCCGATTCAAAGGATTGGTACTGACTTTTAAAGCCCTAAACAGCTTAGGACCAGTCTACTTGCAGGGTGTCTTCTCCCATATGTTACTGCCCAATTGTTAAGATCATATTTGGAGGCTCTCCTGTGGGTGTTGCTGTCCACAATAGTGTAACAAGGGGGCTACCAGGGAAAGAGCCTTCTCTGTAGTGGCCCCCCAGCTGTGGAATGTCCTTCCCAGGGAGATCCACCAGATCAAGGCCTTCCTTTTCCAGCAGACATTAAATCTGGAATCTGTTGCTTGGATTATTAACTTTACTGTTGGCTCTTTAATATTTTAAAATATTTTGATATTTTTATTGCTGTATATAATGTTTTGGTTGTTTATTGTTGTATTGGGGT
The DNA here is from genome assembly GCA_021292165.1 of Shinisaurus crocodilurus. Taxonomy (NCBI): domain Eukaryota; kingdom Metazoa; phylum Chordata; class Lepidosauria; order Squamata; family Shinisauridae; genus Shinisaurus; species Shinisaurus crocodilurus. The sequence goes on along the minus strand of CM037876.1, from coordinate 24,631,470 downwards.
TTTTATTATTGTAAACTCTGACAGCATCTGTCAGTTGGGTAGCATATAAATGTAATAAATAGATAGATAGATAGATAGATAGATAGATAGATAGATAGATAGAACCCTGCTGTCGCACCATTGTGGGTAGTGGCACCCAGAGAAGAACCTGGAACTTAAATGGGAGGCCTTGAGCACTGAGCTATTTGCATAACCCCGTTCCTTTATCTTTTATCTGCATCACCATGCCCCGTGTGCCATTTCTTGGTCATGCTGGAGTATGACAAAGAAACAGGATCCAGGAACTGGGCACCCACTTTTATTTTCTCCCATATTTTATTTATTTATTTGAAACATTTTTATCCTGCTCTTTAGTCAAAAAGGCTCCCAGAGCGGCTTACATATTAACAAAACAGTCCCTGCCCACGGGCCTACAATCTAAAAAGACATGACACACAAGGAAAAAGGAATGGGGAGGGAAGGGGGATATTAATTAATACTTCTGGCAGGGCTGGTGGAATGGCCCTGCACTCCCTCTCATCTCCCTCTGCACAGCCTGCTGGAATGGCTGCTGGTGGTGACAGTTGAGGGAGTGGTTGTGATTGGCTGCTATTCAACCCTACCATGAAGTGTGGCACTTGTAGACATTTTTGTGGTAGGGGTAAAATGTGGCCATTCACAGCAGTTTGAAGGACATCTCAACTTCTCTCATATATGCTCTTCTTCAACCTGCTTCCTGTCCTGACCCTGTGCTACCTTCCTTCCCCTAGAATTGCTTTGCTCCCATGACATTCCAATATACATAGATGGGGGGTCATTACACTGCAAACAGAAATCCTGGGAAACTTGTGCACGCCATTCCAAAATGTCTGTAGCCTTTACCTAATCTAGTATATTTCAAAACAGCCAATGGGAGAAATGGGAGAAAGGAAACCTGACATTGACAGGACTAGGGAGGCATGAGAAATTCATTTCAGTTCATTTTTGTTGAGAATTTACCCAGTTTGCACCTTTTAGACCCAAACGTGGACCTGAATGCAAACTGTGGTCAAAGTCCATATGTGTCTGAGCTTGCAATGCGATTTGCAGAATAAACAAACAAAAAAATGTGTTTAGAAAATGTATATGAAGAAATGTGTACTTCTGAAAAATGTGTGCAAATATGCTTTAAAATATGCACAATTGATGTGTACATTTAGAAAAATGTGTACAAAAATATGCACGCATTTTCATGAAAAAAGCAAAACATGAAGCTCGTAATCTGATATGGATCCGAATTGGAACGAGTTTCGAGGTGGAATTCAGAGAACCTTGACAAGCTTCAGTTTTGTTGATTTGCACATCCCTAGCAGAATCTGCTTAAGGATTTTTATTACTCTTAGCAGGGTGAGGCAGGGGCCTCCACAGAATGAGTCCCAGAATCTACATCACAGGGAATCCTGGATGTAGTCTCAGTCTCATCACAGAGAGATGAACATGCTAGAAGTAGCCCAGGATAGCTTGCTTCTAGTAGAAGCTCCAGGACCCTCATAAATGTTGCAGAAGTTCCTGGTGCATTGTCTTTATTCTGCACAGTGAGCAAGCCATGTTGGAGACAGCATAAATGTATGAAGCTTCCTCACACTGATTCAGACCCACTGATTGGCCCATCTAACCTAGGACTGTCTAACAGTGGCTCTCCAATGTCTCAGATCATTCCCTGTCCTGCTACCCAGGATAATCTAGCTCAGGGAATGGCAACTTGTGTCCATCCAGATGTTTTGGTCTACAACTCCCTTCATCCTTCACCATTGCCTATGCTGGCTAGGGCTAATGGGAGTTGTAGGTCAAAACGTCTAGAGAGCCATGAGTTGCCTACCCCTAATCTAGCTAATTAGGATGGCCAGACCTTTATTTGAAGGTGCCATCTAGCTGAAAGGCTGTTCAGTCCAAGTCTGCTTTAAAACTAAAGGACCATAAGAGAAAGCAGAGGCCTTGATGTTACCCATTAGCAGTCAATACCTGGACAACAGACTGAGCATGCGCACAGAGGTCACCTGGTCATTGTCTTTCCCACTATCCTGTATTTCTATTTAAATTATAGTTATCATGGTCTAAATTTCATTGATATGTAAAAATGAGTCCATCACATTTCATGCAAATCAATATTCTCTTCTTTTTTTGGTGATACATTAAGTGGCCACGCTATTTCGTTTGGAGATTCCAGGGATGAACGCAAAACATGAGCTCTACCACTGAGCCCCACCCACCCAAGGCCTTCTGGGTTGCTTAGTACAGTTGCCTGGAAAAAAAGAGCGCTCCCCAGAAGCTAAGAACTTTCATTTCATTTGTATGGAGAACTGGTTATCTCCTTTGGTTCCTTCACCCTTATCAAATCCTCTTGCCAGAAGAATTCAAACATAGCCAAGGCCGCCGCCGCCGCCGCCTCCTCCTCCTCCTCCTCCTCCTCCTCCTCCTTCATCAACATTATAAATCGGCTGCAATGCTACCTCCTCACTACAAGCTTTTTGCTACTTCTCTTTCTGTACAGATTTTTCAAAGCTGGGAAAAACAAAACAAAACATCACCCAAGCTAGAATCCAATGCTTTCCCTCCTGACACGTAATGCATTTATTGATCTCTACAGGAATCCTGATGGGAAGCAAATGAAAAATGCAAATAGAGCCACCCAAAGCATAATAGTGCAAGGCATTTTCCAGGGAGGCAAGGCCACTGGGTCATCAGTACTAGGTTTTACCTTTTCTAGCTTGCTGTCTCCATGCAGCAGGGGGCTTCTGGCTATAATTGTTTCATGAATTATCTTTGGCTTTAATAACTTTGCTTTTTAAACAGCTTTCCTCTGAATTCCTCATTCTGCCCATGTACAAGCAGGGATGAGTGAGAAATTGGTTTCAGTTCATTTTTGACTGGAATTTACCCAGTTCACACCTCACAGACCCAAACACAGACCCAAACGCCATGTGAGGTCGAGGTCCATACATGTGTGAGCTTGCGAGGTGATTCACGGAACAAAAAAATGTGTTCAGAAAATGTGCATGTTTGAAAAAAAATGCACGCAAACACACTTGAATCAATGGGAGCAAAATGAATACATTTAAAAAATGCACACAATTGATGCGTGTGTTGGGGAAATGCACACAAAAATACAAACACATTTTCATGCAAAAAGAAAAAAAACAAAGCTCACAATCTGATACGGACATGAGTTGGAACAAGCCTCCAAGTGAAATTTGGGGAACATTGACAAGCTTGAGTTATGCTGATTCACAGGTGCCTATGTACAAGCCATTCTTCCTCTTGGCATTTTGATTTGTATCTATGTTTTGTTTTTTATTTGTATAATATTCTCCTCTCTATAGACCGCACATAATTGACAAACAACAACAACAAAAGGTAACATTTTAATTATGGTTTTCCAATTAGACCTTCATTCTTCGCACTCAAGTGACTTCAAAGATTGACAGAGTGGGAAGAATATATGGATCCTTATGGATGGCTTTGTATGCCTTCCCATTGGAGATAGCCATCTGCAATGGGTCATGCTATGTGCTGGGATGATGTGATAATTTGAGTTATGGCAAACTTCATGATCAGGCTTATTGGTCTGGTTCGGGGCCCCAAATCTCAATGCATGTATAAGCTAATTTTCGATAAGTTGGACCTTCTAGTGAAAAAGAAGTAAGCTTGTCCTAAGATATCCAGGCATTAGGGGAAATGGGTAGTAGATGAAACTAGGGGAAGAACACATTCTGCAGTTAAGGTGCATATCTCATATGTCCACTGATCATGGCTGTGTCCATTCCTGATTGTGATATGAGAACATTTATTTATTTCAATTATTTATATGCCACCCTTCAGGATACAAATCCTACCAAGGCAGCTAACAAGTAACATAAAAATAATAAAATCACAATAAACGATATTAACAAATAAAAACTCATCAGGGTCCTTCTGAAAACCTTCTCACAGGCCTGTTAATAGTAGCTTTAATGTCGTGGTGGGGAACATGTGGTCTCCCAGATGTTTTCAGAGTGCCATTTCCATCAGCCCTAGCCAGCATAGCCAATAGTGAAGGATGATGGGAGTTATAATCCAGCAACATCTGGAGGACCACACATTCCCCGTCCCTGCCTTACAACAATTCTGTGAGGTAGGTTAGGGGCTGGGAAATAGTGACAGGGAGAAGACAGACTAATTAGCTTCATAGCAGAGTAGGGCTTCAAATCAATGTCTCCCTGGTCCACAAACTAGCATCCTGTCATCATCACACTACCTGCTGGAATGAAGACACCTGTACTGACAAATATTGAGTATTCCAAACAGGTGTTTCAGACCATCTGCCTGGTGCTGGATTTTGCGGTTCTGTGATGGGATGGCTACTGATACCAGCTTTTTTTGGAGGGGGAGATGCCTTTTATGCTCCAGGACACAGCACATTTTATTTGCCCCCCCTCCCCAGGAAAGAGAAGAACCCAAACTGTAATAAGGTCATATTGTGTTGTAATTGTTCCACTCCCTTTGGTTTGCCATAGCACTCTGCAGCTTTTGTTTCTACGTTTGCCCCTTTGACTACTTTTGTAGATGCCGGCGCACTTTGATCAGTTCTGTCAGATTAGCTTAAAGGCGCCTGCCATGTGCGTCTCTCAGAATATGTGCTCCGAAACACTTCCCATAGACAGGCACAAGATGCATCCTCCTCCCCATCAGAGTTTTCTTTCCTTTTCATCATCAAGGGCCATCCGTTAGAGCTGTGTTTAGATGTTTAGAGCGTCTGGTGCTTGAATGGGCTTTCTGTTTTAATGAGGATGCCTTGGCTGACTCTTTATCCAAATCTGAAACACTGCTGTGAATGGCCAATTAGCTGAGGTTGTCGAGGTCAACAGCTCCTCTCGTGCCATCGCAGCAATCCAGTTGTCGTAGTCGTGCGCCAAAATGCTGGTGAATGCTTCAGCATCAAATATATTCCGAGGCAGGATGAACGTAATTTAGTGCTGCTTAGAGGCTGCATTTATGATCAAAGTATGCAGGGAACATTGGCTGTTCCATTTTTTCTCTTTAAGACACACGCGCGCGTGCGCGCGTGCACACTGAGGGATCTGACATACACAAGAACAATTTCCTAGTTGCCTCATTATTCTCATTTCTTGCTCCATTCTAGTGTGTGCTCTCTTATGCAGAAAAGACATAAGCAGTTAATAATAGTCATGTAATTGCTTGAAGGTTAAGGCTTTCTGTGCGACAACAACCGTTACCTTCGAGCAGACATAGATGACCACTTACCACAGGGGTCCCCAAACTTTTTGGTCCCGTGGGCACATTTGGGAATTTGGAAACTTCTGTGGGCACCACCAAAAAAAGGCTCCCATAAATGATGTGGCTAATCACATAACGGCTGCTGTCAGGGCCTGGCTAATCAAAAGAGGTGTGTGTATGTGGGGGGTGGGGAGAGAATGAATGAAAGAGTGGTAGTCCAAAACATCTGGAGGCTGTCAGGCTGGGGAAGACTATCTCATACCAATCACTTTTCTCAGCCTAGCCGACCTCACAGGATTCTTGTGTGGCTCAAATGCTAAAAGTGATAGAAAGATGGGGTATTTGTGTAACTCGTCCTTCCTGCGTAAATGCAGAACTTTAATAAAGGATGTAAGAAAATTTTGTTTTTGCTCGCAAAACCTGTGAGCATGCCGTGTTCACAACTTTGAACTTGAACGCAAACATGTGTAGCGGACGGGACCCCTCACTCCAAAGCCCACACCCTCAGTGGATACTTCGCTCTCACCAAGTGCCACCTTGTATTGGTCACTTCAGACTTGAAGCTGTCTTTTAAAGTTGCGTTATCCGATTATGTGTCTTAGGTCTTATACGTAGCTGTTCACCCACGTTTGTTTGACTTTATTAAGCAGTTTGTTTTATTTGATTACTTGAAGTAGGGTGCCCCTCCGTTAATTCACTTCTTACTTTCCTGTCACCAGTCAGACTCTGGAGAATTAGAACTTTGAATAAAAAGGTTGATTTATTGTTCTAACAAAGTCTCTAAACTGATATTCAACTCAGGAACAGATAACTTGGAATTTTCAACAGTTACATTCAAACTTGTTCTTTGCTTAGATTCAGGTTAAAGGCAGGCAGATGTTATACAGTACTCTTTGTATCAATTTGGCTTGGTTACTTGAAAGTTACAGTATCAGACTAGGGAACTTAACTAGTCACACTAGTCCAAAGTTTCTCCTTCTTCCTCAGACAGAAGGTCCTTCACTCCCTAAGTGGAGACTCCTGTGAAGGGTTCTATACTAACACCTCCACATTTGCTTTCTCACAACTTAGTACTAGATTTCCTGTCTGAACTCTTCTCTTCAGTCCCACCTTTCCCTGCCTACTCTACTAACCTTCCACTCCAACCCACTCTCTTCCCCAACCAACAACCAACTCCCTTAACTGTCAACTCCCTGGGGTTCTATGCTCTCGGCCTCAGCCAATCAGAGCCTCTGGAATGTTCAGCTTGGCCCCTCCCTGGGCTTCTGCCTGTCACTCCGCCACAGCATGTCTCTCTCGAAAATGTTCATAAATTGCCGAACATGTTCTTGTGTTCTATTTGTGCAAATTTCCCAAATTTATGCAAATTTCCTAAATTATGCAAATTTCATAATTTGCACAAATTGAAGAAATTGTGGAAATTTGCGCAAATTGAATGGGGGAAAGTTGCACAAATTTCACCTTTGATTGCTGCTCGATTCGCGCAATGTTCTTGATCGCAGAAAGCAAGCAGCAATTTGCAAATGTGAACGGGAATCAGGCGCAAGATGAGCGGTGAGTTGATGTTTGGAGAATCCTGGCGATCTTGAACATGGCTCCTTCACCCATCCTTACTTTACATTTATTTCTATTGAAATACGTTGTGTCAGTTTCTGTCCCAGTTCTCTATCCTGTCAAACTAACCTTAAATCCTATTTCTAATATTATATAATTACCCTACTCAGTTTGGTGTCATCTGCAAGTTTGATGAATATTCCCTCTAGTCCTTTGTCCCAGTCATTTATAAAGATGTCAAAAAACACTGGGGTCAGGACAGAACCCTGCAGTACCCTACTTGTCACTTCTCTCCATGTAGATGAGGAGCCATTGATGAGCACTCTTTGGGTCCAGTCCATCGATCAGCTACAAATCCACCTTCTCAGTAGCACCGTCTAGCCCACATTTTGCCAGAAGAACATCATCAGGGATTTTGTAAAAAAATAATAATAATCAAGGTATACATGCTGAAATCAAGGTATACTACATCCTCACAGCATCCCACTGGTGCAGCAGGCTAGTAACTCTACCAAAAAGGAGATAAATTTAGTCTAGCATGACTTGTTCTTAAGAAATCTGTGGTGGCTCTTTGTGATCACAACAGTTTTTTTCTAAATGCTCACAGACTGATGGCTTAATGAATTGATCTAGAACCTTTCCAGGTACCAACGTTAAGCTGAACAGTCAGTAGTTGCCTGGGTCCACCCCCCCATTTTTGAAGATGGGGACGACATTTTCCCACCTCCAGTCCCATGAGCCTTCACCTGTTCTCCAAGAATTTTCAAAAATTATTGACAGAGGCTTTGAGGGCTGAAGTTCACGCTGCGGAAAATACATTGTGGGGCCCTCACTGTCTTTTTTTTTTTTTTTTTTGTAACCTCCAAGTAAATGTGCAGAACTCTGATCCTGGTCAAGACCACCACATGTGGGTAGTGGTCGTTTTCTTTTTCCTATCATCTTTTTGATCATCCTAACTCCCATCCAAGTGGAGGGCTAAAAAAAAGAAAGAAGAAGAAGCAAAATCCCCTGATTGGCACCAAAACCTCAATTTTCTGCCCTTTGTGATACTGATGCTCAAATGAGCCTTAATACACACTGCCCAAAAAAAGCCATCTCGATGTAATGTATGATTGCATCAAGCATCTCCTGGTGTAGTGCTTTACTGATGTGCTCTTGGACATTGGTAAAGCGCCATGCAGAAAGAACCTTGTTGCCATGGTATGTACAGTAGGTAAGGGTGAGAATTCCATTTCAGTTCAGTTTTTTTAGGAATTTACCAAAAATCACACGTTTATTCATATTCAGGACGGAAAGAACTTGAGATTTATTTTTTTGTTTTAAAAAAAATGTATCTGAGAGGAAACAAGACTGGCAGATTTGAGTGTTTATCCCTTAAAAGTCTGGGTTTGGATGCCTGTGTATTCAACCATATTGGTGGTGCTGAATGAAAGTTGCTATTTCTTTTTCTCCAACAGGTTCCTCATCTTTAACAGTTATATGACAGGCAGCTATGATATGATCCTCTCCATATACCTACTGAATTTGGCTGGTGCTGATGGGTGAGGATTTAATTTTGGTTCGTTTTTGATAAGATTTTACTAAAATTCTCACATTTCTTCATATTTGAGATGGAAAGAACTTGAAATTTAAAACATTTGAATGTGGGAGAAAGAGAAATGGACAGATTCGTTCATCCCTAAATTGCACAATCACATCAATTTTGCTTTTTTGCAGTGTGCTATCAATGCACACAAGTACACACCAGCATCAGTAAAACACTACACACACAAAATCTTGATACACTCATGCATCTGATCACATAGTCGAGACTGTGTGTTCCGCACCCCCAAATGTTATCTCAATGTGCACATGTGCACTGGTAATGTTGAGGAGGACAAAAAGACCCGAATCCACTGAAGGAACTGAAAACAGCAACGATCTGTGCCTGCACAGTGCTCTGCACAAACTTCGGAAGTAAAAATCAACAGCAGGATAATAGGGAATTTCTAATGCGTTGGTTCCACTTTGGAAACAAGACCAAGAGATTCTGGACTCCAAAATCTAGGGACACATTCAGATGAGGAGCATTTTAGAATCACCCCTAAAAGCATGTGAGGTGCCCTGAACATTATAAAGTGCTATATAAATGCTAGGTATCATCCTCCTTGGTGTATGTGTATATAGCTGATAAGAACATCAGGGGGCACATGGAGAGTGCCTGAGCCATCAGTGTGTCTATATTGCAGAGGAAACAAAAAGCCATCTTCCCCAAAGCTTGTCTCAGGAAAGCCTTCTCAGCCCTATAGATTTGTCTTTCATTTGCATTCTGTCGGCTGTGCAATGGCCATTTGACCTGCTAAATGCAGGGCAGTGAGAGTGAGGCCACCTTCCAGCCTAATCAGCACACAGTCAGCAACACCGATATGGGCTGTTGTGTGAGTATTCCTAAACAACCCCAGTGGGCTGTTGGTCGGGCTGCAGTAATGTAAAATGGTGGCATGTAAAACTGGCCAGTTGGAAACCTATTTAATGATGGCCTTGTTTTTACTGTGAGTGTGAGATTGAAACCTGGCAGGCCAACATATCAGGTCAGAGTATTGGTCCATCTAGCCTTGCATTGTCCACTCTGACTGGGGGTGGCTTTCCAGGCTGAGGTCTTGCCCATCACCGGCTACCTGATCCTTCTAAGTGGAGATGCTAAGGATGGAACCTGAGACTTTTCTCATACAACACATGTGCTCTCCCACTGAGCTATGGTCCTTCCATGATAGGGAGGAGGGGAAGTCCAGGCAAATGGGGTCCTTTCTTAAGCTGAAATAAAGCACAGGGCTGGTTCTTCATCACTTAATGAACAACATCAACTGAGGATGGCTTACATGTGTGAATAAGCCATCACATAAATAGCTGTATTAAAGATGAGGTCTCTGGGACAGTATCTCTACCACAGTCTACACTTCTGTAACATATAACTGTCTTGGTGGCCCTTCCTTCTTTACATGATGTGTTGTTGACTGGTCTTTTGGGTCCTTTCCTTCTATTCCTTGTTCTACCCACTTGTGAAATATCCTCACCTCCATTACGTCTACCTTCCCCCTTCTTCAATCAGCTTTTAATTCTACTATCTAGGCTTAAACTCTTGGCATCCATCATGCATGTTTCTGCCTTCATGGCAGGATGCAAGCACTGGCAGCAACATGCCTCTATCTCCTATTATCACATCATAACTGGGAGAAAAGCCACTATGTAATATTGTAATCAAACAAGTTTAGTTGAATTGATTTCTATCTCACTGTATCAGTTTGCTGTACAACGTAAGTTTCCACCATGGTATTCAAATACAACCATAGAAACAGACAACTTATGGTTCGTGATCATAAAAAAATATTCTAACTATGGGGTATACAAGTCTCAATAAAATTACTATTGAGTTCGTTAGTAGTATAACTAACTCAAGCTGTCTTCAACTGCACCATTAGTATGTACAAAAGCTAGGTTCCATGGTTCTGATGCACTCAACTACCACACCATGAAATGAACCAAGGGTAGGAATGTGCAAATGAAAAAGTGGGGCTATTCAGATGGGGCTGGCCAGTTCCCAGTGACTGCCTTTGAATTCTATGGAGACAAAGTAATAAATCAGACCCAAGAGTGGACAAAACCTGCCCCTCACACTGTGATCATGGGGAAAGGAATAGCTTAAACTCCCACTCCTGACAATTGGTGGCTTGGCCTCCAATGACAGGATTCCCGGGGGTGGGGGGATACAAAACATCTATGTGCACCTCCCAGCATTCCATATAACGGAATGGAAGCCAGCATGATATAGTGGTTAGAGTGTTGGACTGGGACTCAGGAGATCCGGGTTCTAGCACGCACTTGGCCATGAAGCTCACTGGGTGACTTTGGGCCAGTCACTGACTCTCAGCCTAAACTACCTCACAAGATGAGGATAAAATGGAGAGGAGGAGGATTATGTTACCCACCTTGAGTTCCTTGCAGGAAAAAAGGCGGGATATGAATATAATATAATAAATAAAATAAAATAATCTGCAGGCCTTCCCTCCCACCACACTTCATCCAACATTCTGACAGGCGTTATGCCACATTTCTAAATAAAAATGGCTGACACTGTTTTCTAGAAATCTGTAGTCTTAGATTTGAACTAAGGAGGGCTTCCTTTGGTTTAGAATCAAAATCATCCTGCAATATCTACAGAAGATTTTGTAAAAATACCCCTAAAGAAAAATAGGCACATTTCTTTTCCATTGATTTTTGCAGGGAACTTGGCAGCTGTATTTTTCTTGGTTTTGATGAAACAGCATTTTCAAAATGAAAATGGTTCTGCCAGGATAATTTTTACAGAAGCAATTTCAGCAGTTGCACCACAGTGGTAAATTTCCTTATTACTCAAAAAAAAATTTTTTTTTAATCCCCAAACCTTGACCTTGGACATCTTTTTGAAGTCTTAGATGACATTTTTAGTTGGCCTGGCTTTTTGATAGTTTAGGCAAGGCTCAGTAAGTTATGCTTCTTTAACATGGGTCATATCTCAGTAAATCTAATTACTTTTTTATTTTTTGGTACTCACTTAAAGTCTTTTGGAAACTGAAGAGCTGACAATAAGAACTTAAGAAGAGCCATGCTGGTTCAGACCAAGGGTCCATCTAGTCCAGCATTCTCTTCACACAGTGGCCAACCAGCTGCCCATGGGATCCCACAAGCAGGACATGAGTGCAACAGCACCCTCCTGCCCATGTTCCCCAACAACTGGTGTACATGGGCATACTGCCTCTGATACTAGAGGTAGCATTTAGCCATCTGGACTAGTAGCCATTGATAGCCTTCTTAATAATAATAATAATAATAATAATAATAATAATAATAATAATAATAATAATTTATTTATTACCCGCCTCTCCATCTAGATCGAGGCGGGGAACAACAGAAAATATAAAATACCTAAACTAAAACAACACAATATATACTATTAAACATCTTAAAACTCCTTTAAAGCTGTACAAAGTTGGTGGCCGTCAGTACATCTGTGGAAGTGAATTCCATAGTTTAACTATATGCTGCGTGAATAAATCCATCCTTTTATCTGTCCTGAATCTCCCACTTATATTTTAAAACCTTTCTGCGTACTGGCGATTAGTCCTTTGTAAGACAAGATGGTTTGCAATGAGGGATCCTCAACATTATACAGTATGTTCTGTTTAGGATACATCAGAATGGTTCATCAGTGCCTCGTGTCTAATATATAGTGTGACAGGCTAGGATGTAAGTGGTTCTTGGCTGTTCATTGACATGATGAATTGCATATAGTCATTTTGCACAGTGCACTTATTTAGTAACCTTGAAGTCAGGCGTTACATTCATCACTTGGGTGAATGCTGGCTAGACCTCTGCACAAGATTGTCTTTAATATTTGTCATCATTCCAGTTGGTATGAGTGTTTTCCTCTCTTCGATGGGCCAAATCGTCTCTTACTATTTTCTGCTGTCTTCTTTTCTGCAAGATATTAGCATCACTGTAGTGTTATTAGAGTTGCAGTCAAATTTCCGCCTAAAGTGAATTTTGAGCATCTGGACTGTCCTGCTCCAGCAAAACATGTATTAAAAAACAAAAACAAAAAAAACACTGTTGATGAGAATTCAGAGTTTTGAAAAAATTGGCATTGGAGGCAGTATCCAACCGTATCATACCACAAACTGAAGTAACACAAGTGGAGTTCCACCTAATCTTTTAAGGTGCAATCCTATGTAAGTTTAGGCAGAAAAAAGACCTACAACTCCCAGCATGCCCCAGCCAGCATAGCTGGCTGGGACATGCTGGGAGTCATATGCTTTTTTTCCTGCCTAAACTTGCATAGGATTATTCCCTTAGTTATACAAGCTCTTGCACATTGTGTTAGAGAAGTGCACGCTAATGGAGCACATGGCCTACACCTGGAAGTCATTGTGGAAGTGGAACTTTAGTTGGATTCTCCCCTTGGGCATAGTTTGGAATCTAGTTTCTGCTAGAGCAAAGCCATTTGTGCTAGTGGAATGACACAGTTAGATAGGGTCTCACAATGCTTCTGGCCGTTAAACACAAAAAGCGGGCAACTATCTAGATTTAATTTAAAGTGAGATTTGAAGTGAATTTGGAGGATTCTGCTCAAGCAGCTGCAGCATACTGGGATGGATGTCAAAGGAAGCTGAAATAATTTCAATAAGGTTAATGAAATCACAGGGTTAAAAAAAAAATCGTATATCTAAATAAGATAGGACCAGGCATCAGGTCAAACAGTTAATCTGAGTTGGTTGGATGATACCAAGGAGCCAAGAAAACCAAGAGGGCTTCCAGTTGGAAGAGGACAGTTTTGATGTCTAAAATCTGGGATAAGGGCCATTTTCTGAAAAGCCAATTTAGCAGTGGAGACTGGTGGCTCCAATGTAAGTGGGGCCGTTAAAGGAGCTATTCATGGGGCAGAACTTATTGGGTGTGTGTGTGTAGGGTTCAGCGCCATGGATAGCTCCTTTAAAGTTCAGACTAAAACCCAGAGTGGATAAACCGCTCCACTGACATCAGAGTCACCAGTCTCCACTGCAATTTAGGCTGATCTGAATACTATGTATGTACAAAGCTGTGGAACCATATGCTTTTGGTTGGGCAGAATCCCTGGCTGCTCCAATATGCATGTGTATCTCCTTGTTTCTCTCCAAATGGGTTTAATGACTCCATTCTTCAAGAGAGCACACGTTTTGCAAGCAGGAGGCCTCAGGTTCAACCTCAGGTTCATTAACTGGCAGCTCATCCTACTGCCAGGCAAAGTAGAGAATACTGAGCTAGATGGGCTAATGGTATGATTTGGTATAAGGCAGCTTTCTATGTTCCTAGTGGGGTGGCCTGGTATCCTGCTTTACAAAGGGCAGTCCTTGATTTTGGAGAGCTGGCAGATGACAGTCATCTTTTTGAAGGTGTCCTCTTGATGGGCTTACCAGTCTAAGTCTTGTTTAAAGTCAAAGAACCATAAAGAGGGAGCGCAAGAGGGCCTAGAAGTTGCTGACCAGCAGTTAGCACCTGGACAGCAGACTGAGCAGGCACACAGGTCACCTGGTCAGCCTTCTCCACTATGGTGAGTATGTATTGTATTTCTGTGTTTTAATTATAGTTACTGACTTGGTTCAGACAACATGAGAACCCACACTCAAGGGTACAGTATGGGTTGAGTGTGGATTGTCATTGAACTGTGGGTTGTTGTTGAAACGTGTGTTATCATGTTGTCTGAACCCAGTTGAGATAACATACCATGGTGAACAACCTACAGTTCACAAACCAGCAATAAACCATGGGTTCTCTTCATGGGTTGTTCGTGATTAACAAGCCATGGCTTGTTAGTGCAACTGGGTTCAGGCAACATGATAACCCACATTTCAACAACAACCCATGGTTCAATGACAACCCACACTCAACCCATACTCAATCCTTGGGTGTGGGTTATTGTGTTGTCTGAACCCAGTCATTATTTCCACATTTACACCTATACATATAAGTTTACAGATGAAAATTTGTGTCCATTTTTGTTCTCTTTTTGGGTGATGTAGTTCCTCCTTTTTGGCAATGCATCAGTGGCCACCCTAGTTCCTAGCTACCTATAGTCCTTCGCACATGGACAGTCTGGTTAAACTGGTACGTGGGGGAGGGGGAGTGAGATCACAGCAGGCCCCAACCCACATGCATATAATCTAATGTATGAACAGACCTTTAACTAGCATAAATTGAATTGACTACTACCAATAGTGTCACATTGCAACCACCAGAAAATATTTTTGGGGACTGGCGTAAATTGGCTTTGGCCTACTTCACATATTACTTTTCCATCATGAAGATTAAAAACTGTCTTGAGCATAAGAGATCTAGTAAAACAAAACAAAAAGTTATTTGTAATATAATAAGAACAAAAGAAAAGCTCTGCTCGGTCAGACCAAAGGCCCATCCAGTCCAGCATCCTGTTTCCCACGGTGGCCAACCAGATACTTGTGGGAAGCCCACAGGCAGGATGTGAGGACATTGTCACCCTCCCGCTCATGTTCCCCAGCAACTGGCACTGGGAGACATACTGGCTGCCTCCAGTGCTGGAGGTAATAGCAGCCATTGATAGCCTTATCCTCTGTAGTTTTCAGATTTTCCTGCAAAGTTACAGAGTTAATGTAACATTACTATGAAAGCAACCCCACCAATGAGTTAGAGACCCCACACTGTTCTTTGGTGTCATTGTCCCAAGTATTGTTAATCTGCCCTGTTTGCTCCTAACTGGCTTCCCGATGCATGCATCCAGAGTGGAATGGATGTACAGTAGTTGAGCAGCGGTTAACGCATTTACGTTTTACACACATCCCCCGTCATGTGTATTAATCTCCATGTTGGAGGAAGTAACGATGTGAGGCGGCCCTTCATTTCCTATTACGGGTGATCTCCTAAGCCTCCCATCCCTTTCAAAGACTCCGCTTTCTAATGAATACATTCTACATTCAAAATGATGAATGGTTTCAATTAAAAACAATCTTTGAGAAAATGTTGCTGTTGTATAGCAAACGAACATACAGTGTTATTCATTTATTCTCGCAGGCCATTGGAGCCAATGTGTCAGTTTCGTAAATTAAATGTTTGTGTGAATCGGGGGGGGGGGTGTGGAGGGGGAGGAAGAGAGAGAGAGAGAGAGAGAGAGAGAGAAGAACCTTCTAAGCCTGAGAGCCATGAAGCCTAAAGGAAAGCAAGCCGAAGGGTTCTCTTTCTACTAACAATTAAACAAAACTCAGGAGCTCAGGGAAGCAAAAGAGAATGAAAGGCCATCTCGTCTCACGTGCCTGAGAGAAAATTGCATTGATATTTATAGAAGAAAAGATCTACCTGAGCTTAAGGCTTTAATGGTTGGAGGTATCATTTATAAAAGACAGTCAGGCCCCTAAATGCGTCCATGTTAAGAGAGCTGCGTGATCTCGGAAGCTGCGAAAGGAAAACCCCACTGTTCCTCTCTCTCCTGCGAAGTTGTGAAGCCTTGGAAAGGAGGGCAGCTGTTGCCGGCTGGAGCTTTTAATTGGAAATTTCACTCCTTTCTGCCTCGGCTCAGGTGATTTTTCCCACTGTGGACTTGCTGGTGACGAACCACACATGCATACAATCAGCCCCATTCGTTGCCGCTTGCAAAGGGAGAGCCTAATGCACAGGTCAGAGTACATTTGCCAAGGCCATGGCAACTTGTCAATGTGCACGATCCACCTTTCTCCCCAGATTACAGTATTAAAAGTTTTCCCAGCCGGCGATGCTTTCATGCACATTCTTATTTTGAACTCACCCATACCAGAAAAAGTGAATAGTCTGTCTTTCTGTATTTGCCCCATAGCACGTTCTTGTGCTGTTTTGAATCGATCCAGCTTCTAATATCCTTTCCCAAGATTATAATATTCTGAATGTCAACATTGGATATCAAATGTCAATTCTAAAGTAGCGAATGCAGGCTGTCAAATGTCATATATTGGCTATGTCAAATATTGGATGCCAAATGTCAGATATCAAATATTGAAATTTCAAATGTTTGGCAAACAGACCACACCAGAATCTACAATAGCAGCCTCCAGAGAAGACTGAGGCCAATTTGTTTCAGTGTTATAGGAATTGCATGAAAAGTTTATGGGGAGTGGAAATTGGTCACAGGCACAGGCTTTGAAAGTGCTTTTACACAATTAGATCCCCATACGATGTGCCGTGCCAATTGGAGACATGTAAAAGCTGTTAAGGCATACTAGCCCTCACACTGATATAACAACATCAAATCAATGGGGCTATAGCAGTGGAAATGGTCACAAAATTGCGCTATATGTGGCATTTTTCCCCTTTGAGCATTTGCCTTTATGGCTTTGTCAGACAATGCTTTCTCCAGCTGAGCATGTCAATACAACCTGATGGATGGACCTGCGATATTTTTCTTTCTTTCTACTGTGAAAGAAGTGCAAGTAAATTTACAGACATGTTTACACCCGACTTGTTGTTTAACTCCTAATTTCATTCCCATGGTAACTTCAGAAATGTTAATGTGCTTCTGCAGTCTCTCTGCACACACAGTTCAATTAGGGACTGAACAACACCTCCTTTCCCTAGTTCACCAAGATGCATTCTGTACACTGACAAAACCCCACAGTTTCGGTTAACACATGATTCCTTGCATTTTTTCTTTTTAATTTGGTGCCCTGAACGGTTGTCATCTGCACCTAAAATCAACACTTGGGATTACATTTTTAGGCTTTTAAGAGCTATGCCAATACCATGCTCATAACTTTACACAAGATCACATCTTTCCACTTACATGGCTTGAATAACCTGCATCCTCAAAATCACTAATGCTAATGAGTTCTGCCATTTTTTTAAATTTTTTTTTTTGCAAAACTGCGTTTCAGGAAAAAAATATATAAATCCCTTATTGCTCTCCATGAACTAGAACCAATAGTCCTGGGGTCTCCAGTGTGGTGCCCATGGATACCGGTGAGCCTGTGGATCCTCTTGGCTGTTGCCTAGGCCTAAGCTGGAAGTATCAAAACAAGTCTCAGAGGAACAGATGGATTGCCGAGGGAGAAGGGGAATCATGCTAGACCAATACTGGAGAGCAATACTGCCCCTTCTTCCTTCACACTTTGACTGGGTCTCTACACAAGGAGCACAAATACATGGACTTAGCGTGCCCACATATGCGTAATCAAAAAGAGGAATTTCATCATCAAAAAAGAGGACAAAAGAAGACACCAATTTGCATGAGATTTGCACATGTAAAGTCATATGTATAGGTGCAAATATAGAAATAATACCTAGAATTAAAATTGAAATACAATGCATCTCACCATAGTGAAGAAGGCTGACCAAAGGCGCAATCCCATGCAAGTTTTCTTGCATAGGTCAGTAGGCTGATCCCCTACTGACCTGCTTGGCTGCTGTGCTCATGCTAGTGGTACCCATGATATCAGAGTTATGGTCCATTACGGCTTAGAAAGGGTTCTTTAAGGTGCAATCCAATGCAAGTTTAGACAGAAAAAAAGGCCTACAACTCCCAGCATGCCCCAGCCAGCATAGCTGGCATAAGAATATATCAAGAAACCCTGCTGAATCCAACCAAACATTGTGCTTCCAAGTAGCCAGCTTGATACCTCTGGGAAATCCCACAAACTTGGTATAAAGGAAAATGGTGATAATGAAGAAGCTGTTTAGCAGCTATATGGAATTACAGAGGGACATGAAGTAGCAGATGTGAGGCGCTGTCCTATGCAAGTTTAGACAGGAAAAAAGACCTACAGCTCCCAGCGTGCCCCAGCCAGCATGCTGGGAGTTGTAGGCCTTTTTTCTGCCCAATTTGCATAAGATTGCCATCCGTAAATAACTTATGTGCCTGCTCAGTCTGCTGTCCAGGTCATGCCAACTGCTGAGGGCAACTTCAAGGCCTGGGCAGTTCTGACAGCTGCTAACTCAGATGGAATGTGGAAAAGTCATATGCTGGAATCCACCAGCAATGTTGCCATGCCTTTTTGGAACTTCCGTTACTGTATCTCTGGGCTTCATTTGGGCATGACAGGAATAACGTTGCCATTTGGATGTTGCCTATGAAGTCATTCATAGGTCCTGCTGTGTGTGTGTGTGTGTGTGTGTGTGTGTGTGTGTGTGTCGTCCGTCCATTCTGTCCCCTAGGCTGTCATGCTGGGTAAAAATGCCAGCAGATGGGAAGATACTGAAGGCAGGTTCAATAGGACTGAACCCACAACAGCAACAGATAAAGCTGTAAAATACCAGCAACCTGCGAAGCCATGCTTCATGTTGATATTAATCCTGGTCACTCTTAGTCCCAAGTATCATAATGTCAACCAGTACTTTAGGGTAAATATCAAGCCTGAGACAGAAGTGAGACATGAGAGAGAGAGAGAGAGAGAGAGAGAGAGAGAGATGAAAACCAGTGGGGACAGATGAGAAGTGAGTAGGAAATAGAGCCATTTGCATAAACTGACTCTAGAGATTGATTGGGCTTTAATTCATAGATAATAGGGAAGTCTTTAACCTGTAGAAATATATCCATGAATCATGTAGTAGCTGCTACATACAGACTGCCATGGGTAGGTATTTAGGTGACAGGCTTTGCAACTAAGAACATATTTTAGGGTTGGGTGAGACACTCCCCCACCCCCCCCGGAAAACATCACTCGTCATATTAGAATTCTTTGAGCATCCATCACAATTCCTGCAAACGTTTTATCTGCACAGGCCCCACTTGCTCACCCCTGGGAAATCTTCCTAATGAATCTTCCCAGATGGACACGAGCAGCAAATTCAGGCATCTGATTCCAACCCTTGATATCATTCCTGGCAAGGGTCCACAGCTTTTGGGTGGACTTTATAGCCAAGGCACAATTTGTGGTTTTCCTGACCTGCCCCTCTACTTTCCCCTAGCCCCACCCCACCTCCTGCCATTGACATGCTCACCGGCCATGCACACACACCCTGGCTGTGCCTTCGGATGCATTGACAATAGGCCCTATGTGCGTATCGAATGTATAGAGAAAAGTGTCCTCCATGTGAGAGGTGATCTTGAGTCAGTCAGGAGCTTTATGTGCATACATCTGTATGAATGTAGTCGGCTCCTTCATATGGCCATGGAATAAACTGGTGGTGAGGCCAGGCAGCATGGCCACACGACTCCCTCACATGTTCTTTCAACATGTGAGGAGGTTTGGGTGAACTCCCCTCATGGAGAGAGTAACTGTGCCCCCCTGATTCATGGCAATATAAGCAACTGACACACATGGTTATTGAGACACCAATGACCGAGTGAGAGATTTAAGACAATCGTATTCTATCTTTTGAACTATAAAGGATACACAGGGTGGCTCATTGAAGGCCACAATACATAATAGAACACACAGAGAGACAGACACACACACATGCACACACACACACACACACACACACAATCACAAATTACAAAGCAACAACAGCCAGCAATACTAGTGTAAAAGATCAGGAGCGATACTCAGCTTAGGGCGCAACTCAGAGGCTCACACTCATCCAATGCAGAGTGGGAGGAGCAGCAGAGGTGATCTCCATTTTCGGCTGTCTATCAGGAGCATCTTGGAGGGGGAGGGAAGGAGGATGGAGCAGCTTCAGGAAATGTCATATCCTGGATGCCCCACTCTCCTCCCCTCCCTGCTCCCTGGAACGCCCCCTTTACCCCCTCTCCAAGGTCGCTTTTCCGACCTTGGAGAGCAGCCGGTGCATTTCTTTCCATGCCGGCTTTGAGGGGGCAGGGAAGAGGGATTGGAGCTCTGATTCCCAGCTCTGAGGCCGGAGCACTGTCTCCAACCTCGGAGCTGGGAATCCAAACTATCCTGTGCCCCCCCCCCCGACAATGTCTAGGGGCCGTGGGATCGTTCCCTTGATATGGTTATAAACATCCAATTTGCCCCCGAAGCCCCCATTTTGAGTTGATGTCTCAAAGCCAGCAATGATGATCCAGAAATGAACCTCCCTGAGAAGCAAATTGCACAATCCTACTCACCCTCCCTTGTATGTCTTGTCATTTTAGTTTGTACACCTGAGGGCAGGGACTACCTCTATTATTATTATTATTATTATTATTATTATTATTATTATTGATAAAGGAGACACTATTGGCCTGAAAAATGGGATAAAAATATAATTGAGTGAACAAATAAATAAACAAATGAATAAATTTTCTGCCTTCAGCATCACTTTGGAACTAGCAAGCCGTAAGCAGAGAAGCGTGGCATTCCGAGACATTTGTTGTCTGCCGTTCCCAGAGACAATAACACCACTGAAATAGATCCTGCTCATTTTGCATGTTGTTGCATTTCAGAGGCATTCAAAGTGCTTGCTCAGTGGCCCATTCATAGTTAACCAAGCAGGGAATGAGAGGGGAATCAGAAGGCATTAATATAGGTATTACGTTTACTTTTTGTGAGTGGCTATTTTGATCTGAGACCACAGCTCAGTGGCAGAGAGCATGCCTTCAGTGCATAAGGTCCTGCGTTTAATCCCTGGTATTGCCACTTAAAATGTTCTCAGGTAGCAAACCTGAGACACCAGAGAGCTGCAGCTCATCTTTCTGGACTAGGTGGACCAATAAAATAAGGCTAAAAGAAAAATGTTAAAGCCCATATTAGCGTAATACCGTTATTAGGCCAAGTATTCACTGAATACATTTAGGGCACAATGCTATGCATATTTAGACAGGGGGGAAGTCCTACAACTCCCAGCATTCCCCAGCCAGCCATGCTGGCTGGGGAATGCTGGGAGTTGTAAGACTTTTTTTTCTGTCTAAACATTCATAGGATTGCACTTTTCAATGTTAGGTTAAGACTTGCCTGTCCCAGCAGTTCATTTAATCTTTAATCTGTTGTTCTGATTATTAACTATACTGCCATCTCTTTAATATTTTAAAAATATTTTAATGTTCTAATATTTTAATATTTTGATGTTTCTCTTTCTGTATGTATTGATTTGGTTGTTATTTTATTGTTGTTCTTTACTATTGTAAACCATCCCGAGGGCATTTGCCAGTGGTCACCAAATACTGTGCAAGCTTCTGAGTTCTTCTGAACTCTTCATCAGGCAAGAGGGTAAACAAAGCAAATGGGTAGGAGGAAAAAAGGTGTCTGATGTTCAAGCCACAGAGTCTGCATTTGGTTACAGTCTTAAGATGGAAAGTAGGAGGAGGCTGCAGACATTCAGATTAGGCTCCACCAGGTGCTGAGATAGTTTCAGCTTACACCTGGGACCCTCTTCTTCTCTTTCTGGGAAGAAGAGACAAACAAACAATGGTAGATTCCCCCATTTCTTAAAATATAAATCCATCTATCAACTGAAAACCCATCAATCCTTAGGCGAAACATACAGGTTCCTTGGTAGGTGGAAACAGAAGCAGAGAAAAACTAGACTGTTGTTATATTGACACAGCTGGAGACGATTTCAGAGGGTGTACTGGGTTAAAACAAAAGTCAATGGAAGCAAAATGGGGTAGTTTTATCTTACTGGTTGGAGGTAATGTACCCTCACAGAATAAAGTCCTAGTGTCAGTTGGTAGAAGATCATCTTCCAACAATGTAGGACACTGCTGTTGAACAGCTAAACATGGTATACTCCACGTCATGCAAAAAGCAAAGGTAGTAGTTGTGTAAGGGAAAAGGAAGTCACATATGTAACTAAATCACCTTTAATATGCTGAGAGGTGAGAGAAGATCATTTAAAAAACAAAACAAAATCACACTGATCTACTTGTATTTGGCTTGACGTGCAGCCTATTCTCAGCTGACCACTTCAGCATAGGGAGCCACTGGGAAATTTCAGGTATTCTGGCTTTAAGTTCTGTGGCCAGCTGGTCATCTTAATTCAGGATGTAGTTTTTGCCAGTGGAGGCTTGTGGCTCCAATGTCAGCGGGGCAGTATATCCACTCCAGGTTTTAGTCTGAACTTTTAAGGAGCTATCCATGGTGCTGAACCTATTTGGGGGCTAGGGTTCATGGTGCTGAACCCTATTCTGAAAATACATTCAGCACCATGGACAGCTCCTCTAAGGTTCATACTTCAGCCCAGAGTGGATACACCGCCCAACTGACATTGGAGCCACCAGCCACTGCTGGCTTTTTCCACACTGTTGCAAAACTTTTCTTTTGGGAAATGTGTCTAAGTGTGCCAAAAGCTGACTATTGAGCCAGGCAGTGTATTCACATAACTGGCTGCCCAGTTGCTCATGGCTGCAGGCACTACGAAATAAAAAAATAAAATGCAGTTGTTTTTTTTAAAAGGACCTTTTTTATACATAAAACCTCACATTAAAAATGTGGTACACAGCTGCATGTAATCATTATATTTATCACAGCATTGCAGAAATAATGCCCAATTTCATGAATAATGTCCAGCCTTCACATGGCCACAATCCTATGCAAGTTTAGACAGAAAAAAGACCTACAACTCCCAGCATGCTGGCTGGGGCATGCTGGGAGCTGTAGGTCTTTTTTCCTGTCTAAACTTGCATAGGATAGCGCCTAACATCTGGAACTCCATGTCCCTCTGTAATTCCATATAGCTGCTGAACAGCTTCTTCATTATCACCATTTTCCTTTATACCAAGTTTGTGGGATTTCCCAGAGGTAACAAGCTGGCTACTTGGAAGCACAATGTTTGGTTGGATTCGGCAGGGTTTCTTGATATGTTCTTATGGCTGGGCTGTACTGAATTTTCCTGTCATGCATACAGTTTTCATCCTGATGTTTTGTGCCATGTACTTGCTTATTTTTAGAATTTATTTCTCTGCTTTTCTTACAGCCCGTCTGTCAACTTTGCCATAGGCAGCTCTATAGTTCTTCCACATTTGGATAGCCACTAATGACGGGAAGTGTCCCATTCGCTCCGCTGAAAGGACAGATATTTTATCCTAAATTACCTTTTGTCGGATCAAACCTCTATAGGTCATTGCCAGCCACAAAGGCCCTGCCCCCTTCTCTTACTCCTGCTGCAAGGTTAAAAGAGGGGGTGTGTATATACTGACTTCCCATTATGACCCACAGTATGGTACTATTAAATGGTTTCCTTTCTGTATAAGCTTAATTGGCCAATATATGACTATTTCTATTGACTCTTTGTATTAAGAATACAGCACACTGTATTTGCAATGCATATAATGTATTATGTCCGAGCAATTTTCATCTGCTGGTATTGTTCATCCCTTGCCTTCCCTATTCCTCCTCCAATTATTATTCCATGTGAATTTCCTACGTAATTAAGTGGTTTGGTTGTAAGCAACGTAGAAATGACAAAAGACCAACCCCACCCCTCCTGAAATTGGGTTACATTCAGCATTGTTTGCCTAACCATTAGCTTAGGCCAGCAGATGTCAGCCTAAATTGAAAAATTAAGAAAAAGAGGGAGAGAGAGAGAGAGAGAGACAGAGGGAGAGACAAATCCTGTATCCTAATATGAGCATCTCAAGAGCCAGATGGGAGTTCTATACAGAGATAGCTAAAAGTGGTTAAAATTCAGTGTTGGAACTCACTTGGTGACACTGCCTATGCTGATAGCATTTTTTTTTGGTGGGGGGGGAGGGGAATTATAGGACTTAATTGTATCATAGATCAATGATACTTTAATTTATGAGGATTGATTTTGTTAATTCAAGCAGTTCAAAAGGCAATGTTAAAGCTTCAGTTCGTTTAATTGACGCTGTGGCTTCAGCTTCGCTCAAGCTACCAGAAGATAAATGATGGTACGTAGCTAATACCTTTCCATTTTCCCCTCTTGTTTGTTTTAACGCATGTCTCTTACTGTGATTCATATTTAGATGGGAAGGGTTGATGGTACTGGGAGCACATTACACTTGTGCTTCAGCATCAGTGCCCATGCTCTCCTGGGCATAATTCAAGACACTGATTTTACCCAATATAGTCCTGAACAGCTTGGGTCCTGCTTAACTTAGGGTGAAATCCTATGCATGTTTAGACAGAAAAAGGCTTACAACTCCCAGCATGCCCCAGCCAGCCATGCTGGCTTTGGCATGCTGGGAGTTGTAGGCCTTTTTTCCCCTGTCTAAACATGCATAGGATTGCACCTTTAGGCTATGTCCAGATGGCATCTTCTCCCAGTGATTGTAGCACTAAAATAGAAATGAGAGGAAGGTATCTCTACATTTACTGTGGGAGGCTAAAATCACTGATTTGGACTGTCCCTTTCGGCTAGCAGCAATCTCTGTGTGGCTTGTAGGTGTATGGATTCAGTACAACTGGTAAACTCAGCCCCTCCACCGTGGAGCAATGTTCAGGATTGCCTCCTCTTGTATGTCCTCCTGCAGTTCCTCAGATCTGCTAATCACGCCCAGTAATGTAGTGGTATGTTTTGAGGTGAACAATCCCCATGGCCACATCGCTAAGGAGAGTCCAAAAATGCAGGCAGCTGTGTTGATCCATATCAACAAAAGTTCTAGCAGTTTTCATCTGCACCAGGAGCAGGTCTTTTGTAAAGCTACTCGGTCTTAATTCAAGACCAGGCTACCCCAAATACTTTGCATTACACATACAATAGGGATAGCTCACAAAAATATATTGTTGCTGGGAAAATTCATTTCATCCAGCTACTGTGAGGATTTCAGCAGAACTTGGAAGGAATACATTAGTCTGAGGGGGCATCAGTGGGGAAGCTGGTGAATCATATTTTGGTGGGGATCCTATTATTTATTTATTTATTTATTATATATTTATTTACTTACAGTATTTGTATATCGCTTCACATCAAGCAGATTCTGGAGCAGTGAACAATAAAAAGACAAAAGCAGATAAATGAAACATAAACAATACATTGAAAACAAACTAAAATTACATTGGTGGTTGAAGAGCAGAGAAGGCTTCCTGGAACAGGGAGGTTTTCAGCAGGTGCCAAAAGCAGCACAATGTTGGTGTCTGCCTGACCTCCAGAAGAAGGGAGTTCCATAGAAATGGAGCTGCCACACTGAAGGCCCTTCTCCTGGTGGACTCCAATCAGGCCAAAGGTCCATGAGGAAGCACCAGGAGCATGCCATCTGATGACCTCAGCGACTGGGCAGGTTGGTTGGTTTCCATTACAGGTTTTGCAGGCTTCATTTGAAGCTTCATAGGAGTTATCCATGGTTCTGAACTCCATCCCCAAAATAGGTTCACCCCCCCCCCCATGGAGCACTATGGATAGCTCCTATGAAACTCCAAATAAAACTTGCAAAACCTGTAATGGAAAAGGGGCCCCACCAAAATAGGAGTCACCACTGTCTCCCCTCCCTGCTAATAAAAAAAGTGCTGGTGCTGTGTCCCCATGAGCCCTGGCTCTGTTGCACCACTGATGGCACCCTTTTAATTGTTTCCTTTATGCTTCAAGTCCATATGAAAGGGTGCAGAAATGCATCTATCAGTAGATGCCTCACAGTGATGATCCTTTGTTTCCCTGGAGGCTTGCTGGAGCATCGTTCTCAGGGCTGCATTTTTCTAACCACATTTAAGGGTAAAACTGAATGTCCATGACTGGGTTCAGGCAACACAATATCCCACACTCAAGGGTTGAGTAGGGGTTGATTGTAGGCTGTTGAGCTGCGGGTTGTTGCTGAAACATGGGTTATCGTGTTGTCTGAACCAGGGCCGGTGCTACCATTAGGCCAACTAGGCGGCTGCCTAGGGTGCCGGGCTAAAGGGGGGCACCAGGAGCATAGAGCTGGAGGGAGGGAGGGCTCAAGTGGGAAGGGGGGGCGCTAAATATCTGATCTTGCCTAGGGCACCAAACTGCCTTGCACCGGTCCTGGTCTGAACTCAGCTGTGCTAATGAACAGCCCATGAAGAGAACCCATGGTTTGTTGTTGGGTCGTGACCTGTGAGTTGTTCACCATGGTTTATTATCTCGGCTGGGTTCAGGCAACATGATAACTCATGTTTCAACAACCCATGGTTCAACAACAACCCACACCCAACCCATACTCAACCCTTGAGTGTGGGTTATTGTGTTATCTGAACCCAGTCCATGTATCCTCCTCCTGCAGTCCCTGAGAAAGTCTACTAAAAAAAGATAAGAAAAGCATGGCACTATGTTATCATGCTCTGGGTTTTCCTGCCTCTGCTTTGCTTCACTGGCTGGAGCTTGCATGGGTGGGGAAATTCAGAGCACAGTGCTATCATGTCATTTGCTCTCTTGGACTACCCCAACTAGCACTTCCCAGATGTGTTGGACTACAAACTCAATTACCCCTGTCTGGCAGATGATGGGATTTGTAGTCCAGCACATATGGAGGGCACCAGGCTGGGGAAGGCTGTGCTAAATGTTACCAGGGAAGGTGATGTGGGACTGCTGTTTTCAGGGTGGGGGAGGTAGGCACACGTTCCCCATAGCATCTGATTCCAACCTAAGCCTACATGGGATAATTTAAATTTGATCTTGTATTTTATATTCAGGGCCTATTTGATTGTATTGGTTTCATTTTTATTTTTTTTTAAGTGTTGGTTATCCATCCTGGGCATTCAGGTTGTGTTAAGTTAGAAATCTGAACACAGAGTTTTATTTATTTATTTAAGGGATTGATGATATGGCTCTTTTTAGGGCCATGCATTACATGACACATTTACATTTCTGAGGTTGCCTTCACAAGGGACCCTTAAATCTTGTTTTGCGTCTTCTGCATTTGCATGATGATGCCACATCTGCATAACATTATGCAGGCATATTCAAATGTTAGTGTTTGGGGGCTCTTAAAGATACCATCCTTCTACTTTCTGGTTTCCTAGAGGCCAGACATGAAGAGGGAAGCTTAGCTTTGATGGTTTTCGATGGAAAATGTGCCAATCATTAATCAATAATTACACATAAAGAGAAACATGTGCTTACACACACTAGATCATTTGAACTGAACTACTACATTTGGGGGGAATATTAATGTAGCTGTTTTTGGGCACCATGTTTTTGGGCACCAGTTAGTTGACATTTTTCACAAATATAACTTCAAGAGGGTATAAGCACACTTACAGCACAATCCTATACATGCCTACTAAGAAGTAAGTCTCACTGAGTTCATTGACACTTACTCCCTGGTAAGTATGTATAGGTTAGCAGCCTTAAAGTTCTCTAGATTGCATCCCTGATGTACATGTATCTAATAACTCATTGCTAAACAGGAGGACAATGCCCATATACATCCCAGCCTGCTTAGAATTATGCATGGTATTCTGGTGTGTGCTCCATGGTGGTGAACCTATTTTGGGGGGGTGGAGGTCAGCACCATGGATAGCTCCTATAGAGCTCAGAATAAAAGCTGCAATGGATGAGGAGCCCCACTGACATAGGAGTCACCAGCCTCCCCTGCTTGAGGCTGCTATGAAAATAGCATCCCAAAATTCTACACCCTATTTGCAGGTGACAAAACTGAAAGGAGTATTTTGTCAAATGTTCTGGAGGGTAGAAAGAGGCAGAGTTCTCCAACAGTTAGGGGTGGAGGAATGAAATTCTCAGATAATTATCTCCTGGGAATTTTTTGTCAAAGACCTTGTCAATTTTATCCTCCACGTCAGCACCTCCCAAGAGAAACGGGGTGGGGAACTGACAAGTTGTTGTTTTTTTTACAAGTACAAAATATGGCTCTGCTGGGCTGAATGAAGTAGTGCATGGAGAGGATGAAACTGACAAGGATATTGACAAGAGGGGAATGTGCCTCTGCAGGGCTACATAGCAGACAGGAGGACTTGTGATGGTGTGCGCAAGATCACCAATAATATTTTTAAAAAAATTGTGACACCATTTGCATAAATTTCAAGGTCCCCCCCCCCCAAAATTGTGCAAATTTCTGCCATTAAAAAAACAAACAAACCGGAATCTGCATATTGGCACGACTCACTACAAATCGAGTTGGTCCCAGTGAGGGGGGGAAACGGAATGAAATTTGCAATGCTGAACCAGAAAAATCCATTGAGTTTTCATCCCCCAAATGAAATCCTCATACATCCCTATGTTGTACATTTCCTACAGAGCACATGGAACTAGACACAGACAGAGGCAGGATATTGGAAGAAAGGGATCATTGGGTTCACTCACGGAGGCATACACTATACCAGTGATGGCGAACCTTTTTGAGCCCGAGTGCCCAAACTGCAACACAAAACCAACTTATTTATTTCAAAGTGCCAACACTGCAATTAAACCTGAATACCGAGGTTTTAGTTTTAGAAAAACAACTCATACAGTTGTCCAAACTAATTAACATCTTTTGTCTTAAAAGAAAAACACAATAGCAAAGCTTTCAATGATACAAACAGTTTTTTGTTGAAAAAAAATCAACTCAAAAAATTATTATAGTACTACATTGTACACATAGCCTGAAGGGAATTTATACAAACTTTTTAAATAATTAGGCACGTGTATTTTTGGATAAGGGATTCTCAACTTGTAATATGATTATATGCCAGACTGAAATTGTATGGGGCAAGCTTTACTCCGTGTCCTTTCCCTGCTTCTACAGGTGTCGGATTAGTAAAAGTAAAAGTCAACCTGTACTAGGATGAGCAAGATAAACAAGAAAACAAAACGTGCTTAACACATTTTATACACTTTATGTCTTGGACTGCAAACACTGCATTAGGTAAAAGTTTGCATTGGGCATGCTTTTGCACAATTAATGTGATTTTTGCTATTGCATGCATGCTGATAATTTGTCAAACCTTGGCTCATACTCCGTTAGTTTGAGAGCAACACATGCAGCACTCAGGTCAACTGTTAGGGCTTTACATCCAAGCCATGCTCTGTGCATCATTCTTCAAAATCTTTTAAATGTGATAACAATGTAGAAAAGAATTCTGTAACAGGAATTCTAGAATAAAATCATTCTGTTCCACACTGTGAGAAAGAACAAGATCATTAGTGTTTTGCAGAAGGGGACGGTCTTTTCGCGATCTGGTGACCAATGGCTCGAGTGCCCACAGAGAGGTCCCTGCGTGCCAGCTGTGGCACCCGTGCCATAGGTTCACCATCACTGCACTATACAGATCAAGTTAAGCTGTGGTCTTTCGGGAAGCTTTAAGAGGGTGCTAGCCCCTTGCCAGTTAAGAAGCCAGCTTTATTTATGTTTCCTGTTTTCCTGCTACATTCCACATTCTTCTCCCATTTCTCATCTGGTTTAAGATAAGCTGCCAAATAATGCTTTTCCTCTGTCACTTCCTGTTTTGCATGTGCAATTCCGTTAATTTTGCGATGCTCAGCATAGTACAGTGAATTTCCTTCTCGTTTGTTGGCTCTCTCCTCCTACATCTGTTTTCCGCTCTTTCTTGTTTGCTGTAGACTTGTTGTTAGTAATGTATTGGCTCCCAGAAAATGAGAAACTTAAAGCAGGTGAGGAGGTACCTTTCATAAAATTTAATGGATTGATTTCCATCTTTTAAAAAAAGCTGTATAGTAAAAGTTATTGTCTAACTGCAATGTGTCCCTCACCAGCCATTTCAACTGTGACCCCCTTCTGCACAGAAATTCATGTGTATTTTTGTGTACATTTTTCAAATGTACACATTTGTGTATTCATCTACCCATTGACTATGGCATGTTTGTGTGCATTTTAGAAATGCATGCAATTTTCTTTGCACGTTTTTCAAATGTTAACGCACACATTTTTTTTCTTGCTTCAGGGGAACACGGACGTGACTGGGAAGCTTGGAAAACTGCAGATTTCCAGCCACAAATTGCCTTCAGGTCTGCATCCAGTTCTGGGAGGTGACTAAGAAAATCTGACATTAGACCTTGAAGCCTCCAAAAGGAAGTGTTGGAATTGTGTGGTGGGTAGGGAGGATTCTACACAATCCATTGCCAGGAGACAAGCCCTGCATCTCAGGTGATTATACAGAACAGAAAGGAGTCCAAGCTAGGATGTGAGCACAACTAGTGACCAGAAACTGGAATTGGTTAGCAAGCAACCACTGCTGGACTGACTGAGGATGAGACATACAGATGCCCGACGAGCATTTAATGGCTCAATGTACCAAAAACAGTGTGCTACATCCCACTCAGCAGTTGATCATTGGGACTTCCCAGACACTTTAAGGGCACAATCCTATGCAAGTTTAGAAAGAAAAAAGCCGTACAATTCCCAGCATGCCCAAGCCAGCCATATTGGCTGGGGCATGCTGGGAGTTGTAGGACCTTTTTCTGTCTAAACATGCATAGGATTGAGCCCTAGATGAACTTACAAAGACCTACCCTCCAACATATTTGCCCTGCAGATTCCAGTAAGTGTTCCAGAAACTACAAATATATATATATATATATATATATATATATATATATATATATATATATTTACAGCTGTATGCAGATGAGCTCTTGAAGTTATCCACCCTATTTGTAGGCAGAAAAACAGGGGCATTTACATTTCACCAAATTTCCCCAGGGGGAGGACAAATTCCCCAAAAGTTTCTCCCCATTAGCAGTTGCAGCAGCACTGCTTCTTCCTTTTGTCTTATGTTGTTGTTGTTTGCAACTCATGCATCTTCCACTCATAACCCTCCTGTGTTTTCCCATCACTACCTCTGTCTTTTCTTCTTTTTTTTTACTGCAGAAAATCCATTAAGGAAAAAAAGATGGAATAGCAGCACAATGCCTTCTGGTTGCAAGCTCTAGGGGACCTCCATCTGGAAGCACCCTGAGCTGGCAGCCTGACCACCATTTTTAATCCTGTACAATGCCCTGGACCTATCATCCTTCTGGGGCATTGTGTTGGGAGGGGAAATACACACACACACACACACACACACACACACACACACAGAGAGAGAGAATGGTGGTGAATAGTTTGAGTAAATTCTGCAAAGTGATCTTTTTCTGGAGTGGGGAGGGGAAAATTGAGAAAAATCTTAGGAAAACGTCTTCTGAGAAATTTTGAGTCTGTTTTGAGGTTTTTCCCAAAATGTTAATCAATGTCATCAAAATAATATGGGCAATGCAACTCCCCTTCATTTCAATGAGGCTTACACAGAAGACGTCCTGCTGGATTATGTCAGAACAAAGAGCAGGAGATGGCAGAACATCCCTTGCCAATTTATCAAGGTTTAGCAAGAAATATTCAATACATTTGTCTCCCCAACAATGTCATTAGTTTGCTGTTTTTTTAAAATGGTCTATGCCCTGTTCCAGTTCCTTTCTCCTTCACACACACCCCACCACCCACTCCCTCCCCCCCAGCTATAATTTTTCCGTTTACGTTCTTTGGCTTTGATGGTGCTGCGCATCCGCCTGTTATAAAGCACGGTTCATGAATCTCTGGGGAAGAGTCTGTCAGTTTCGTCTAGTTGGTGATCATTTACTGTGGTTGGCAGGCAGCATGTAACTGATCACAGTGCAAAGAGAAAGCTGAGAGCTGGTACAGTGCAGTATAATCCTGCTCAGAATGTGAGCCAGAAAGCCCTTGGTTCCAGTTTCATCTCGACTGTAAACCCATGACGTGGCCAAGTGTCCTACTTTACAGAGGACAGTTCTCTACATGAGCGAGCGGTGTTAGTGGGGGTACTTGGGCATGGCCCCCCGGATCTTCTAAGCTGTGCCCTGGATCTTTAGAACTGCCCCAGTTGCCATCATCTGCCTTAATACAAGTCTTTTTCTTCCTTCTGAACTCAGTGGCCTTGCAGTGACTAGGAGACCTAGTCCAGAGTCCAGAGTCCAAAATTGCCTAACAGCACCATTGTCACCCAGCTTTCTCGGAGTGTGCCTGACTCTGCAGAGGCCTGCCCAGCCAATTGCTACTTGGCAATCATACTTGAGCCCTGGGCCATTGTAGGCAGTGAGGCCCTGACAGGAAGAAGAGCAGGCTGCTCACATATGAAATGGAGTGCCAGAAGCCTTCCCCATCTGTGGCTTCCTCCAAGCTGGCCCAGGTGCCTTACCCTGCGGGAAAGCAGAAGTGGGTTTGCTTGAAAAAAAGGGTTTGAATGAGCAGCAATGTCTGAATTTGGGGCAAGGGAATGTATGAGTGTATGGCTTGCTTGAGTATGTCTGGAGCTCCTTAGCTCTGTAATCATCTTTCTGGAGGTGGCCTGTATTTTGCATGATCCGTGTGGCCAGACTCTGGTGGGTGCATGGTTCCCCTTGGCATCACAGGGGTTTGTGCTAGGCTAAAGGAAGCTGAATAGATGTGGGAGGAGGAGGAGGTCTTCTTGCTCTTTTGTGTTCAAAAGCCAGAATGCCTTGTGGCACCATAAAGACTCACAAATTTACTGTGATATAATAAGCGTTCATGGACTGGAGTCCACTGCACAGAAAGTTATTTTGAAAGACGTTGCCTTTCATGTAACTGGAGAAAAATGGCACTTGTTGAAATAAAGGTGCAGCAGGAGCCCTGTTGCATCTGATTCCCTGGAGTTGCTGGCTTTTTGCCCACATGTACTTCCCCACCTGCTGCCTCCCTTGAATCTTTAAGCCTGAGGGGTTTTTTTCTTTCCTGAATCAAATGCCCTCCTCTCCCCTGTTCATATATCCCTTTTTACAAATAGGGGATATAATAGGGTGTCCTTAGGAGACAGGGTCCTTTAAACCAGGGGTCCTCAAACTTTTTAAACAGGGGGCCAATTCATTGTCCCTCAGACTGTTGGGGGGCCGGACTATAGTTTGAAAAAAATATGAACGAATGGATCAAGTAAAAAAAAAAGGACCCGGGTCCTTTTTTTTAAATTGATAGGGGTGATTTTTTTCCCCTTAAATGGAAAGTTATTTTATTTATTTATTTATTTCATTTTTATTCCGCCCAATAGCCGAAGCTCTCTGGGCGGTTTACAGCAATTAATAGGACAGTCCCTGCCCGCAGGCTTACAATCTAAAAAGACACGACACACAAGGAAAAAGGAATGGGGAGGGAAGAAGAGGGAATATTATGAATATTCGGCCAGATGGGCTGATTGCTGGTTGTCGGCCAGATGGGCGATTAATAAATGTAAATAAATAAATAAAAATAAATACTCCTGGCAGGGCTGGTGGTATTTACATATATAGTTTTACAATTGTTTCATGCCTAACATGAATATACTTTTGGTTTTGCCATCACACAAATGAGCATACTCTGCTTCAATCCAAAGTAGCATTTTTGAAACATTAGAAATCTGACTTAGCTACACCAGCTCATACATAAGAGGTAAAACACCACCACTAATTTTTCCATATTATGGAAAAGAATTAAAAGAATCGGCGCTTGAAGCGAAAGAGTTAAAAAAAAGTCTGCTTCCGCCAATCGGCCGGCGGGCCGGATAAAAAGGCAAGGCTGGGCCGGATGTGGCCTGCGGGCCTTAGTTTGAAGACCCCTGCTTTAAACAAACACACACACACACACACACACACACACGAGCCTGATGCAGTTGCCTCAGACAGCTGACTTGAGATGTCATGAAAAGGCAGCAAATCATTCATTATCTAATTCATTAATTATTGTATTTTCACTGTCAGGGAAGGGGAGAGGTGCTTGTAGGATTCTCTGCCTCAGGGACCAAAACAACTTGACTGGCTTTGAGTACTACTATGTACCTTGACTCCAGGGTGGGAGGGAGGTGCCGTTTGTTGCTCTGCCTCAGCCAGCAAAATATCTTGGGGCCAGCCCTGGACATGGCTATAGAGACCTGTGGGGTGGGAAAAGGTAGCTGAGATGGTACAGGAAATTATGTGGGATAGGGAAACACTTGGGACTACTGAGAGATCTGTGGATGGGGCAATATGTTCAGGATTACATCAAACTTATTGTGCAATCCTAAACATGTTTACTCAGAAGTAAGTCATACTGAGTGCAAAAGGATTTACTCCCAGGTAAGTGTAGACTGGAGACTTATGCCTTAGTAAATATGCAAAGAGCTGCAACCTGCCTTATCCACCTTAAAGATCCAATATGTGAATCTAGAGAGAAACTTGGGGAATGTTAACTTTGGTAATTTAAAAAACAAACAACCAAAAACAAAGGTAGCCATGCTGGTCCATGAGAAATAAAATTGCAAAATCTACAGTTAGGCAATACCTTTATTAGGAATTTTGGTTGGTCCTAATAAAGTTATCCAACTATGCATTTTGGTACTTTAAGAGTTGTATGATGATGAGGTTGCTGGAAACTTAATATTGCAGCGTTTGGTGTAGATTTTAGGATTTCAAGAAGTTAGAACCCAAGAACTGCAACATCAACAACAAAAAAGTGACCTAGGACCCCAGAGATGACCAAAATATAGTATTTGAAATAAAATGAGGAGCCACCTTTGATGGAGGCTCTCCCCCCTCACCTGGTCCAAGGACCAGGAGCAGCAAAGCACTTCTGAGGTCTCTGTCCAGTGCTGTTGTGCTTGTTGGTGATGGGGTGGGGGAAGAGCAAGTGAAGATTTATTCAGAAGTAAATCTCAATATGTTTATTGGGGGTTACTCCTTAGTAATTGTGTAAGTTTGCAGGGTAAGAGCATGGGTTATTATAGTCTACAATACATTCCCACACTCTCCCTTGCCAGTGTGCCATGTTCAGTTTGCAATTAATCGGTAATTGTTTAAAGTGCCATACAGCTCTTTGCTGGTCCCAGGCGCTCCATCTTCCCCATCTGGATTTGGGCCTGAAAGACCAAGGAAAAGTTCATGGAGGCTAAGTTTTAAGCAAGCACAATTTGGGATATTGCACAATTCTGTCCTGAAAGCAAGCAAGAGGTTGATTAGCTTGCCTTCTATACAATTTAAATTATAGGAATTATTTCTAATTGTGCACATATATTTGCATAT
This sequence comes from Shinisaurus crocodilurus, assembly GCA_021292165.1. Taxonomy (NCBI): domain Eukaryota; kingdom Metazoa; phylum Chordata; class Lepidosauria; order Squamata; family Shinisauridae; genus Shinisaurus; species Shinisaurus crocodilurus. The sequence continues at coordinate 24,596,409 of CM037876.1, read as the reverse complement.
GCAAATCAGCATATGCAAATTTGTCCTGCAGCCTGAGCCCAGGATCTTATAAGTACCTAGCACTGCCCCTGGTCCTCTGTTTTGGAGAGCTGACAGGGGACAGTCCTTGATTTGAAGGTGTCCTCTAGTTGATGGTATGACCAGTCCAAGTCTGGTTTTAAGTCAAAGAACCATCAGGAGGGAGGGCAGCAGGGCCGTGAAGTTGCCCATCAGCACTTAAGCACGTGGACAGCAGACTGAGCAGGCACACAGAGAGGTCACCTAGTCAGTATTCTCCTCTATGGTGAGATGTATTGCATTTTTATTTCAATTACAGTTATTATTTCTAGCTATTACAGTTATTTCATTTGCAGCTATACATATAAATTTCCATATGTAAATGTTATGCAAATTGGTGCCCTCTTTGTCCTCTGTTTTTGGTGATGCAGTTCCTCTTTTTTTGGCAATACATCAGTGGCCACCCTATACAAAGTAGCCATAAGCATACCTAAGTCTCTCAAGGTGTCAGAGACAGCACGGGGTAGTGGTCATACTAGGAGGCCTAGATTATACGCAGCTCACTGGGTGACTCTCTCTCTCTCTCTCTCTCTCTCTCTCACACACACACACACACACACACACACCCTAACCTACCTCACAGGGTTGTTTTGAGGATAAAATGGAGAGGGGAGAGCAATATACTCTCCCTTGAGCTCCTTAGAGTGGGGCTCTCCAACCTTGGGTCTCCAGATGTTGCTGGCCTACAGCTCCCTACAGCCAGCATGGCTAATGGCAAGGGATTCTGGGAGCTGTAGTCCAGCAACATCTAGGGACCCAAGGTTGGAGAGCCCTGCCTTAGAGGAATGGCAAGATAAAAATGTAATAAATCAATAAGGAGGGGAATGCTGGACTAGGCAGATCATTGGTCTGATCCAGGATGACTCTTCTTAACCTCATCCACTCATCTGCAATATAGAGAAAGTCTGGAGAGATAAAGCTGGTAGTTAGTTGAAGAAAGGAGGAGAGTTGACGTGAGAACTGGTGAAGAAGCATGCCTGGATCTGGCAACCACATATTAAGTCAGAAATTATGCATCCAGTGCCATCCTATACACATCCACTCAGAGGAAAGTCCCACTGAGTTTAATGGGGCTTGCTCCCATGTAAATGTGTATAGGATTGTAGCTTTCCGGTGAAATCATATGCATGTTTTGACATTAAAAAAGTCCTATAACTTCCAGCATGCCCTAGCCAGCCATGGCTGGGGCATGCTGGGAATTGTAGGACTTTTTTCTGTCTAAACATGCATACAAGTGCTCCCTTAGTCTCCCATTCAACTCCCCTTACTTATCTGAACTTTATTGTTTGGGGTTGTCATTTACTGAATTGAAGAATACAAACCTCAGTGAGATGGGTGTGGCAATCAATTGTGATCGTTCTATGTCTGATTGCAATTCTATATGCAGTCACATAGGGAGCTCTGAGACAAGGAGGAAGCATGATCTGGAGATGTTATAGCCTGAAAGGAGTTTGACAGGAGAGAGAAGGGGGATCAGCTTTTGAATGGGGAATCCTGTGCATAACCAGAGAGGTGGCATCTGGGAGAGTGACAGATAGAAGTGTCATAAATATTTAGTTCCCTGCTTTTGTGGGTCTTTGTGCGACTGTTTCATGCTCCCTCCATGTAGAGATGGGTGAAACTGAAGAACCTGACCCACTTGCACTCAGCAGACTTTGGTGCACCTTGCGGACTCGAGAGCCAAAAGTGGGCTGAGTTGGGGGGGGTTTGTGTGTGTGTGTGGCTTCCACTTTTAAAGCAGGCCATGATTTCCTTTTTATTTTTTAAAGGCAGGGAAATTCGCGTAAAATGCAGCCACAATTTGTACAAATTGTGCAAAATATGGCCATATGTTACACAAACTGTGCAAATCGCGGCTGTATTTTGTGCGAATTTCTCTTCCTTCTAAAAAAAAATCCCGCAAATCCCAGTCCACTTTAAAAGCAGCGTGCTGGCTCAACTTGTGTCGGAGCGAGTAGGCGCCTGTGCTGGGGAGACAGGCCAGAATCCAGGGGGGCAAGTGGGGCCAATCCACCAGAATTTGACCACCACCCGAAGTAGATTCCTCGTACATCCCTTTCTCCATAATTTGGGGGGGGGGCTTGTATAAGGCATCTTCAGTAGGATGTTCAAGCTAACAACTCTCTCATGCTGCCTCTGAAAATGTTGTAGCTCTGTGGTGGGTTTAGAACTCCTGTGCAGTGGCATAGTGGAGCCACAGGCTCACAGGGTCGAAGCTCTGGAACTTTTTGATTACTAGGGATGACTATGTCATCCACCTTCCAGGCTTCCCTGTTCCCTCTGAACTTCCCTCTGAGCTTATTGTGAATTGCAATTCTCACAATAACTGGTGGTGAAATCGATTTCCCCAGCAATAATATGTGGTTCTGAGCTATCCCTGATGCAAAGTATTTCATGGTGGCTTAGTCTTGGAATAAATAGGCAATTGAGACCCACCCATTTGCTTTACAAGAGAGACGAAAACTGCTGGTGGAGACGAAAACTGCTAGATCTGGTTTGTTGATATGGATCAACACAGCTGCTTGCATTTTTTGCACTCTCCTTGGGGGCGTGGTCATGGGGACTGTCACGATGAGCGCCCGCACTTCAGAATTTACCGGCAGCAGCATCTGAATGTGTCAATGTCAGTGGGGGTGGTGTATCCACTCCAGATTTCAGCCTGAACTTTACAGGAGCTATCCATGGTGCTGAACCAATTTTGGGGGATAGGGTGCCACACCATGGATAGCTCCTTAAGAGTTCAGACTGAAAGAGGATAGGAGAGAATACACTGGCGCCCCACTGACACCGAAGCCACCAGTCTCCACTGTTTACCACTGCACCACTACTCCCATGTGCAGAAAATGATTGCCTCCCCAAAAGAAAGAAAGAAAAGATACCAAATGATCTTCCCAACACCCTTGGCCTGAATGGCACAAAGGGGCCTTATAAGCAAAACTCTAGATGTCTATAAGTGCTGCACAAAATAATGGATTTTCTCCACCACTTTTAGGCAATATCAAGGCCTATGGAAGACACTGTTCCTGCAATCAATACTGTCACCGTCAGTCGACAGGCCCAACAATGTCGAGGCTGGCTGCATGCTGTTATCAGCATACATGAGCTCATGATCGGAATGCAAGTCTGCAAAAGGGCAGCCATCATGCTGGGGGGAGATCAAAACCCAGACAGAAAATTTCTCATTAAGGTTGTTAGTTGAGGAGCAGCTTTATATCTGGCCTGTCATTGTCAGCACTCCCCCCCCCCCAATGATCTTAACTAGAAGAGCAGCAAATTAGGTGTATTTTCCCTCCTCTTTCTTTCTTTCTTTCTTTCTTTTTCTTTTCTTTTCTTTTCTTTTTTCTTTTTACTCCAAGTCATCAGCTTTGCACTTTGTGTGTGCATCTGAGTCATCCCATATTTTATAGGTTAGGTAGTAATGCAATAGGTCATATATTTCTAAATGGGTCAGGCAACATCTAAAGTGTTAAGGGCGCAAGCCTATGTGTGCCTAGACAGAAAAAGGGACAGGGTCCTACAACTCCCAGCGTTCCCCAGCCAGTCATGCTGGCTGAGGAATGCTGGGAGTTGCAGGACTTTTTTCTGTCTAGACATGCATAGGCTTTCGCCCTAGGACAAAAAATAAATAAATAAAAGTTTGTACAACTGGGATATGCAGTTTAACACTGATGTAGTGCTATTTGCATATTTACACTCTATTATTTCTTCTTACATTGTCTCACTCATGTAGAAACACAATGGAAACAAGGACACATGGTGAATTAAGGCAGGCCTGTTCAACCCATGATCTGCCCAAGTAAAACATGTATTGCAAGTAGTCCATTGCTACACACACACACACACCGATGGGTTGCAATAGATCAGTGTTCTCCAACCTTGGGTCCCCAGATGTTTTTGGCCTATAACTCCCAGCATGCCCCAGCCAGCATAGCTGGCTGGGGCATGCTGGGAGTTGTAGGCCAAAAACATCTGGGGACCCAAGGTTGGAGAACACTGCAATAGATGGCTGGTGGGCTGTGTTCAGCTTGGCAGGTCACAAGTTCTATATAGCAGGGGTGCAGAATCTCAGGGCCCATGGGTCTAATCCTGCCCACGTGGGGTCCTAATACACCCCTCGGGGGTTCCCCTGATAGCCACGCCCCTTTCACTGGCCCCACCCCTTTTCCCTGACCACTGCTCATTCTGTTTTCCCCTGGCTTTTGTGCTCCCTCTCCCCCTTCTAAAGGCTCTTAGATTTATCTGTGGGCCTGGGGGTCAATACCCCTGCTATAACGCAGTCTCAATCAGATTATTAAAAGTAGTGAGGTGTAGAAATGTTTAAATGCTTTGGTTACATATAAAAAATATTGCATTTGTTTTAGAATACAATATTCCTAAGCAAATATTTCTGGCAGAAATGTATTCAGTTCACATTTTAATGTGAATGTACCTAATTTGCAATTCCCAAATCAGCACGTGAAACAAAACACTGTTCTACTTCAATATTCACAGTTTTCTGAATTTCGTGATGCAGCTGTCCAGTCAAAAAATGTGTAAAAAAATGCATATATTAGTAAAAAGTGCACTCAGAAATGTATATATTAGTGACAAGTGCACCAAAAAATGCATTATATTAGGGAGAATTGCTTGCAAAAATTTGCATGTGAGGCAAACTTGCATTAAAAGCTGCATATATTAGGAGGAAGGCACATGAAAATGTATATGATTTTTTTGTGCAAACTTTAAAAAAATAATTCACAAACTATTGCAGAAATGAACTTAAGGTTGGAAAACTGAGAAACCAACAGATTCGTCCATCCGTATATCAGAAATTCAACAGGTGGAGTTTTGCATATCAGAGCGTCTCCCTGCAATCACTGGCTGAATTCCGGGCCTCTCATATAGCACTGCCAGGAGAAAAGGTTGTATCTTTAATTTTAAGATAGATAAAATATCATAAATATGAACTCCAAAAAATACATTTCAACCAATCACCAAGCCAGTTATCTTCGTTCAATAAGCAGAAGAACAGAGAAGCTATACTCTATCCACAATGCAATGGGATTTTATCACATCAAATTTATATCCAGCAACAGAAAATGATATTTTTCTTGCTTGTGCTAAGGCATAGGCTGTCAAAAATGCTTGTTTCTTTTTCTACAAAAGAAGTTAACATTTCATCCCTTCATATCTTCCTTTTCCTGATAAAAGTGTTGCATGTCTCCTCAGCCATCCATGTCTTGTCGGAGCGGGGTGGGGGAGCTGGGGATCCAGATTTTAAAAGAAATATGGAAGTGATGCATTGAATGAACATTTCCTTTACTATTTCAACATTTTCATTCAAGTGCTCAATACAAGTTTTTTAATGCTTGTTAGTCTATTCTTTTCTTTCCGTTCCTCTTGGCATCTCCTGTTGACATCCTAATGCCACCTTTTGCTTTATTCATGTCACCTCTATTATGTTCTTACTATATCTAGGCAGGCAAATAACACACCGTTTAATCTTAAAAATGTAACCTCATAAAAACATTTCTATAAGAATGGGCACTATCCAGTGAAGTACATTGTTTGTGCGAACTTCTTTGGAACAGATGGGGGGATGTGCATTTAATGTTGGCATTTTCCAGTTTCATTACAAAATGACCTACAGACTCATACATTACTACATCATAAAATCAAAGATTTATAAGACGTTGGAGCAGATGAGAAATCCATCAAGCCCTCCTCTCCAAGCAGCCCGCACATGGAATTCTTCAGATATTACTGTTAGAGCTGTGTTCAAATGGCCTATCCAAATTCTCCACCTCATTTGTGGGCAGAGAAAGTGGGAGGGGCGCGCGATGACAATTTCACTGAATTTCTCCAGTGTGGAGGAGAAATTCACAAAGGTTTCTCACTGGTAGGGCTCACCATTGGCAGGGGCTGTAGCACAGCTTCTTTCTTTTTTTTGTGAGGGTGTTTTGGTTTTTTTTTTAATGTTGCCACAACAAGGGGCCACAGCATCAACTGAGTTGGCAGGCTGGCCCCCATTTTGCATCCACCACAACACAGGTGTGAGGGGGACAGTTTTGTGTTGAGCTCCAGGGAGGAGGTGGAGCGAGTGCTGCGCTGAAATCCATCCTCCAAATTCCTGAAAGTTGTCTTCCCTCATGAAAAAGGCTTCCATGGTTCTGCCTCATTCACAGGGGTTTTTTATAATGTATTTTTGTGAGGTTTCTGAGCTTACTATCATTGTAAGGTGACTAGAGTGCTGTGTGTGTTTTCTTTCTATTACGCATCTCTCCATTGCTCTGCAGCCTCCCAGGCTGCCTGCACTTCCTGATCTGAAAAAGTACTATGGGAGGAATGACCTCGTGATGTCCTCCCCTGGGCCTTGACTGAAATGTGGGAAGCTGAGGAGGCTGCAGGCTGCTGGAGAAAGGATTGTATGATGTAAGACAGGACACGCACACACACTCCTTGGCCTCCTCCTAAGTAGATTAAGCCCAAGAAAACGAAACAGAACCCAGGAGAATTTCTCCGAAATGTCCTTCTCCTTTGAGTAAACAGGACCTGCAGCAGGTAACACAGCTCTGATCTTCAATGGGAAAAGCATAACTGCATGTTGTGCTTGCACCTCTTCTGGAGCTTTATGAGGCCTTGTCTACACATGTGGCAGAATGAGATTGTAGGGTCCTGAGGTGGTAGAGGAGATGTCAGGCGACAGGCTGGGATTTTTGAATGCTCCTCAACTTAAAATGAAAAACAAACAAACAAAAACTTCATACCCTGAAAGTAGAAAATTAGTGCAGCACAGAAAAGAGAGTGTTCTAGTTTTCTAGAAGGACCTTTTGTGTTTGTTTGTTTGTTTGTTTGTTTTACACGGAGAAGCATTCTCAAATGGTATCTTCCACCCATGTGGTACAGTCCACTCTACCACTTTGGGATTCCACTGTCTCAGACTGCTGCAGGTGTATACCAGGCACGAGTTTGGGGAGTTCCTTCAAATGACTCTGCTGAATGCCTTATCTGCAGTTTTGTGAAGGGAGATTTCATGACTAGTCCTTTCGGTTTCCACAGTTCCTTTTTGTTCTTACACAGAGCAATCACGTTAGCATCACACATGTCCTGCGGGACCCCTCCTTTCCTCCAGCAGCAAAACAGGCAGTTGAGGAGGTGTACTGCTAATAACCATCTGGCCGTGCTTAAGCATCTCAGCTATAACACCGTTGCTTCCAAGAACCTGCCACTCGCCAAGGAATCTATGTCTTGGCTAATCTCTTGTACTACCACTCCATACTGAGCTTCTCCATGACAGGCATTTCTGGCAGTTCATCGAACACTAAAATAGAATTGTGAGGTGATCCGTTACTACGGAAATGGATGCCAATCAAGTTGCTACAATGCATTTCTAAGATACATCATGTTAATAGGAGTTAATTTGTCCTAGCTGCATATATTTTTTTATTACACTCACTGAATGTTCTCTGTTCCAGCAAAATCACACAAGTTGCTTGCCATATTGGACATGAATGGAGCACTGTACCCTGAGGCTTAATAGGTGTTGCAGCTTGGCGGTAGCATATAAGCAGGCAACAACATTCTTCTCCCTAGCAGTAATAATCATAAACAACCTTCCATCACGTACATGTCCTTCTACATGATAAAAAAGAGAGATAAGAACTACAGTAATGGGTCGCTGAACTCTTTTTTCTTCTTGCAAGGCAATTTGCAGAGGTCAGATTGTTTAGATACTGTGGAGAGTGATTCTCTCTCTCTGTCTAGCCGTCTATCAGTTTTGTCATGGGAGTTTTTAATTGCTCTCTCTCCTAGCTTTGCCTCCAGATAACAAGGTGGGAGGCTGCTGCCTGACAAAGGTTTCCTCTCCGTTCTGTTGGGGTTTCTTCTGGAGACAAATCGTGCCTTCACTGTGACTACTAACCTTTCCTGAAAGGAAATGCCCCATTCCTGACAGGCTGCTGAGGGTTCCTGGACCAGGGATGGCCCTCTGCCCTCGAAACAAAGATGAGCGCACCTCACACAGTGTGCTTGCTTGCGTCAACTGAACATTAACCCCGGGCCTTCTCAAGCCATCTTCACATAAGCAGTTCTTGCAGTTTAACAGCCCCTTAATGCGCATTAACTCCATTCTCACAGAAGGTGGACATTGAGGGCCACGCGCTGAAGTGGATATGTGCAGAACTGGTCCTCCACACTGAGGTGAGTTTGCGATAGCATGTAACCCAGTCCAATTTATCTCCTTAACAAAATGTACAAGAGGCTGAGAGCTGTGAGGAAAAGAGGGTGCAGGTCCTAGCTCTGCTATGGATTATTCTGAAGAGCAGTTTCTTGTATCCCGTTTTAGTTGCCTCTACACCAGTGTTCTCCAACCTTGGGTTCCCAGATGTTTTTGGCCTACAACTCCAAGCATGCCCCAGCCAGCTAGGTTGGAGAACACTGCTCTACACTATGAAATTAGCATGTAGAGTAGCTCATATTAAGTCACAATCATGTGCAATTGCATCAGAAAAAAAACCCCTCTCGGATTCAGTTATCCCAGCTATAAAATGTGAATAATAGTGATCAGTGATCACATGATTGTCCTGAGGACAAATAAGAGGAAGGAGGCAATGCATCCTCCACTACCAGGCTCAGTTCAAAGACTTTCTCTCAGGTCACATGAAATATCAGACATCTCACTTTGCATTAGCACTTTCCACAGCAGCACCCTCCATTCATTCTTGTCGCTGACACAACAGAGCGCCCATGCGGTCCAGTGGACTAACTTAATGTGGAACTTCAGGCTAGAGCTGTGTGCAAATCATGTCTCGAAATTCCCCACCCTATTTGTGGGCAGAGAAATTAGGATTCACCAACTTCCTCCAGTGGGAGGAGAGATCCTCCAACCATTTCTCAAGGGTGTGGCTCACTAATAGCAGTGATCACAGTGTAGCTTCTTTCTTCTTTCCCTAAAGTTTTGTTGATGTTTTTGCTGCTGCTGCTGCTGCTGCTGCTGCTGCTGTGTTGGTAGCCTGGCCACAATTTCACATCCTCTACAATGCCCTGGGCCTAGCATCATTCTGGGGTTGTGTGTGTGTGTGTGTGTGTGTGTGTGTGTGGCAGGGTGGGGGAAGGTGGTGTTGGTGGCTGCCACAGAACATGGTGCAGAATATTCAGAGGAAATTCTGTAAAGTGGCCTTTTCTTCTAGGAGGTGAAAAACAGAAGAAAAATCTCAGAAATTTCTTAGGAAAATGTCTGTTGAGAAAATGTTGTCTTAGCTCTACTTCGACCATCACTGAAGCAAAATGTGTGTGTGTGTGTGTGTGTGTGTGTGTGTGTGTATGCTGTAAAACTAAGGTTTAAACCAAGCTCCAGCTACTTGTTAGGATTGTAAAGCACACTAAACTCCCATAAAATGATATAGAAGTCTTTGTACAATTAAAAAAAAAAAAGGCAAAGTGGCTTAATATTCACATGCTTTTATTAATAGCAGGCATGTTAATATTACACCCTGATTAACAGTCAGGGATAGTTCATGTTAACAATTGGCCAAAGACAGGGAAAGCATGGAACTGACATGAGTAAGATTAGGTAAAATCATTTGGGAATTCACCCTCCCAAGTGTTGTACACCCTTAAAAAAGGGGGGTTAATCAGGTCTCAGAAGTTGCTAGGTAACTGGGTGATACATTCATGGTATGATCAGTCGATGAGAGTTTGATTTTTACATTACAAGCTCATCAGGCCAGGAACCGTATCTTTATCTTTGTCTAGTAAAATGCAAAGTACCCTGTCAGCACATAATTAACAATGCTAATATAATACTTGCTACTTTTTTATCCCCCCCCCCCCTTTAGACCTTTGTTGTATATGAAAAGATCCAAAGCTTGAGGAAATTGTAGCCTTCCTAGATATGTATTTAGATAATGTTTTCTTTTGCAATGTTTCCTTGAAAGCATACAGAACCAAGTTTCTCAAAGCAATCCAGAAAGAAATCTAAGGGTCTTTTCACAAGGTCACCTTTTCCTACATGCGTCCTTGGGGCATACACTGATTTCAGAATAGGTGAACCAGCATTATGTGAATACTGCCAGCAACAATACCCATCATTGACGTATCTGGAAATTATCTGACAGCTGAATTTGGTGGATCTACTCTAAGTAGGACGAACAACCCTCTGAATATAGCAACAGATTAACAGTTTGTATGACAGATCCATGAAGTCAGGCTTTGTTGCACAACAATCATGGTCTGTTGTTGTCCTATGATTTTATACTGTAAACTGGAATTTTTTTATTATTATTAAAGGACAGTATCGGAATCCCTAAGAAACAAATAAATGTTCTCAAATTGCCTTCACATTGCACAATAGCAAACCAGTCAGTGCTCTGAATACAAATCTATGATAAACACTTAACAGGTCAACCAGAGCTTATGGGGAATGAGATGAGCTATAACAAGGTTTCATATATCCCTGTTTCTTATACAGACTTTCCTAACTTGGTGCCAAATGCTTTGGACTACAACCCCCACCATTCTTGACCATTGGCTATGCTGGCTGTGGCTCATGGGAGTTGGAAGTTCAAAACATCTGGAGGGCATCAAGTTGAGGATGGGTGTCTTGCACTCAGAGGCAAGGCATGGAGAGATGTTGAGAAATGGTGTAACTGTCCAAGAGGGAAGAGGACAAGTGTAATGAGCAACCAATGGTGACTGAACCGATGGAGAAAGCCCCAGCAATGATCTCCATGTCCAAGTCAGTACCAAAACTGACCAGCTACCAAACTGTGCTGGAATCTAGCTAGAGATGTGCGTGGAGCTCGACTGGGTGGGTGGAAGTCCGGCGAACTCGCCAGGCTTGACCCCCCCCCCCCCCGAGCTCTGCTCACCCTACCATTTCCCTGGCTCAACTCGCATTCTCGTGAGCCGAGCCGGTGAAAGCGACTTCTGGGTTCTGGCACTAGGTTGTTTACATAGAAAACGGCCTAATTAGAGCAAATTACAGCCAAATTTGTGCAAATTCAGCTGTTTTCTACATGAACAACGTAGAGCTGGGGACCCGGAAGTCTGGCGAGCACCTCAGCTGGCACTCACGCTCGGCTTGGTTTGGCTCGCACGGCAGGAGCACTCGGCTCACGCACCGCGAGTTGAGTGGAGATGATAATGCTGTGAAAGAGGGGGGTATGATTCCCAGGCAACCCGAAAAGCTAATCATGATGTTGTGAAGGCTAACCTCTTCTTAGCAAAACAGCTTTGGGGTGGGAGGGAGGAGGGGTAGGAAGCCAGGAAGCCTGCAATTGCTTTCCAACATAAAGAATGTCCTGAGTAGCTCAGAATGACCTCAGAAAGGTCTGGAATTTCCCTTTCTCCAGAACCTCAAGAAACTCACCCATCATAGGCCATATCAACCCCCCTCCCCAAGTGTTGCCAGGTTTTTCAATGCAAACTTGCACCTCTCCTTCATTTCTCATCTCTTTTCAGGATTGTATGAGCCAGTAGTACATTCCAATCAGAATACCTTCTTCTCAAATTTTGGCTCTCCACTTCCCTTCTCCTAGTTTTTGAAAGCCTGATGAATTGATGGACTAAAGGGTCATCTACCATAATCACCTGGATTTGATCTTGCCTGTAATAACTGAATTTCAGACAATTCTAATACACCATTTTGCCCCTTTGCACAGCACAGATTTTTTGAATTTCAGACAATTCTAATACACCATTTTGCTCAGAGCATGACTCTGAGGAATTGCCTCCCCCGCGCCCCGCCACCACCATTTGTTTGTGTTGGACCAATTGGATAGAACAGGCCTGAACAAATTGCGATCCACCAAGCCAAAGAGGGCTGCCCACCACGTGTGTCCTGTCATCACGTCCATGATGAACCACCCCATTTCTGTAGTTCTAAGAAAGCAGGGCATGACGTGGTTTATCAAGCCACTGGTGAGCTGTCTCCAGCTTGGTGGGCTCTTTGCTATGCACTATGATCAACATATCCCCAAATAAACTTCCAATGAATGTTGTAAACACAGGGAAAAGAACAACAACAAAAATGAAACATAATTAGGGACACCTGAGGAATCTGCACAGCACAGATTTTTTGTTGTTGTTGAACGCACTATATGGAATGACCAGAAGATTGTACTTTTTCCACAAGTTACCGTATGTATCACTTCAAATCCTCAATTTTCCAATCCCCGCAGTCCTATGACAATGTAGCAACAAGAAATGCAATTATTTGTGCATATGTATCTGTTCATGGACTGGATAGGCAAAGGAAGTATATTTACAGGGCTTAGGTTGGACCAGCAACAGTCGGTTTAAAACCATGGAGAAAACAGGTACCTTCACTGGCCAGGTGGGAAGGAAGAACAAGTGGGAGATAGATAAAGAAAATTATTCAAGGGAGTTAAAACCAATAGCAGAAAAGGAGGTAGGAGGGGAGAAGTTAGGTAAACTTTACAGTAGTTAGGTACTGTATATGATGGGACATGTTAGCTGTTTTTACAGGTTTAGGTTTTTATTTTGTTCATTATTGAAATTGTTTTAGCTGTTTGTACTGTTTTAAGTTGTGTATATTGAAATTTTATGTTGTATTTTATGGTATCTGTATTTTATGCTATATTTTTATTGTATCTGTGTTTTGCATTTTGTGAATTGCTGTGAACTGCCCAGAGAGCTTTGGCTATTGAGCAGTATAGAAATAATAATAATAATAATAATAATAATAATAATAATAATAATAATACCAAACTAGGTGAAGAAACAGACTAGGATGCATAAAAAGTGAAAATATGTACATATCAAGATGTGTTAATTATGGTACAAGGTTTGCATAAATCCTGTATGATTTATTATATGCAGTTTAGCAACATGATAGATGGAGAGTTTGTAACAATCCACATTATAGAAATGGAAGAGAATTTAACTTGAAAACTGCAAAACATAGGCAGCATGGGAAAACAGAGATCCATCTGTCCTTACCCATGAGGAGCATGTGATTTTCATATTCATTCTGGCCAAAGCGCTGAACCTCCAGTAGCTTAGCTATTGTGCTGTAAGTGTTTCTACTTATTACAAGTGGTTCCGCTCATTTCACAGCAGCAAAGTTAAGAAATGGTGAATGGTGTAAAAGTGGTCAAGGTCAGCCATTCTTTTACAACAGGGCTCTCCAACCTTGGGTCCCCAGATGTTGCTGGGAGCTGTAGGCCAGCAACATCTGGGGGGCCAAGGCTGGAGAGCCCCCTGTTTTAAAAAGAAAAAATTGCACTATCAGGGGCTTGTCAATACAGTGCATAACTGCTGTTCAGCTAGCAAGAAGGGAGGCCTGGCTGGCTTGCTGTAAAACCTGCAGCTTCGCAACTCGATGTGTTCAAAGGTGAAGTGTTGGCAAGCGCATGCAAGGATGGCTCGCTTGGCATAAGTGAGGATATAATAGTGCAAAGCACCACGATAAATTGGATAGGCTTGTCAAAGCCAAAGCAGATAAAAATGTTGCCATGGTAATTGGGCTATCCAAATATAGAAGAGGCTGCTTGCTCTATGCCAGGCACAGGACTTGGATACCTTTTTGAGCTTTGGGTAGAGATAAGCGCTCACACGTGGATTATCAGGGAAAGCATAAAATGAAATGTGCTGCAGGAGATGCTATTTGCACTTATTCTTAAAGAAGGTAGCAGTGGGGAGGGAGGAGAGAAAAATCCATGGGAACCTGGCATGATTGATTTCACTCTCTTCTGCATAATGGCTAGCCTTACTGATTTTATCGATCCACAGTTAGGTTCAATGGCAAATGCTTCCTTAGATTAAGCAGCAGATAGCCGAGCGGCCTCTTCCCACACCCACAGTAATGCAAAGGAAGGGCGTCAAGATTGTGTGCATGTATGGGCTGCAGCATCACAGCTTGTGGCATTTGGGAGACCTGTGGCCTGGAGTCCATCTAGCTGTGAACCCTGCAAGACCTGCTCATTGCTTCTCTGCTCTGGCTCACATTCCGCCTGGCCTGGGAGCGGGGGACCCTGCTGCTGCTGCTGCTGCTATAAATGTTGCTGCCTGTGCTGTTATCTTTACTGCTGTTTGAATTTTCTCTTCCCCCCCGCCCTCTGTTTGACCTTAGTATGACCTATTATTAGATTGTTTAATTCTAGTGTATATGTATTGAATGTCAGATGTTTTTATGTTTGACTATTTCAAGCTTATTATGACTTGTAGCTGTGAGATCATTATTCGGAAATGTTGCTATATTTTATTGCGTACTTTCCCTCCCTCCCACCCGCCCAATGTTGCTGTAAGCCGCTTTGAGCATAGTTTGACCGTGGAAAAGTGGCAATACAAATAAATTGATGATGGCGATGACGAGCAGAGGACAATACACTTGGCACAGTAGTTTGAACTGATGGCACAGCGTTAAGAGACAACTCCATGGTTAGATATGGCCTGGGAATGGTATGCATTACCATAAGGGAATTTGAAGACACATAGACTCTCATAGAGGGTGTGTTTAACAGGGGCAGGATGGGAAGAAGACCAGAGGCTAATGCGAAAGCTCTTCCAGCCTCCACGGAGATAGGATTCCCTATGCACTTGATCTAGTGCAATTGGCCATTTTAATGGGATCACAAGTGACAGGTGACGCAGCAGGATGGATTTACCTCACTGTTAGGAATGTATGATGTCCACTTAGTTCCTTCTAATGTTCAAGTGAGGAATCATGAGCAGACAAAAGAAGTTACTCCTTCTGCTGTGTGGATGGTGTACCAAGTGTATACCGGAATAGAATTCCAATTGGGATACATTTGGGATACATGGAAACAACAACAGAAATGTAAATTATCTGTTTAAGAACGCCCAGACATCATCCCGGTTATTTTTCTCCTATTTTATTAATGAAGTTTCGCACTGTTACAGAATCATTCTCAGATGGTAGGAGCCATTTCAAACCACACCAAACAATAACCTTCTTCAGGTGTTGGGGCTCTGAGTAGAAAGGAGACATGAACAGGGAACAGAGCTATGCCAGCTAGCCCCACCCCAAACAACCACGTGTCATGCTGTCCTCAGCCACTGACGTGACATGGATATGTGCAAAGGAGGAGCTCTACGTGTTCCATATGCTCAGAAATCCTGACGATGCAGGGCTAGCATGGCGTGTGATATTGGGAACGAGGCTAGCCAGTGCAGCCCTCTCCCTGCTTATGCATTGTTTGTATCTGTAGCCCTAATGCCTGAATAGGGCTACTACAGTTAGAAATACAATTGTGGATTATAATAGGGCAAAGACAGACTTAATACCTCAAGAGAGGTCACGACAATGTCCTTATCTTCTCTGTGAATGAAGATATGATACATATCATATGCATGTATGTGACTCCTCTCTCTCTCTCTCTCTCTCTCTCTCTCTCTCTCTCTCACACACACACACACACACACACACACACACGGTCATCCTACGCCTTGCCAAAATAATAATAATAATCACAAACATGTTGAAAATGGTTGCAAAGGTGCACTTGGGATGAACGCTAGTTTGTTGGCGATGTTATGGGCCCTAGCCGCAAGACATCAATCACACCGAGTTTTTCTTCAGTTGAAACGGAACCATGCTGAAAAGTTGCCTAACTGCTATAGAAAAAGTGTGCATGTGTTTTGAGGACAGTGACAGAACTCTCAAAAGATTTCTGCTGCTCTTAAAACATCACGTTAGCTTAACCCATAGAATATAAAATCTATAAAGACCCATCCATTCCACCAAGATTATATTTAACGAGCAAGCTCCAAGGGGATGATAATGATGGAGATTTGTGTATGTGTGTTGTTTTTTAAATAAGCAAATTGGATGCACCCTTAGTATGTATAACTTACTCTAGATTTCCTTTAGAATCCCCCATACCCACCTGGTAGGTCAGAGGTCTGCATTGGGTAAATGAGTGTGTGTGTGTGTGTGTGTGTGTGTGTGTGTGTGTAACAGGAGAAAAAATAACAAGAGAGCCTATCAGGAATCTGGGAGAAAACAATTAGCATCTTCACAGATAGAGACCTGGCTTGAAGGATTTAGTAGTAAGGGCAGGAAGGGCAAAGAAAGTCATATTTAAAGAGAGAGATGCAGTCTCCAGTGGGTCATTTGAATTTCATCTGCGGAGTAATTTCCACGCCATTTAGCCCTATCCATTGCAGGAATAAAGGGGACTAAACAGGTTATTAAACTGACAAAGTCATACAAGGGGTGGGGAGGGATTTAGCCATGTGGGCAAGGCATTTGATAGAATTCAATGATACGCTAGGATAGCTTAGTGACAAATCAGGGATTTTAAGTATCTACAGAAAGGTACAGTACACCAATGGAAGAAGGAGTTGGAATATAAACATTCAGGGATCATGGTGTGTTGAAGATTCGTTTTATAAACAGAAGACAGGATTATTATTTTTTAAAAAAGGGGTGGGCTGAAACTATTCTCAGTGGTGGTTGTTCTCCCCCCACCTTTTTGGTCGACATTTTAGACATCACGGATTCCTTATCAGACAACAGTGAATGTGGTCCTTCAGGAAGCAAAGGGGATGAAAGTGTTAATCCCCTAACTGGTGCTATTAATTGTTTAATTTACTAACCACAGATTAAATATATGGATTTTTAATCAGATTTTCATCAGAGCTCTCCCTTGTGAATGGTGCACCGTGCTGATGACAAGCAGCTCTTATACTTCTCTTGAATTAAGCAAGGCATTAAAGATAATTTTTTCTCAACAATTAGTTGTTGTTTTTTAAAGCAAGAGAAATTCCCATCATCCAGTATCCACAAAGTGTTGCCCTTGCTTTAGCAGTTTGATTAATTTATTAATTTGTTAAATGCACACTGGTCAATTTATTAAAAACCTCTAGGAAACGGGCCATTATGGAGAGGTTTCACCTCTTGGAATTCCAATGTTTAAATAGAGACCTTTCATAGTAAAAAGTACACTTTACATGTATGACTAACTGCAAAATGGAGTATGAGCAAATAAGAGTGCAGGGTTTTAATATTTGGTATTGAATGTAAGCCAATCAAGTGTGTGTGTATAATTGTGTGTATGTATTAAGTAGGACACTGCACATAGCTTCAACTAAGGATTGAATTTAACCAAATTTGGTAAATAAAGGTCCAAATTTAATGAAACGTGGCCAATTTGGGTCTAGGAGGCAAACCTTCAAAGGTCCAAGTGGGCTGGGTGAATTTTCCCACGATGCAATCCCATGCTACTGAAGATCGTATGTGAATATTCCAGTCATGAAGGTGGGGCTTATCACCTGTGTCCTTCCCACCCCACTGGCACCCTTCCTTCCAGCAACTGCCTCCAAAAATGGAAGCAGATGCAGAGACATCATGTTCTGAGTAGTGTATAAGCAGATCACTGCCAGAGGTCGGCAGAAGGTAGATCAGAATTGATGGGTAGATCTCTGAGTGGTTTGCAGTGAAGGAGACTCTGACACATGCTTCTGACTCCCAATTGTTTAACAGCAGCATCAACAAAGTTTTCAACCCCCTAAATTAAGTTGCTGAAATGAAGAAATCCAAGAATGCATTTTTGTGTTACATGACTAAGCCCAGTTCTGGGTCTGCAAACAAATTCCTGGGCTGAGCATTACCTAGAGGTACCCCATCCCTCAATTTTCAGTGTATGTCTGTCGGCCTGTGCCACTATTTTGTAGCTGGCTCCAATGGGTGACTTCAGGTTTCTAGAAATAAACAAAAATGAAGTAGATCTCGTAAGGCTGCTGAAGTCTACCTACCCCTGGTCTATGTTGTGTGAGCACTGAAAGTTACTGACATCAAATTAACTCAGCACTGCTGATAACATTCATAACCTGCTGTACATTTTTTTTTTTTTTTTGTAATGATACAATAGCTGGGTAAGACTGTGAACATACTGAAAACATCCATATACTGAGGTGCCTGAAAAAATGGGAGAGCTTTTACAGAGTCTTCCGTTGGGTCATTACAAGGTAAGATGGGATAGTTGGCACTCTTGGATGTTTGAAATCCAGATAAGGATCTAATGAGATTAGAGCTGCCACCTATTTCCTGGTAGGGCTCCACTGTTTTTAACTGCATGACAGGCAGAAATGCAACCAATAAAGCTTTCTCCAGCTTGTCTAATATCTATCTCTTGTGCTGCTTTTAAAAGCACAGGAGTCCTACCAAAGAAAAGATGGAGATCCTAAATTAGATGCACTTTATTGGATAGAATGATATTAGAAGCAAAGGGAAAGAGCAGTTGTGCTTCCTTTGTGGATCATTGCTTCGTGTGTAACTGCTTTATGTACGGTACAATATGTAGCCAGTAAATGTAGTTACAGGTGGATATTTGGCTGGGATGGAGCCTGTTGCCAGCCTGAGCCAGACTTCTTGTCCATAGTTCAATTCCAGTAAGGCATCTCCCTTAACCACTCGGTCAACGTATTTGTTATCATTGGCGTTTTCGGACCGGAAAGCTAGCTTGTCCACTCCATCGACCACTAGGTAGCCTGAGATGACTGGGCTATTTGATTCAATGGTGTATTCAAAGATATAAACACCAAGATAAGGCACACGGAACCTTCCATTTGCAGGGACATAGGAGGATCCATAGTTGACATCCAGATTGTTAAATCGAATAGGGCCAGGAGAATTCATCCCGTAAGTGTGTGAAGCAAAAAAGGCCACCATTGGTGCATACCTATAAGAACCTTTTGAAAAATCTGCAAAGGAAAAACAAAACAATACACATTGTAAGGATACATAGATGAACGACAGCCTTTGGACAGAACTAGATGCCATGGCATCATGGATCTGCTACTGAAAGTGGCAGACACGTGTCTCTAATTTTTTCATTCTTCCCTGTAACAACCAATGAAGCTCGAAAACAAAGAGAGAGGAGACTTCAAAGTTGCACAGAGATTGATTAATTAGCCCAACATGTGTTAAAGTCTTAAGAACCTTCCTCAAGGCCCAATTTAGATGTGATGCAATTCATGCAATTAGCAATTATATGGATGTTTTAAAAAGTAAATTACAGGTGGGGGGCTGATCTAGGAATGTGAGACGTTTGCTGACGTTCTCTGAATTCCGTCTCGAAGCTCGTTCCGACGAGTCTGTATCAGATTGCGAGCTTTATTTCTTTTCGCATGAAAATCCATGCTAATTTCCCCATCAGTTATGTGCATCTTTGAAACGTATGCATTATTCTCCCATTGATTAAAGCATATTTGTGCACATTTTTTCAAAAGTATGCATTTATCCATGCACATTTTTCAAATGTACACATGCTGTCGAATGTATCTTTTTTTGGTCTGCAAACCACATCTCAAGCTTGGAAATGTATGGACTTTAACCACAGATTGTGTCCGGAAGCTGCAAACTGGGTAAATCCTGATCAAAACTGAACTTAAATGAATTGCTCATACATTCCTAGCCTGATCCAGATTGGAACCCTGGCAGTGGCGGGGGACAACGACGGCGGGGACGGGACTTCAGCCCTTTGCTGCAGTCCCAATTTGGAACAACCCTTCCTCCCACAACTGCTTTTTACATTGAAAGGAAAGCTCCCATTTGTCAATGGAAGCTTTCCTTCTAATGCAAATAGCAGGTATACGGGAGCCCCTGATCTGGATTGAGACTGAAGCAAGGGACAAAGGGTTAAAACCTGCCTACTCCCCTGCCAGGGTGCCAGTCCTCCTCCTCCTCCTCCTCCTCCTCCTCCTCCTCCTCCTCCTCCTCCTCATTATTATTATTATTATTATTTACAACATTTGTATACCGCTCCACATCAAGCAGATTCTGGAGCGGTGAATAATATAAAAACAAAAACAGTTAAAGAAACAAAAACAATACATTGAAAACAAACTAAAATTACATTGGTGGTTGAAGAGCAGAGAAGGCTTCCTGGAACAAGGAGGTCTTCAGCAGGCACCAAAAGCAGCACAATGTTGGAGCCTGCCTGACCTCCAGAGGCAGGGAGTTCCACAGAAATGGAGCCACCACACTGAAGGCCCTTCTCTTCGTGGACTCCAATTGGGCCAAAGGTCCATGAGGAACCACCAGGAGCATTTTCTTTCCCTTTCTGTCTTTCTTTCTTACAAAAAACCTCATTGATGCAATTGCTAGTTGCATGAATGGTATCACATCCAGCTTGGCCCTCAAGTGAAGTCTCTTAGGCTGCAATCCTATGCATGTTTAGACAGAAAAAGCTGGGAGTTGTAGGACTTTTTTCTGCTGAAATATGCATAGGATTATGCCCTTAAGAACACTTATCTGACACCTAGGTCAAATCTTTCTTGGGCTTTGACAAACTTTAATAAGCATGACAATGAGATTTCTTAAGAGGCTTTGGGAACAATCCCATGAGCTATGACACCCAAATGATGGAGGCCTCTGAGATCGGAGGTCTCCATCCATCCTATGCCCTGCTGGGCTCTTGCCAGCAGGGCACAAGGAGCAATGGAGGCTTTGTTTTACTTCTCCAACCTCCTCTGAAGCAATTTTCGTTAGACAGGCCTCTGAGGACATCTAATGTGCTCTTCCTGCTACAGGTGGAACAGGGGCTTAGAGACCATTTCCAAGGTTGGCATCCCATCCTCGGGAGAGGGAGCCATTGTGGAGCTGTCCGCAGCAGCTGTGAGGGTTGATGTGGGGAGATCCACAGTCAGATCTCCTTCTCCAATTCAGAGCTTTGTCTCTGGCCTTGGAAAAGAACTGCTGTATCCTATGGCCCTTCAAATGCTATCTAGGGGCAATAGGATTGTTCTCTTTAGCTGTTTTCACCCAAGAGGAAAAGTCGTAAGATTTGCAGTTGAAATGCATTAGGCTAAGAAATCATCCTCTCCTTCCATTTTTATTTATTTTTTTAATCTGGTGGCCTCCGATCTTTCTTTCCCCATGTTGTCATCTCTTGGTGACTCCCTCTCCTGCCCCCTCTCCCAGCAGCCAACAGTGTGAAGCAAGGGTGGAGAAATCTGCATAATGCTGCCATGTCACAGAGAGAGTTTAACTAGGGGAGAGCAGGAAGATCTATAGATAGGGCTCCTACTTTCGGCATACACCCCATGTCTGCCATAACATCCAGATTTGCCTTTTGTTGTCTTCTCTTCATGCGGAATTGCCAATGTAAATGGGATCAACTCTGTTTAGCAGGCACAGGGGTAGTTGTAAACTTTCCCCCCAGGCCTCCTGTCAAGTTTTCAAGAAGCTAAAGAAGAAAAGCAGAATGAATTCTTGAGTACTGTATAGAAAGCAATTTTCTCCACAATTAGCGTCAAATGCACCAACAAGGAGAGGGGGGGGAAGCTTCTTTTTAAAAAATCAGAATCAGCACGGAGATTTCAGTCCTGACTGCGCTGCATTATTAGGAAGAAAAGCTTTCATGACTCTCCCCCTCCAACGTCTGTGTCACACATTTCTACAAATGTAACATGTCTGCATGCGTTGTTCAGCCTCAAATTTGCTTGCGAGCTCTCCGCAAATATTGGAGGGATTTGGAAGCTTAATAATAACGCTAATAAGAATAATAAAAAAAATAAAAAGTGAGGAAACAAAAACATTCTTTGCTTCTTTTCCTCCCCCATAGCATATAAACCGGTGCCTCCATCACTGTAAAAAAATTATTCAGAGGCACCCAAATAGTGGCAAAAGAGCATAAAACATACATTTCATGTATTCTGAATGCAAATCTTAGTTTATTCATTTTTATGGTGGCTGTTACTGCGGAAATGGAAATTCTCAGACAGAGTCGAGTCTATGAGGATGCGAGAGCTCAAATCCAGATACAAATCCCTCCCCGATTTTTTACAACTATTGCAACTTACTTAAGCGGCTTTTCATGAATTACATTTGTAGCTGTACACCCAATATTTTTTGAATGTGCTTAAAAATATATGGTGTGAATATGGCCTCTGTCATACAGAATGTGTATCATGCTGGCCCATGTGGCAGAATGCTGAGGTCCCAGACCTAGCAGGGGCCACCGCTGATCCCTGCCCTGGGCTCCCCCCACTTTAAACAATCTTTTTCACCGGGCGGCAGGGAGCAGGGTGGCCACTTATGGATCACCAGAAAAGAGGACAAGAGAAGACACCGTTTTGCATAAAATGTGCACATGCTAATTTATATGTACAGATGCAAAATTTGAAATAATGATTATAATTTTAATAGAAATGCAATACATCTCACCATAGTGTGGAAGACCTGTGACCAGGTGACCTGTGTGCCTGCCTGCATAATCTGCTGTCCAGGTGCTGTTGATGGGCACCAGTTCTTATGGTCCTTTAAATTAACACCAGAATTGGACAGGACAGGCCTTCAAATAGAGCAGCGCTCTCCAACCTTGGGTCCCCAGATGTTGTTGGTGGCCTACAGCTCCCAGCATACCCAGCCAGCATGGCTAATGGCAAGGGATTCTGGGACATGTAGTCCAGCAACATCTGGGGACTCAAGGTTGGAGGAGAGCCCTGAAATAGAGGGTGCCTCCAGATAGAGGACGGTCCTCTGTAAAAGAGGACACGTGGCTACCCTATGAGCTTCCATTTTAATTTCCCAAACTGATTCTACATCAGAGGCATTGTGAGACATTAAAAGAGTGGCTCCATTGGGGTCCTGCTGCAGCCACCTGCTGCTCCTGCTACCAGGTATGCCCGCCAGGGGGGGGTGCACTGATGAAGGAGGGGCCCTGCTAGGGATGGGCTAATGAGAGATGTTCGAGATCGCCAAGATTCTCCAAACATCATCTCGCTGCTCATCTCATGCCTGATTCCCATTTGCATTTGCAATGGCTGCTTGCTCTGTGCAAATAGGAGATTTGCGCAAGTCGAGCAGCGATCGAATGGGAGATTTGTGCTAATCTCCCAGAATTTGTGCAAATTTCCTCCATAAACTAAAGCAGGGCTAGTTAAGTCTATAGAGGAAATTGGTGCGAATCGAACTAGGAATCGGGAATGAGACGAATTCGAGCACATGTCTGACGATTTGCAAATATTTTCGGTGGACATGTGCTCGCGCTTGTGTTCTGGGCTTCAAATGGGGCGGCATGCTCTCATGTTTTTGCAAGCAATAACAAAATTCTCATACATCCGACGGAGCCCATGAGAGGCACTTTGCTGAGGGCCACTTCATTCTAGAGCTGGCCCTGCAGTCATCAGACAGCTGGGTGTGTCTCTCTTTGTTCCTGAGGACTTTGGGAAACCGCCCTAAGTTCCTGAGAACATGAACCAAGCAGAATGGCTAGACGATTAGACAACAAAACAATTTCCTCCCATGACTTGAAACGAAAGAAAACTACAGTGGTACTGTAGTTTTTGCAAGCTACTACTGCAGGGATGGCTTCTAGTGCCAATTATTTTAAATGTATGTGTTAATAACTGTAGGAGACAGAGACATTCATCTGTTGTAGCAAAAACAGTGAAGGATCCCGTTGTACCTTAAAGGCAACAGCCACACTCCAGCCTCTCTGTGTGTAGAGACACTGCGCATGGTGGACAGGAAATCAGTGATGGAGGGATGGCTCATGAGCAAGGCAGAGAAGAGTGTTGGCCAGCCCAGGTAATTCCCCCTCCTCCCAGCCTCTTCTCATCTATTATGCTGCTTATTGGATAAGGGGGGGGGAAAGGCTATGGGGAAAAATATAGAGCTATAGCAGGAACAAGTGGCAAATATTGGGTAGTAACTGGTAGAAGATGGTGAGGACACCAATGCCACAACTGTAGGAGAATGAATTGTGAAACTAAAAGCAAGTATTTCCAGAAATCTCTGCACACATTGAGATCCTGTTGACATAGACTTCCCCACTCACTTCAGCAGATGAGGGCAGATCCATGAAGGCATTCCCTTTGTGCAAAGTTTCTCTTCCATTGAAGTAAATGGGCCTAAGATATGGTTCTTGCTGTCCTGAGATAGCACATTGGCTCTCAGGTGTATTTATACACACCCTAGTTGGAGGAACTTTCCCAGGTGTAGGCAAAAAATCCATCAGGGGATGATTACAGCACACCTCTACCATGCTGATTTTTAGACATTCTACTTTAAGGGAATCTTTTCCACATTGATTCATCTACCTAGAAGAGGGGTCCCCAATCTTTCTGGACCTTTGGGCACATCTCAGAATTTGTGAAACTGCTGTGGGCACCACCAGAAAATGGCTCCCATTGAAGATGTGGTGGCTACTCCCATAATGGCTGCTATAATAAGGATCTGGGTAGTCAAAAGAGGTGTGTGTGTGTGTGTGTGTCTGTCTGTCTGTCTGTCTGTCTGTCTGTGTCTGTGTAGGGGGGAAATAGCAGGGCTAGAGGCTGGGAGGGGGGAAATAGTAAGGTAGAAGAGAGAGAAAGAGTGAGGCTAGAGGCTTGGAGGGGGAAGAAGTAGTGAGATAAATAGCAAGGCTAGAGACTGGGAGTGGAGAGAAATAGGAAGGCTAGAGCCTAAAGGTTGAGAGTGGAGAGACAGAGAGAGAGAGCAAAGGGAAAACGTCTGTGTGGATGGAAGGAGATTGGGTGGGGCTAGGAAGCAACTCCTGCCCGATGAACAGCTGATCAGCGGCAGGTTCAGGAAGAGGAAGGAGAACCTGGTGCCCTAACATTTTTCAAGTTTTTTTAAAATTAAAAATACATTTTTGAAGGGGGCAGGGAGTGGAGAGCTTTGTGGGCACTGTTGGAAGTCCCCGTGAGTGCCATGGTGTTCATAAATGACGCATTGGAGTCCCCAGGCCTAGAACATACCAAATGTCTGCCACAAAACCCCAGTGTATTGCAGAAGATTTTGGCATGTGCTGTAGGGTACACACTTGGTACAGATAGCGCTGCTTGTTGCAGGGGAGACTGGTAAAGGTAGACATTGGTCAAGTTTTCTTTCAGGGAAACCTGTCTGTCATTACTGGTCTTCTCATTGAGGAATCCCAGAGAAACTGACTAGAAACCCCAGCCTTTCTCAGAACACAGTTTGAAAACCTTCATCACCAACAAAGATAGCAGCTATCCTTGTATATCAATTAACCAAGGCCACTGGCACTATCAGGGCAGCACCTTGGGGCAGAAGCCCAGGGTTTCACTCAGCCCTGAATGATCAGAAGGGTACGAAAACACAGCAGGGGTAGTTCACCACATTTTGAACAGGCAGCACGATTCAATGTGGCTGCCCGTAACCTTCCAAATGCAGAGGATTACGGGCAGCCAGTTGAAGACGGAAGAAGCGTGGAGGCAAGGATTGCCTCCACGCTTCTCTCACCCTGCAAAATGCTTAGATGACTGATTTCGGCTGTCTAAATGTTCTCCCCCGGCTCGTGAGGAGAAGAGGATGAGGCACCGCCAGGATTCCTCATAGCATGGCAGTGCCTCACTCCTCCCCTCCCTGCTCCCTGCTCCCTGGAACATCCACCCAGCGCCGGCTCCGAGGTTGGTCTTGCGACTTCAGAGCTGCAGCCGGCATGGAAAGAACTGCACCAGTTGTGACTGCAAAGGGAGGGATGCTCCGAATTCGGAGTCCCAGCTCCGACATCGGAGCGCTTTTCCGAGGTCGAAGCTGGGACTCCGAATTATCCTATGGCCATCTAGACAACATCTAGCAGCCATAGTATTGTGGCCTAAAGGCGCAATCCTATGCAAGTTTAGACAGAAAAATGGCCTACAACTCCCAGCATGCCCCAGCCAGCATAGCCTTTTCTCCGTCTAAACTTGCAAAGGATTGCACCCTAAGTGAAGTAATATAGATTACTATCAAAAGATGGGGGTGGGGGTGGGGTGTTTCCACAACACTATTAAGTCCAGAGTCTAAAATAAATTACCTAACTCTCCTACTGATCATGGTAAAGGTTGCAAAATGATAGTCCTTTCCATGGATTCATGACGGAGAAAGTAGGATTGGGCCTGCTGATTTCAGTGAATAATTCAGACAAATGTTTGAGCAGCAACTGCACATGCAGGCTCTGCACATTTGATCAGGGGCTCTGCCTTTTTCAGGGAGTTAGTTTTCTTCTGCAGATGGAGCCTACACATCTGCAACTTGTACATGCATAGGCACGATTCACACCTTTGTCTGAACATGG
Source organism: Shinisaurus crocodilurus (assembly GCA_021292165.1). Taxonomy (NCBI): domain Eukaryota; kingdom Metazoa; phylum Chordata; class Lepidosauria; order Squamata; family Shinisauridae; genus Shinisaurus; species Shinisaurus crocodilurus. Next base: position 24,570,361 of record CM037876.1, on the reverse strand, counting down.
GAAGGTCAGGAGCAGGAGCAGGGATAACCGACACAAACTTGATTCCTCCCCTCCACGTGTTTAGGGAACATGGGAAAGGGGGTTATACCGTGCACACGATTCTCAGACTTGTATTTTTATAACATGGAAGGTGCAGCCTTAGTTGCACATGTAATTGACCAATAATGCAATTTCACAGCTTTTGGAACAAAGATTGCCAGTTTGCTCTGGTCTATTTATGATAGTACTGCTTGGCTAATAACCAGCTTGTTCAATCCACCACAGGCTGGCTTGTTATTATTTTTTATGGATAGGCCTGTGAAAGAAATCAAATTTTATACTTTGCGATGTGGGGTGCATTGAAACAGAGGATTGTAGACTCTTGTCAGGAACTGGATGCTTAAAAAACATGATTCTGCCTCTGGGGACCCTTTGTCCGGAGGCACTAGGGGAAAGAACGTGTTCTCTTTCTCTTAATCTCTGGTCTGTAGATAGAGAGGCAAATGGAGGGTTTGCGAGATTTTACATATACTTGCCTACGGCCGGAGCATTTTCCTCCACCATCTTTGTACTGCAGTTGGCTCCTCCGAAGGGATAGCGGCAAGCACAGACAAAGCTCTTCCTTTCATTGACACAGGTCCCTCCATTTTGGCATGGGGAGCTACTGCAGCCCAGATAATCACCTGGATTGAAAGAGAAAGAATGGCATGAATTGCCACAGTAATCACACTCAGAGGCAAGGGGACTCCAAGAACTCTTTGAAAACATTTTTGCTTCCAAAACCAAATAAAAGTGTTTTAGCCTCCCACTGCCGCCAGGTGCATCTGAATCTAAGGTTAAGGTAGGGGTGGATAGTCTACTTCCAGTCCACTTCAGTTTTGCATGTATTCAATCAATCATAAGTCTGTTCTGTTCAATTTCCTCATCAGTCTGCAATCTTTTGTTTAAAACAAGAATGCACAAAAAATCACTTTTGTTTCATATGTAATTTTGCCTAACACGTGCATTTTGTACACAATCTCTCCTAATATACACATTTTTGTTTGCAACTTTCCCCAATGTACACATTTTTGTTTGCAAATTTCCCCAATATAAACATTTCTGTATGCAACTTCTCTACTATGTACATCTTTTAACTCAGTGTTTCTTTAATGCACACATTTTTGCAAATGCAATTTTTGAGCCGAGAACTACATTGCAAAATTTGGAAAAGTACAAAGGGTAATTGTGTTCTGATCCATATATTAGTCTGGGTCCAGGAACTGCAAAAAATGTGGACCAAATGCAATTCTTATGGGAAGAAAGATAGCCACCACTGTTTATTTGCATACAAATTATGCTGCTTTCCAGGATTGTGTATTTTTGTTTCCCTAATGTTATTTGCCTCCGGGGAATTCAGTCAGACACTGTTTGCTGGCCCTGATTGTATCAGGTCTCAACTGGATAATCACCCATCATTTCTGCCAATCTAAAGTGTAAGGGAAGCACTCAGCCCAAGTGCATGCCTGCACATACTGTCAAATGGTATTTTATTCATAATTAAAATACCACTTAGTGCTTTACAGTCCTGTTCCCATTTTACAGACGGGAACCTGCCTTTAAGTGACCTGACAAGTCCAGGGCTTAACCCAGTTTGAACCCAGTTATCTTATAATTAAAGAGTAGGCGCATAGCCCTCTCAATCACACCACAGTGGGTGCACCACATGGATATTTGTGTGTACAGAGGTCTGAATTGCATGATTCTCCCACTTCAAAAAAGAGAGGCCATCAGCACATACAGGCTTCTGTGTAGAGACATTACATTATGAGTGTGGTGTACAAGTAGCTCTGCCAGCTCCTCTGCTTGTTGTATCCTTTCTGGCAGGACAACCCTAGAAATGGAGGAGAACTAAGAGAAGGCAGAGGATCCTGTCACTGGTCCTAGTGGTTTTCAGGGTCAGGGGCAGTTGTAGGATGCTGATAGCCCTCCCGAGACCACCACAATGAGCGATGCCCCACTCAAGGAGGCTACGGCATTGGGAGAACCAAAGCACCTAGACTGGTTTCATCATGGCATTGCTCTGGGCCCACCAAGATCACCCCCAGGAACAAAGGCAGCAATGTGTCTGGACAGGGGCCCAGAGGCACAGTGCCCATCTGGCAGTATGTCAAATATCCTTGAGCCCTACTCGTGAAGAGGAAACATGCTCTGGATCAGGGCCTTAATGACCAGCCAGGAATGGGTGGACCAAGAACATCCTTTAGAAAGCTGCTCAGTTGGTGCCTAGCCCTTGCTGAAGCAACATCTCTCTTAATATGCATCCCTGCTAAGTGGGCCTTCCTGATCCTTAAACCATAGGACTGCTCCTGGCAAGGCTGGAATGGACTTTCATGGCAGGGATGGGACACTACCCCAGAAACAGGATCTTTGGCTGAGTATTTGAATCAGATCCAATACTCTTCTGCAGGTTGATGTAGGCTCTTAGCCAGTATTTGAATTAATGAGATTATTACAATCTGTTATACTACTGGGCCACATACATAAAACTGGGGTGGTTCATCTCACATGTTACGTTGTGTATGAAAACCTTATATTACGTTGAATATTGTTAAGTATTACATTTGTATTGTTAGTCTTATAACTGTTTGTAATCTGCCCAGAGAACAATGGGTATTGGGTGGATTAAAACTACAATCAATCAATCAATCAATACAATAAATAGAGCTTTTCTGGACTGTGCCATGGCAGACTACAAGTGCAGGTTGGCATACTTAGGAAAAAATAAGAACAAAACCCCTTGCATATAGAAAGCTAGCATGCCAAGAAGGGCTCAGCCTATCCAGTCTGGGCTTGCTAATTTTCTATGGGTTTTCATGGAGAAACACTATAATATACCAGCTGTTATTATCAGCCATTCCACCTGGCTGATGCATAGGGAGAGGTAAGACTATACGACCTACTCCATCATCAGCTTGCCTGGAAGCATCTGCAACTTGGCTCCTCTTTTCCTGAAATTGTCTTATCAGTGGCCATTCTTCCACTTAGATAACTGAAAAAATTAGTACCTGAATTTGCTTGTTTTCCTCACTCTTCCCCACACCTTTTTCCTTTTGACTTTTGTCTTTCACACTGAAAGCCTGTGGGCCAGAGGCTGTATCATTTTTTAATCTTTGTACTACAACTAGGGCAGTATCCACTGAATTAGCAGGCATGATCACTAGCACAATGGGAAACCAGCACTTGCTAGCACAGCCTGGAATGAGCTGAAATGAGCAGTTTCAAAATGGGACAATTCCAGAAGTGGTAGTTTTGGGTAGTTTCTTGGGTGGCGCTAGCAAGCGCTACTTTCCTGTTCTGCTAATGGTTGTTGTTCCTAGTAGTGTAATGTGTTTACAGCTGGCACACTGCCAGCACTGGATACTGGCCCAAAAAAGTTCAGGATATACACACACGTAAACATACACACAAACAAACAAAACCTACAACACTTACTTGCAGCCTGGAGTGATACAGTCCAGGTACAGTATCATCATTTGAGTCAATTGCATGTATAAACTAGCTGTTGCCCGCGGCTTGGCTCGCATGGATTTTAGGATTTGGGACACCCCACACACAACAGTCATTCAGTCAGGTAGTCATTTAAAAAGTTTCCCTCCCTTTTCACCCCCTTAGAGAACATTCTAAATGGCCTAGGGGAGATTTGCATACCTACTCCTATTGGCCCCTGCAGGAATTCATACAAACATTCTAAGTGTCCTATGGGCTATTTGCATAACTGCTGCTATTGGCTGCTGTAGCAAGCTGGCTCCTGCAGCAATTATGAGGTGAGGCCTATTTGCAGAACTGCAGATATGAGAGTGGGGCAATTTTGCCCCCTTTTTTCACCCCCTTAGGGACGGAATTTCCCAAAATCCTTCCTTAGTGGGGGTCTACGTCATAAAAGCAATGTCCCTTCAAAATTTCACGTTCCTAGATTTATTTATTTATTTCATTTATACCCGGCCCGCCTTTTTTCTTGCAAGGAACCCAAGGCGGCTTGAGGTTAAACGGTTTGAGCTGGGCGTTGATGAGTCAGTCAATCAGTCAGGACGCCTTCTTTTATATAGATAGATTGGGCTTAAGAGTCAGATGCAATTGGATCCCCCCCGCCCCGACACTGCCTCGAACTGTCCTCTGCAAATCACTGTTCTCCCTCATGAAGGGACTAGTCAAATTGAATTACCAGAGACCATTCAACAGGCTCAGCTCCTAAGACACCTAAGCAGTGACAATGGGGGTATGCATGTTCTCACAACGAGATTGCCAAGTGGGCCACGCTCGGAGACTTAAAAGAATAAGGCCAGAACGCTCAAGAGGTAGGTAGGTACGGGTGATGAAAAGGGTGTTTCAGACTAAGCAATGATTGCCAGGCAGATGTGTGGAATTGCCTCTTTTCACAGGCCTTTCACCAGCGCACTGAGCTATCTTTTAATTTCCAGCCCAGTCATTTCAGATGCCACCGCGTTCCGTCACAGCACTTTGGCGGTGATGAATCGGAGTTTGCCGGGCTGAATGCAAAGCTCTGTGAGCTTTGTGCAAAGTGCCCCCCCCCACCTGAGGCTAGACGGATGAGGTTTATGGGCTGCAACATGCCAAGAGGTTTCTGAAGTTGACTTAAGTAATTGTTTTCTCGTCTTCCATCTCTCACGACAATAAGGCCCGGGATAAAGCAGTGTCTGAGTGCACTTCAAATGTCAGCAACAGAAGAGGGAAATGCTGGCTTACGTAGCTTTACATTTATGATTTGCCTTGCCCTAGAGATAAAAAAAACAAACACCCAAAGCAAAACTCCAGACACTACTGCAGACTGTGTGCCTCATTCTCACCAAAGTGGTAAACTTATGCCTGGATTGCATGGCTTCAGACTACAGGCAAGACTCGTATAACTGAATGCCCCTGATACAAACAAAAAATTGCGTTGCCTATAAGACTAGCATGTCAGGAGGAAGCTAAGTAGGCCAGGAAGACACTCCTGCCGATGCGGTGAACATGATGGAGGCCTCTCCCAGCATCTTTGTTATACTAGTAAGTCTTTAATGTATTAACTTCCCTCTTCAGAGTTGCCTTGCTAACTGAGTTGCCACCAAAATGTGGCCTTATGGGAATTTTGAAGCATATAGGGAGACTTCCCCTCAGGCAAAGATATGTCAAGAATTTTGAAGGAAGACATTTTTATAGGTTAGCAAAATTTCTCAAGGAAGACTGGAGGTGTGGGGGAACTCATAGCTCAGGACTCCGCAACACGGCACCTGCAGGCACCGGTACAGGGCCGGCTCCCACCAAGAACCCCAACAGTGCCTGCCAAGACTCCCTTGTACTCCTCCCACCCTGCACACCTTCCCCAGCCCCAAACCACGAGTCCCCCCGCAACTGCCTACCTCACCCCTGCAGTGCTGAAGCCCTAATGAGGAAGTGGGAAGTCAGATGATCACATCCCAATCTGCCAACTTCCTGCTCAGGGCTTCAAAAATGCCTAGGTGAGGTAGGCAGCGAGGGGATCAGTTTGGGACTGGGGAAGGTTTGCAGGGGGGAGTGAGGAAAGTGCATGGGGGGGCAAAAAGAGAGAGATTGCAGAGAAAGAAGAAAGGGGGATAGAAAAGCGGGAGCCCAGGTGAGGGGGGACAAGAAAAGTGGGAATTCCAAAAATAAATGCCCACAGGCCAAAATGACAAATGTGCCCATGGGTCTGGGGAAAAATTACAAATGTGCCCACAGGTCCAGAATGGTTGCTGACCCCTGCCCTAGTTTGTCTTCCCATTTCCCCTAAAGCAAAATCCAAAGTGAATTTGTTCCTCCTGGAGGTGTTGTGAACAACAGAGTGGGGTTGCTCATAATGTTGAATTGCCCTGATTGAATTTCTGCAAGGAGAAAGAGGGTAAGAAGCCCATCCCACCTTGAGTGGCTCTCTCACCCTGATGCTGCTCGCTCATGCATGTGCACACATGCACACACATACACACACACCGGGCCAAAACCTAACACATTATTACTGTTAGATCCACCACCACAGCGGGCAGCAGCACTGGTGGATCCTTGAATGAAAGCAGCCTACCTGAGTCCTACCTGCAAACTGCATGCACTATGCAGCTCGCTACCTCTTCCCCCCCCCCCCACAGCCAGTGTGGAAACTTCACCCATTTCAACATATTCCTTATATTTCCAAAGTTCAGAGGTGAGTATGGACCTTTATGTGGCCAAAATGGCACCATCCACTTGCAAGAGGCATCAGCAGCCCCAAAGTTTGCAGAAGTTTGAGAAATAGTTGAAAAAGAAGGAGGAGGAGGAGGAGGAGGAGGAGGAAGGAAGGAAGGGGAAGGGAAGAACTCCCAAAACCACTCAATGAAGACTTAGAATGCTCAGCAATAGAATACTAACTTGGTGATGGTTCATAGATTCATAGATCATAGTGTTGGAAGGGGCCTACAAGGCCATCGAGTCCAACCCCCTGCTCAGGGCAGGGAACTAGAGGAGGGGTCTCCCATCCAAGTAATAACCAGGCCTGACCCTGCTTAGCTTTCCACACTCACACTGAACCAGCATAAGCCACAGGCCTGGTGGCAGGGGGGGAAGGAGAAACAGGTAGGAGGGGGAATGGAGCCCAGAGGAGAGCATGTCTGGCTGAAACAATGGACACGAACACTCCACACAGCAACATTTTGATGCAGGTCCCATTTGTCGTCCGTCCCCCCCAATTGCACCATGTAACGATACATAACACCAAGAGCAGGACAACGGCAAACATTATTCATTTTTATTATTAGCTACGTTTACATCCTGCCTTTCTTCCATAAGGAAACTTAAGGCATTGTATGTGGGGTTCCCAGGCAGCCTCCCATAAAGGCACTGGCCCTGACCCAGACCTGCATGGTTGCTGCATCATGCGCCTGCCCCTAGGGCCACTGACGTGCCACATACCAGCTCCGTGTTTTGCAAATAAAAGATCCGCATTGCCTCTTGTCTCAGCAGTCTGATTTGTGAGCCAAAGTAATAACGATGAAATATATTTTGGTCTGTTTGTGCTTCAGAGATGGCCGGGCTGGGTATTTTTGTCCATCACCTAAAGGGACCTGAGAAGTGAACGAGCAGAGAGGACATGTACTGTTCTCTTCCCCTGCTAACAAGAGGTCAGTTTGGGGAGGTCTCTCGGTACTGTGGCAAAAAGGAACTGCTGCTGTTGTAGCCACTTCATTGCCGATTAGACAGAGAATGTCAGTCTCCAGTGCTTTTCCTCTGTTCTGAATTACAAACAACAACAAAAACTCCTTTCATCTGTCTCCTGCCCTATTGCACTGAATATGCAAAGTTGAAGCATGAAGAGTCAAACTGAATTAGGGTAACGATCAATCTCTCGCAATTAAAACACAAAGTGCAAAACACGTTTAGAGAGGCACTTTGGCACCGGACAGCAAAACAATAATGAAAGCCTTGGTGCCTGAATGCATGTTTAAAGCTGAACAGTATTCCATGGGTCTCACTTGCCATGCAGGAATGCTCAGACCTAAAGGGGCGGAACCTAAAAGCTTGGGGTGCTGTCTGTCTGAGCAGGGGGCAGAGCCTGGGGCAATTGGGGGGTGTGTGTGTGGGAGAGATCTCAAGCCTCTCCTTCATGCTGATTTCCAAGGTAGAATTATTATTTTCTTAAATTTCTTTCCTACATGTTTTCAAATAAATTTATTATGTTTGCGTTTGTATCCATCACTCAGTCACTCTCTCCAGAGAAAGATACTAAGACTGGAAGAACATCTGGGAAAATGGGCTGGTTTACAGTGTGTGTGTGTGTGGGGTGTGTGTGTCAAGGTTCCGCTACTGCAGGGACCCCTTGATCTGCCTTTGGGAGATCTCTGCCTCTTCCCAAAGACTCTCACTCTCTAGGTTATCAAGTCCTTTGCCTGCTTCCAGTAACGTGGGTGTAGGCTCTAGACGTGGTGAATAAGTCACTCCAAACTCCAGGGTAAACAACAACACTTTACTAATAATATTAGGGTTTTTACTTAATAGAGTGGTTATAAATCAAAAGCAAGTATGATAAAATAAAACAAACAAACAATCCAATGTTCTCTAAGTTTAACTCCAGACTACCTATTTCCTATGCAGCCAGCCAGCCAGTTTCTCTTTCTCTATCTGCTGGTCTCTCTGCTGTTTCTGTGCTGCTGCTTCCAGCTCTCTCTTAGCACATACACTAACTGCTAGCTGACCACACCCCACATATATAGTCTTCCCAGGACTGGAAGATTATAACCATGTGACCTTGCACAGGAGAACTAATTGTTAACTTCTATTGGGTAACTTAAAAGTCTCAAACTCCCCCTCCCCTCCAAGTGTTTGGGCCTTCAGGCTTCACTAATCGAGGGAAGTGTTTGGGCCTTCAGGCTTCAACAAACTGAAGCCTGTGTAGGCCTCAACAAACCCAATCCTGTGTAGGCCTCAATCCATCACATCGGGTCACTGCTGGGTGGCTCCAGGTTTGTGAGAGCCCGCAATGGGCCCCCTCCTTCAGTGAGTCCACCTTCTCACCACCATGATCACCAGCTGCTATGGCTCCTCCTCTTCCTCTTTCCCATCACTGCTAACACTTACTTGCTTGACCGGCAGTAGGGTGGCCACTTATGAACTGCCGAGAAAGAGGACACACAGCACCAAAATGAGAGGACAAAAGAGGGCACCAGATTGGGATAAAATGTGCATATGCTAATTTATATGTCTAGATGCAAATTTAGAAATAATCGCTATACTTTGAATAGAAATGCCATACATCTGACCATATTGGGCACGTCTGGGACCAGATGACCTGCATGCCTGCCCATTTAGTCTGCTGTTGATGGGCAGCTTCAAGGCCCAGTTCTTCTCCTAGTTGAGGTTTGGGGCTCCAATATCAGTGGGGCGGTTTATCCACTCTGGCTTTTAGTCTGAACTTGAAAGGAGCTATCCATGGTTCTGAACCCTACCCCCATTTTCCCAAGATAGGTTCAGCACCATGGATAGCTTCTTAAAAGTTCAGACTACAACCCACAGTGGATAAACCGCCCCACTGACATCAGAGTCACCAGCCTCCACGACTTCTGATGGTTCTTTATCTTTAAATTGGACTTGGATTGGGGAAGCCCTTCAAATAGAGGACTCCTTCAAAAAGAGGACAGTCCTCTGGCAGCCCTTCATAGAATCATAGAATCATAGAAAAGTAGAGTTGGAAGGGGCCTACAAGGCCATCGAGTCCAACCCCCTGCTCAATGCAGGAATCCAGGTCAAAGCATCTCTGACAGATGTCTGTCCAGCTGCACCTCCAGAGTGGGAGAGCCCACCACCTCCCTAGGTAGTTGATTCCATTGTCTTATTGCTCTGACAGTCAGGAAATTTTACCTGATGTTTAGGTGGAATCTAGGTTCCTGTAACTTGAGCCCATTATTCCGTGTCCTGCAAACTGGGATGATCGAGAAGAGATCCTGGCCCTCCTCTGTGTGACATCCCTTCAAATACTGGAAGAGTGTGATCATATCTCCCAGTTCTTTCAGTCTCTCCTCATAGGGCCTTGTTTCCAGTCCCTTTATCATCCTTGTTGCCCTCCTCTGAGCCCTCTCCAGTTTGTCTATGTCCTTCTTAAAGTGAGGTGCCCAGAACTGGATGCAGTACTCAAGATGAGGCCTAACCAGTGCCGAGTAAAGGGGAATTATCACTTCCCGTGATTTGGAAGCTATTAATACAGCCCAAAATTGCATTTGCCTTCTTTGCAGCCACATCACATTGCTGGCTCATATTCAGTTTGTGATCTACCACAATTCCAAGATCCTTCTCACTTGTAGTATTGTTGAGCCAAGTGTCCCCCATTCTGTAACTCTGCATTTGGTTTCCTCTGCCTAGGTGCAGCACTTGGCATTTATCCCTATTAAATTTCATTCTGTTGTTTTCGGCCCAGCGCTTCAGCCTATCGAGGTCACTTTGAATTTTGTTTCTGTCTTCCAGAGTATTAGCTGTTCCACCCAACTTTGTGTCATCTGCAAATTTGATAAGCATTCCGTGTACCTCCTGATCCAAGTCATTAATAAAAATGTTGAAGAGCACTGGGCCCAGGACCGAGCCCTGTGGTACCCCGCTTGTTACCTCTCCCCAGTTTGAGAAGGAACCATTGATAAGCACTCTTTGAGTCCGATTTTGTAGCCAATTGTGGATCCACCTGATAGTTGTTCCATCTAGCCCACTCTTAGCTAGCTTGCTAATCAGGATATCATGAGGCACTTTGTCGAAAGCTTTGCTGAAGTCCAGATATATAATGTCCACAGCATTCCCACAGTCCACAAGGGAGGTTACCCGATCAAAAAATGAGATCAGATTAGTCTGACAGGATTTGTTCTTGACAAATCCATGCTGGCTTCTAGTAATCACTGCATTGTTTTCAAGGTGTTTGCAGACTGACTTCTTTATAATCTGCTCCAAAATCTTCCCGGGGATTGATGTCAGACTGACTGGCCTATAGTTCCCAGGTTCCTCCTTCTTGCCCTTTTTGAAGATGGGAACAACATTTGCCCTCCTCTAGTCATCTGGCACTTCATCTGTCCTCCATGATTTCTCAAAGATAATAGACAGTGGTTCTGAGAGTTCTTCTGCCAGTTCCTTTATTACTCTAGGATGCAGCTCATCAGGCCCTGGAGATTTAAACTCGTTCAGAGCAATCAGGTGCTCCTTGACCATTTGCCTATCAATCTCAAGCTGCAATCCTGCCCCTTCAGTCTGCACTTCAGGTTTGCCAGAGGGGTCATAGACCTTCTTTTGGGAGAAGACTGAGCCGAAGTAGGAATTGAACACTTCTGCCTTTTCTTTGTCCTCTACAAAGGCCATCCTAAGAGCCACCACTGTTGCATTTCAACTGCACAAAAGCTGGGAAACCACCAAATAGTCGGTGGTCAGGAAAAATGAGGTGGGGCCAAGGAAAGGGGGTGTGGCCCTCAGAGGAACCCTGGATGCCAGAATGGGACCCCAGGCAGGCTGGATTTGACCACCAGGCCTGAGGTTCTGCAGCCCTGAGTTAAAGGATCTCAGATAGAAGTGATGTAAAAGGCCCTAGCTTGAGATCCCAGAGAGCTACTGGCAGGGGGGCCTGGTGACCAGTATATCAATGGGGCTCCTTATCCATTGCAGCTTTTATTCTCAGCTTTATAGGAGCTATCCATGGTGGCAAACCTATTTTGGGGATGGAGCTTAGAATAAAAGCTGCAATGGATAAGGAGCCCCACTGGCATAGGAGTCACCAGCCTCCCTTGGCTACTGCCAGTCAGAGTAGGCTCTTCTGTGCTACATGGGCCCAGATGGCCAGCTGGCAGCTTTGTATGTTAGGCCCACCCAGTTTTCCCAACCTCCTGGAAATCATTTTTTGCCACATGTATGCTGACTTCAAAACTGCCTATTGCAAAGGAGCAGCTCTGACTGAAATAGAGTCACTTTCACGTGGAAAGGTGGAATTTAGGCTGCAAATGAGGCCAAGGCACTTCGTCCACACACAGCTGCTGCTGACTCCGGACTGTTCCACTGCTGCACAGAGGATGCTTCCGGGGGTTTAAGGGAGAATGGGTAAGCAGCCAGATATGAAATAAAGTGGAAACATTACTGAAGCCTGAATCCACTTTAAACTTCTTGCGTGCTTGATTATCAGATGAACTGCAAGCACTTGACTTTAGGCATGCCTTGAGCGTGTGCACCGAGGTGGAAGGAATGGAAATAAAGGAAAAGTCGACGGGAGACATAAAAGAATGAAAGTGCCTTTTGCTGTTCACCAATTTACCTTATTGTGCACAAAACAATGTAGCTTTGTCAAAGCCATTTCTTTTGAAAGATAATTTAAAATAGGATCTCGGATTGCCGGCTCGGTACGTATAACAGCCAGTATCCATTTGGTCTGGACTGACAAGGTTTCCAGGCGTTGGGGTCCTCTCCTCGTGCAAAGCACACTCCATCAGCCTCCACTGACTCAGGGAACTGAATGTTAATGCCTCATTCTCGCTCACCTTAATGTCTCATTCTTACTCACCTTAACAACTTGACCGGATTTGCCATAGCTCAGTGGAAGAGTCTTGTATTCAGGCAAAGCGAATTAACTGTACACTGCCAATTTAAGCACAAGCCTACCCTCCTGACGCCCCATTCCTTGTGCTCTCCCAGCCTTGGAGAAATCGTGCTGGAGGCTTGTATTAAGTGTCTTGCTAGAGAGCTGTATAAAGTCCTGTTAAGTTACCAATATTTGTGCGGAGCCTGAATGCTGTAGTCACCATTCAACAAGCAACACAGGATCAGGGCCTGCTACCAGAGATCCTTTTAACTGGGTTTTCTGGAGATTTTTGAAGCTAGGATTTTTTTTCTGCGCATAAAATACATGCTCTATCACTAGCGATAGCCTTTCTCCAACCAGCTATGAACCCTCCTCAGATGATCTAAATGGACTTCCAGTTGATTACACTATATTAGAATGGCTTAAATTGGTTTGGTTTTGTTTGCCCTAGACACCACTAATAATTTCAGCTCAAATACATGACTAAGCAATCAACCTCATTGTCCCCAAGGAAATCTTTAAGGCCCCAGGGACCACTGGACAAGCCTAACAATACTCCCCAGGTTGGGGAAAATGAAGCTGTGCAGCCCCAGAACTTGTCTGATTAAGCTCTGGAAAGTATCCCCACCTCATGTAGCCAAAAAATTGCACTTGCAAAGGCTTCTTATTGCTGGTTCTGCTAGCTATCCCCCTAGTCTATGTTTTCATGACGACCTCTTTGGTCTACAGCACACAAAAGAGAGTAAAAAATGCTCCCTCCCCCAAGCCTCAGTGTTCAGTTCAAATGATCGCATTGGTGTCCAGGGCATGAACTGAAAATACATTAAGCTGAATCTATTTTTAAGTTAAATCTATTTTTAACTCAATGTGCCGAATCTCAGTTTCCATTCCAAGCTGTAGAAAAACATTTAAAGAAAATGGCACTAAGATTCTTATTGCAGCCAAGCATCACGAGCCTGGAAAGTGCGTATTCTGGACCAGATCATGACGAGTTTCAGCCAACATCGCTAGTAATACGAATATTAAAGATGAATTACCTGCTTCCATAGCAGTATCCGTGTTTCTTTGACTACGCCCAGCCTGGTTTGCAGAAGTGTTCACTGGCATCTTTTTCCCCAGTTGTGGTTTTTTTGGAACTGCAGGCGTTGCCTTCAGACGTTTGGTAATATTGCTTACTGCATCTGTGATGGACTTGTCCACATACCAGGTCAGATTGGATAGGATTGTTCCTGCTTTGACCTCCAGCATGGATTCAGTGAGCTCTTGCAAACCTTTCTGAAACAGCATGCTGTCTGGATGAACAGGTTTCATCAACCTGTTGAGGATGCTGGCATTCATGCCGTTAATGCTTCCAGAGAGATCCTCACACAACCTCCGTGCTTCATAAGCAGTCTTATTTAAGAGAGGGATGTTCACAGAGAAGCGTATGGATTTGGCTTCAAGCGCCCTGATCCTGGAACTCAAGGCCTGAAGCCGAACAGAGAAAGCTTTATCCTGTTCTGCCACAGCAGCTTTGACATTTCTTACCGACACACAGTTGTTTGCTAAAAACTTGGTTATTTTTGCCTCCACGGCCTGCAGGCGAACTTCATGATCTTTGTGTTCCTGGATGGGACCCAATGGTCTCACATCCAGGTGACCTATGTCTCGTTGATGTTCTTGCGGGTTGAATGAGGTGTTTAAATTATGATGAACACTGCTGAGATGAGGGACAATGTCTTCGCCAGATGAAGGCTCTGAAGACCGAATTCTTTTTGAAGCAATGCTGACTTTCTGGTTCTCACTGATGATTAGTAACTGAAGGGATTCATTCATCTGTTGGAACTGAGGTATTAATGCCAACATGCTTTCCATCTCCTTGGCACCACTGCAGCAGGTGTTCGTCTCATTTCTCAAGGCACTCAGAGTTTCTTTCAGCACATAGTTATCCTGGATAGAATCTATGGCTTCGTTGATCACCATCATGGTCTTGTTTATGCCATCCTCCATTAAAACAAAACATTCATTAATTCGCCTCTCAGAGATTTCATCATGAGTCTGACCTTCATTTTTAAGTTCCTTCTGGCTTTTGTCAAGTTCTTTGATGGTGGAACTGAGCCCTGTCATGGTACTGGTTAAATTTTCCAGCTTTCTGCTTATAGCTTCCAGTTCCATCTGCTGCTCGTATTCTGATGTAAGGCTGAAAGGAACTCCTTGCTCAATCAAGGGTTGGAGGATCTCCATGTCATAACAAAGGTCATTAATTTGTTCATTCATTTTGTCCATTTTATCATCCAAGGTAAACACCAAGTTCTCTAGTGTTTGATTTAAAGAATGCATGTTCTCTCCCACACCCTTCAGTTGCGTTTGGAAGTCCCTCCTGCATTTGGACAACACATGATCACATTCTGCTTGTAGACTGTCTCTTTGGATCTCTAATTCTACAGTGAGGTTACTGATCTTGCTGTCTTGAACTCTGAGGTCATCATAGAGCTGCAGAACCATCAGACTCTGTGTTTTCACTTTCTCATGCAGACCAATCATGTAATCTGTAAGGTTATCACTCACTGATTTATCTGCTGAGGGGATGTTTTGGTCTGAGCTCTGTTCAGCTGATAACAGCTGTTCATGTACCTCTTTCATTTGATTCAGAGTCTTGTTAAGCGATTCATAGTAAATGTTGCTCCTTGAACTTTGATGCTCCAAGGCAACTTCCATAGACCTCTGCTTTTCCTCCAGGTCTTTGATTGGCTTGACACATGTAAAGCTTAAATCATCTTCAATGTGCAGGATCTGGTTCCTTAGCTCTACGATTTCTACCCTTGTAGGTCTATTCTCTATCTCCATGGCAAATCTTTGCTGAGAAGCATTCAGACTTTTGACCAGTTGTTTGGTGCTCTCTAGATCTTCAGACAGACCAGACACAATCTTGAAAATCTGGGCCACCGTCTCTTGCATCTCACTTTGGAAGGCTTTAGACTGCTCTCTTACAATCTCTTTGACTAGTTCAATAATGCTTTTGGACTTGAGACCTAGAGGGGGAAAGGACACAAATGCTTCCATAAGTAAAGAGCAAGCTAAAGAGAAGAAGGAGAAGGAGAAGCAAAAATCCAATATTTAAGCACACTTCGTTTTTTTGCCCATTTATCTAGAGCCCATTCATCTGGCTCTGCTTTGAGGAAAGAAGGGAAAGATCTTTTTTTGCAATCACATTCTCTCCACCGATTATTACCTTGGCTGACTCTCGAGAGGGTTCTATGTTTGAATAGCGTTTTGCTAGTCTCTCTCATCCTTTTAATCAGTTTTGCTGTCCTGGGGGAGGAGCCATAATGTGCTGCTCCCTGCAATTATAGACAACTATGACAAGGTGAAATGTATCCACAGTTTCTAGCATAGGAGACCAAAGGCTGAAAGGATCTATCACTCTACCAGATATACAGCTAGCTTACTGGGGAAATGATGATTGTCAGGAGACAGGCACTTGAAAACATTGTAATTCTCAGCCATCTAATTAGCAAAAGAACCACATCCTGGAATTTGTTATTTCCAAGTGAAAAAGCAGAACTCCCCTGCTCTCCCTCTTCAAGGTAGTACAAACGAGCTCTTTTAAAAAGTATGGGTGGCAGGCAGGGGTGGGTTGGCAGGAGGAACCAACAGAATCCTGCAATCCTTAAAGACATTGGGTTAGATCTAGACCTAGTATTGCTTAGACTAGACCAATTGAGATTAATGGGACTTAAATTGGTTGTGATTGTCTTGAGTCCCATTGATTTCAATGGGTCTACTCTAAACCTGACTAAGTCTGGATCCAATCCAACCCATTTATTGTGGCCTAAGCTTTCATAGGATGGAGCCTACTTATTAGATCAGCCTTCCCGAACCTGGTGCCCTCAAGATGGTTTAGATGTTAACTCCCATCAGCCACAGCCAGCATGGCCAATGGTTGGGAATGTAGTTCAAAACCTCTGGATGGCACCAGGTTGGGGAAGGTTGCTGGATCTATAGGTTCCAAACTACAAAGCATTGTGACACAATACGTTTCTTATGGTGCCACATAACTGTGGGTCTTGCTGCAGGAGACCCGTGGCTACTCTTGTGGCATTGCCCCCAAATGGAGAACACTAAAGGGTAAAGTTGGATTAGAAGAATGGTGCTGGAGGAGGAGGAGGGTAGCAGAGTACAATAGGGTGGATCTGGGACTTGCCATCTGTGAACGGAAGGGCTCCATTCACAGAAGGTGCCTCTGCCTAATTTTGGGTGATCCCCCTTCCCCCCACACCACAGCTCAACCCACTCAGCAGGGTCACCTGGCCCTCTGTAGCATTTTCAGGGGGTTGGAGGGGCTGCCTTAGGGAGGAGATGGTGGGGACGTCTGCTTCTGCCAGGGCAGCTGCATGCACCTAAATCTGGATCCGACCCTGCACGGAATGCATTTCCATACATCCTCGCTCTGCACAAGGAGGAATGTGAACTTCCACCCCTTAATTGGTCAACACATCATCCATTTTGAAGCATTAGAAAGCCATGACTAGAAAAGCACTGGGGGATGGGGATGGACCACTTTTTCAACACAGAGCTTACTCAAAGTGCTCCAGAATCCCAACCCTTCTGACTGGAAGTTTGGGCTGAAATAGGTAGCATGTGTCTATAGCCACCTTGAGTATTTCCGAGTATGAGGGACAGCTGCACTGCACATATGCAGACTAGATCAATGCAGAATAGCAGTGGTGGGTTTCTTTGATTGTTGACACTTTTGTCCATCCTGTGTGCAGGGGAGGTGGTGACTCCAGTGTCAGTGCGGCTCCTTATCCATTGCAGCTTTTATTCTGAGCTTTATGGGAGCTATCCATGGTGCTCCTATAAAGGTGGTGAACCTATTTTGGGGGAGGGTTGGAGTTCAGCACCATGGATAGCTCCTATAAAGCTCAGAATAAAGGCTGCAATGGCTAAGGAGCTCCACTGACATAGGAGTCAGCAGCCTCCCCTGCCTGTGCGAGAAATGCCTTCTGTTAGCAGAGCATAACAGAGAATTATGGTGCACAACAAACAGGTGTGTTTTCATTGGGGATGTGGAACCTCCGTCCTGAGATTTTCCCCATCTGGCCCACAGATAGTTCCTCTAGGGGGCTTCTGATCCCGGACTGGAAATAACAGTGGGGATTCCTCTGCATGCTGCTCCTCCTCCCAATCTGAGACTGGAGATACGAGTGCGAATGCGGCCAGCTTGTGGCCAGTGGTGGGAGCAGTGGCCACTCTTTCTAGTGCTGGCTGAGTCCTTTTGCACCATGCAGTGCTGGCCAAGTCCCTTTCTCTGTGCTGAGAGAGGCAGAGGGAAAAGGGAAATGGCTTGGGGTGGGGCAGTGACATCAGTGTGCGTAGCTACTGACATCACGTAGTCTACACTACAGAGAGCCCAGTGGAGGGCAATTCGGCCCGCTCACCTCAAATTGGTTTGACACCCTTGATTTACATGAATTAGCTCTGATTAGGGAAGGCACCTGAGTTCAGTCTGTTCAGTTGCATCTTTAATATTGATGGTTATGGATTAAAGTGACAATATGCATGAATGACAGTTTTATAATGTTCTATCATGTGGGGAAGAAGCTATAAAACAATGCACACACGCACACACACACACTTCAAGAGACTATGTTAAATAGAAATGGAAATGTTCAGCAGGTACAATAATTAGAATAAACAATATGACAAAAATCATAAACTTTCATCTAACCCGAGAGAGAGAAAAGAGAAGGGGAAGAAAGAGAACATTTAACCGATCGGAATGGAAGGAAGGATTTGTCACAGAAATTGCATGTGGCCACGTGATGTCAGAACAAAGACTTGTCTTTTGGGGGTCAATTAAAGGATTCCCTCATCTCATGCCAAATCCTAAATCAGTGCTAATTGGCTAAAGAAACTTAAACAATCACTAATTGTTTAATAGAGTAAAAAGGCCACCCTGAACTAAAATGAAATAATCTCTTCAGCAGATTATACGTCTGAAGAAAGGGCTCCATGCGCAGAAAGCCTATGAAAACTTAAAGGTGAGAAGAATGACATGAAAACCCACAACTTGGTACTTGCTTACTTATCCTGCTGTCCTCTAGCAAAGTCTGCAGCATTCAGACAGTCTAGCGACACCTTTTGCATTTATTCTGAAGCATTAACCCAAATACAAATACAGCAAATACTTTAGCTGACATGTGTAACAAAGCATAGAAAGAAAAGCAGGGCACATCTAGAAAGACATCTCAAGTGGAAGACTGGAAGTTTTAAAGCAGGAGAGGAAAATATGTGGCCCACCGGATGTTGTTGGACTGCAAGTCCCATCATCCTTCACCATTGGCTATGCTGGGAGAGTTGCAGTCCAAAAATCTGGAGAGCCACACGCACGGCATCCCCTGCTTTCCAATGTTTGAAATGCTTCAGGCACATCAGCTCAGTCATTCTTACAGCAGCCTGTAAAGCAATCTTCTCCAACCTTGGGTCCCCAGATGTTTTTGGCCTACAACTCCCAGCATGCCTCAGCCAGCATAGCTGGCTGGGGCATGCTGGGAGTTGTAGGCCAAAAACATCTGGGGACCCAAGGTTGGAGAACACTGCTGTAAAGGTAGGACAGTGTTATTGCCCCCACATTACAGAGAGGAGGCTGAGGCTGAGAAAAAGGGACTCTCCTACTGCCACCTACTGAGGTTGTAGCTGAGATTAAGGATGTACCAAAGTTTTGTTCCCGTTTCCAAATCACACTTTTAGGGAGCAATCGGATCTGGATGCCTGTAGCAATCGGATCTCCAGACTCAGAGGATTACGGGCATCCTGTGCAGGGCGGAAGGAGCGCAGAGGTGAAGGCTGCCTCTGCACTCCTCCCGCCCTGCAAGACACTTAGACGGCTGGGGTTGGCTGTCTAGGTGTTGTGCCTCAGAGCAGGAGGGGAGGAGACTGAAGAGCCACCAGGATACTTCGTGCCGTGCCTCCTCCACTCCCTGCCCCCTGGAAGGCCCACAAAACACCATCGCCGAGGTGCTCCATAGTGGTGAACCTGTTTGGGGGATGGAGTTCAGCACCATGGATAGCTCCTACGAAGCTCCAAATAAAGCCTGCAAAACCTGCAATGGAAAAGGAGCCCCACTGAACTAGGAGTCACCAGCCTCCCCTGCTTTCTATTGGTTCATCAGCCTCTGCAACTCTCTGCTATTACTGCCTCACCTTTAAAAGACACTGAAATCTTGCCAAACCCCCACCCCACACCCCACCCTTCATTTTTCACAAATGCACAAGGACAGCCTGCTCCTGAGATGAGATCCCTGATATCCTTCTTTAGGGACCTTCCATCTGAAGCGCTAGGCCTAAACAACAAGCAACAATGAAACTGGAAGAAACAAAGGTCCTCTGTGTGTGTGTGTGTGCACACGTGCATGCGCATGGATGCCAGATGAGTTCCCAGGATTGTATGTTTTATTTTATTTATTTAATACATTTTTATACCGCCCAATAGCCGAAGCTCTCTGTTTTGCTGAGTAAAAAAGTGCCTTATAAATGTGTGTGTGTATATATATATGGGATGGCTGCACTGGGGAAAAACGTTTGAAATCTCAGTTGAATTTTGAGTACTCTTGCTGCATGTCTTTCAGCTTGAAAAAGCAGCTAGCCAAAATGATATCAGATTTTTAGGACATAAAAGAGAAAAAAAGAAGACTCAGCATCCATACTGCAGCTGGTGAAACAGCCCAGTAAACTCTTCTGTTGCGTAGATGAAGAGGCTGTCAGTGGTTCAGCTGGAGGGTTTTTAAACTGAGTGATATAATAGGAAAGAGATGCAGGAGGAGGGAAATGTGTGGCAAAGATGCCATTCCATAAAGTGGCATGATCATCACTTGGCTGACCTCTCGTTCATTTATAATGCACTGTGGATCATGGATGTTTTCATGGTGTTGCTGCTGTTGTTTTACACATGAAAAAAAATTAGAAAGAAGAAAAGCAAAACAGTTGCCAGCCCTCTCTTAATTTCCATAGTCAAGGAAATAAAACATTGAATATTATTTCTTACTTAAATGTATTATATTAATACATTATAATTAAATTAATAATGAGTGATTTATTGTTAATTATGATTTATTAAATTTATTGGACATCTTTCTCTTAAAAAAAAAAAAAAAGGCCCAAGGCATCTTACAGCATGGGTTACAGCATACAAAGAGTTGAATATACTCTTAAACAGGGCAGGAGCATCCCTTCTTTTTGCGAGAAGTAAACAAGTGCGAGATTAAGGCCCTTTCATTCAGTGGCAACCCCACAGTCCTTTCTGTGTCTTCATTGAGTTTAACAGAGGCATGTCATAGCTAGGCATTCATCCTCTGCCTCCCACTGAGGCTTGCGGAAGGTACCGTACTTCTCCCTCCCTCCCATTCTCTAGTTGACTTTTAATGAAGGGCGGGAAAGGAAGAGAGATGAGGACAGTTCAGAGGTCCTATTAGGCTATGCAAAGGTCATCTGTGAAAATAGAGTGGAAGGTTGCATAATACAAATGCAGGTGGCATGAGAGATCCAGTGGGACAATGGATGTCGTAAATCTAATGTAGACAGAAAACAGGAAGGCAGGAGGCAGGAGGGCAGCGTTTACCTTCAAGAGCAAAGTAAGACATCAAGACCTCATTGTGCTTTCTCGGTTTAGGCGAGCTTTCCAAGCTGTTGTAGCCATGATGTGTGCATCAGTAGATCCTATATAGGTCAGGTGATTTGAAGACGGGGGAGACTTCCTCAGGAACACAGCGTATTTTTATTCTATTTCATTACATTTCTATACCGCCCAATAGCCGAGGCTCTCTGGGCGGTTCACAGCAAAAGTAGAATGCATAAGAGAGCAGAAAGAAAATTTAAAGGGCAAGACACAAATGTAGTAGGATAGATTCCAAAGTGTGGAGGAAGGGGGGGCTGGCTGGCCCGCCACACCCCCACCCTTTCCTACTCCAAAGGAACCAAGACCCCCAGAGATCTCAAGGTACCAGATTGCCAGCCTCAGCTGTCTGCAATCCTACTTGGATCTCTGTTGAGGGACTCGCCTTTAATTCTGTAACTTGGATTTAGATACTGAACCAAGCAGAGCAATCCACAAACACCATGTGGGGTAAAACCAGGACAAGGTTTATTCTGGTAGCATTTTACAACAAGATTAGGGAAATGAGAGAAGCACACAAAATAAAGAGAGAGACCTTTAGTACACAGAAATAGAGCTATAAAACAATAAAACCTGATTCCTTAATATCTCTCAGGCACACACCTGTTACCTGAGGGTGTTCTCTTCAAGGGTTAAATCCAGCACAGCCTTGCTGCCTGAGGGAGATTACCACACCTACCCGAAGGTCCGAGATGGGTAAAACTCCCACAAGACCTGCCTTCACTCGAGCCCTCAATCAGCTAATTTTACTAGGAGCAACCTGGGGTCGGATCCTGAGGGGGGGGCCCTGAAGGCTTGGGGCCCTCTTTGGCGCGCCGCCATGGCTCCAACAGCCGGGCAGCCACGCGATGACCAAAGACAAAGAAAAGAGCTTGCGCTAGCATGCTACCACTAGTACACCTTTTCTCATTCACACACACACAAAACAGAAAAAAAGAACAAAAAAAGCAAGTATCAAAACATCAAACACATTAACTATAGTCTTAAACATCTTAAAGCTTAATTCTTAAATCTCCTTAAACATCAAAACAGCAAAACAACAATCAGAAGTTTACAGGTTTGCATTACATCCGTTTTGCATACACAAGAAACCTCATGCACTTCAAAAAACTTTTTAGGGTTGCTGTTTCTCACACAGCCTGCAGGGGGCAGATTGCTGACTGAAATGTGACTCTTCAATCCGCCTTTGTTTGCTTTTAAAGGCTTGCCCCTGCCACTCTGTACCCAACAACATGAATACCATCACTCCCTTTCCCCAAGGGTTTGCTTTTGGCACTTTCTACACAAAGGGCTTTTGGCACTTGTTACCCAATGACTTGAATGGGATGGCTGCCCACCACCCCCTTTTCCCAAAGGCACCTTCTAGAACACACAGCTTGGCAATCTTCCAGCCTCTTGGGCTTGGCTCTTTTAGTCCACCACCCAAACTTGCACGGGATGACTGTTTTCTCAGAATTGAATGCTTAGCCATAGAGGTTCAGATTGGCAATCTTCCTTTCAGCCGCTAGAGGGCTTTCTGCCTCTAACTTCTTTGCTCCCTGGCCTCTGACTAATTTTTCTCCGGCAACTCTTCCCTGCCCCCTTGAGGCCCTCCGAACAAATGCATCCATCATGATTATTATTATCAAATTTCACATTGACCTGATCCAGTCTCAATGACTTGAGACAGTTGGGACCAACTTTTTGCATTTGGGACAATACACAATAGTTCAACTTCTTACACTGGGATCCCCCGTCCAGCAACAAGACAACACAAAGACAACACAATTACACCTGAATCCCTGTTCCCTCCCTTTTCCCAGGAACAAGTCATCAACATGTGTTGGCTTTAATCAAACAATCTCAGTCCGTTGTCTTCAGGTGGCGGCAGAAAAACGCCTGAAGGGAAATTCAGGGAAACCCCACCCCCACCCCCCGCTTATTGCCCCTGGTACTACAACTGTGTCATGACATAGCATCATTTTGAGAGGGCATGGGGGGGGGGGAATGACAGCTACCAGTAAGAGCAAATGGTCCAAATGAATGTGGGTATACAGAGATGAAGCTGACACCTAGAAAACACAACTGAGCGACAGACAATACTGGACTTGAAGAAAGAGGAGAGATGTGGGTCCCAAAGGATAGTAAGAGGGAGGAAGCATGGATCAAGTGGGACAAAGTGAGGCAAAGCCAGACGAGAAAGGATGGAGCGGCTGACACCCACCTATATTGGTTAAGTTGCAACGCAGTTTTATGGGCATAGTTCCATATACATTCCCAGCAATCATCGACAAGCATCTCACACTAATAATTAATAATCGAAACAGTGGAAAGCTAAGCAGGGTCTGGCCTGGTTATTACTTGGATGGGAGACCCCTCCTCTAGTTTCCTGCATTGGGCAGGGGGTTGGACTCGATAGCCTTGTAGGCTCCTTCCAACTCTATGATCTATGAAATCTATGAAATCATTCCCACAGTGCCTCAGCCTCACCCCACAGACTAATTGGGAAGATGCTCAAGGCTCGGTCTTTCTCCAAACTTCACTTCAAAACTCAGATTGGCTCGCTCCTGTTTTTGTTTGCAATCTGTTTTTCGGTTTGTTCAAAGGGGAAACTTGCACATTTTGAATGGGAAAAGTGTGCATTTTTCTGTGCATTTTGCAAAAGTGTGCACTTCCCCCCCCATTGACTAAAGTGTGAAAATGCATATTTTTTCAAATGTGATGGCAAGTTTGGGAATGTAAAAACTTTTTTCCAAAAAAAGGGCACTCCCATTCACATTTGGGGTTGAGAATGGGGCATGTTCGGATAATTTGTGAACTGAAAAAAAAAATCTCATACATCCCTACGAGGAGAAGGAGGATCTTGTAAGCCGTCTTGGGTTCCTTGCAGGAAAAAAAGGCAGGATATAAATTAATTAATTAATTAAATAAATAAAAGTAAAGTTTACTTTTATTATTTTATTTATTTATTTATTTAATCTATATCCTGCCTTTTTTTTCCTGCAAGGAACCCAAGACGGCTTACAAGATCCTCCTCCTCTCCATTTTATCCTCACAACCCTGTGAGGTAGGTGAGGCTGAGAGTCAGTGACTGGCCCAAAGTCAACCAGTGAGCTTCATGGCCAAGTGGAGACTAGAACCCGGATCTCCCAAGTTCCAGTCCAGCACTCTAACCACTACGCCACACTGGCTGTCTTTCTGGCTTTCTTAAGATTTTATTTGGCAGCAGTGCTGGAGTAACTTCTGAGGGCCTCAATAGAAGAGAAAAATGTAAAGGAATCACTGGACTGAGGGAAAAAGATAGAGAAAGAAGGATACAGAGAAGTGGAAGTAATCTTCCTTTGGGGAATAAGGGCGTTGGGGAGAAAGGGATGTTGAGGTTGGGAGTAATTCTTGTTTTGATGGAAGAGTTCTTTGCAATGCTGCCGAAGCTATATAGAGGAAATTGTATCCTTGCACCCTAGAGAACAAGAAGTACTTTTTAAGACCTTATGAGGCAGCTCCAATAAGAGGTGGAAGGAAGGAAAGACATAATGCTTCTTCAGCAGCCCATCTCAACTCACGCCATACATTCATGCACATGCAGTTTGCACCTCTGGAAAGGTCAGGTCCAGTCTAGTCCCCAGGCTTATAATGAAAAGCTAATAAAAGAGGCTAATAGTAGCACTTTCATAAGACAACACGGACAGAAGGATAACCCAATTTGTAAATAACTAACATAAATCAAAGAGAAAGCCGGTAGACAGGGAGTGGATTTGAAGGTAGCCTCAGACAAGGCTGATGTAACATGGTAAGAAAATTCAATTTAGAATGTCTTCAAAACAAGATGCTGCCTTCTCAGAGGGCCAGTTTTATAAATGCAGCAGAGAGAGAGAGAGAGAGAGAGAGAGAGAGAGAGAGAGAGAGAGAGAGAGAGAACCAGTCCCTATATAGAGAAATAGTACAGCGGTGCTTGGCCTAATGAATGATCTGGGAACAAGGGATTCTGGAGGACTCGTGAAGCTTAGCGAGTGTGGAATTCATCAATGCTCGGATGGGAGACAATTTGGAACACCATGCAAATCTCACTAAGGCTTCCAAGTGAAAGCATGATGGTTAAAAAAAAATAAGACTCTCTGTAGGGGCTGTCCTATAGCTATTCACTAGGTACTGCTTCTTCATACTGGCCTGGTCATTTTGCTGATTTAGGGAGATACAGGCTATCTCAGTATCTGAGATACAGATTCTGTCTGTCCCTCCATCTGTCTGTCAGTATTAGGATGCCTGCCCTTGTTGCAGGAGCATCTGGAATTGGCTCCAATACTTCCCTTGTCTGAGGAGCAGCTGGAATTGGCTCCGGTCCCTTATCTTGGTCAGGAATGTCAGGGAATTTGGTCCCTAATAGATGTTGAGAGCCAGTGTGGCGTAGTGGTGAGAGTGTTGGACTGGGACTCGGGAGATCTGGGTTCTAGTCCCCGCTCTGCCATGAAACTCACTGGGTGACTTTGGGCCAGTCACTGACTCTCAGCCTAACCTACCACACAGGGTTGTTGTGAGGATAAAATGAAGAGGAGGAGGATTATGTAAGCCGCCTTGAGTTCCTTGCAGGAAAAACGACGGGGTATAAATGTAATAAATAAATAAATAAATAAATGTTCCGGTCGGTCCCCTACCTTGACGTGGAACTGTTTCAAGAGCCTATAGCAAAATGCCATCAGCTATATGATTTCTGAAGATTGTAACCCTTAAACTTCTGCCGTGGGATTTGCTGTAATAGAAGGAAGGATCTCATTGATTCGGAGTCTCCTGTGTCAGAGTGCTAGAATGAGTGACTGCACTCAGGACCGGGCCCCCGACAGTCAGCGCCATAGCGCCAAGACCATGAAACCTAGACAGGTGAAACTTGGCATATCAAGGGAACCCTAGGGCTTTGCAGATCTGAGTTATTTCGTTTTTAAAATGCACTACTTAATTTCAATTAATTTAAATGTGCCCATGTGGTTGAAGCCTGCAGTAACAGCTTCAGCCACCAGGGGCAGCCTTCGCTAACCATCACAGAGCTTTGTATTCCATACAGTTTGAAACCAGGGGAGATTAGCAGGTTGAGGGACACAGTTATATGGCTGTCCCTCCTCCCTGCTGTGGGGCAGTCCCCCTCAGGGAAATGGAGTAGGCAGACACCTCCCTCCTCAGGGGGCTATAGGGGCCTACCATAGCAAAGGGTGTCCCTACAGGTTCCAGAGGGCATGGTTTCACAATGTGTCCAACTCTGACAGTCATGCAAGTTTGCTTGAACGTTTCACTGTATCAAACTAAGGGCTATTCCAACCTGGGCAAAGCTGGGTTCGTTCGCTACTAGTAGAAAATAAGAGGTGGTACACTATAGTAATGGAGGGGTGTTATATGATATCATGGCGGCCTTACAGCTTGAAAGCCAGAGGCCAGGGGCAAATTCATGGAGAAGGCTATCAATAGCTACTAGTCCTGATGCTAGTCCTGGCTTCATGCTAGCTCCAGTATCAGAGGCAGTATGCCTATGTACCCCAGTTGCTAGGGAACTTGGGTAGGGGGGTGTTGTTGCACTCATGTCCCACTTATGGGTTTCCCGTGGGCAGCTGCCGTGTGAACAGAATGCTAGACTAGATGTACCCTTGGTCTGATCAAGCACGGCTCTTCTTATGTTCAGGGGTAGCTACTTACAGAATCAACATTACTAGGTGTGGCTTCATATATGTAGAATTTTGACACCGAATTTCACTAAGAGCAGAACTGGAGGTAAATTTAGAAGTCCCTGCTCAGGTAAAATGAAGATATGTCCATATCTCTGTCTATCTATATTAGAGATGGATGGATCAGTCTATTTCCAGTCTGTGTCAATTCCTCACGAGTTCATTCTTAAATTGGGTCTGTCATGTTTCTGCATTTTTGTGATTTTTGTAAGTGTCTGGAAATTTGCATTTAAATTCATATTTAAGCATGTATTTTTAAATGTATTTTTCACACAGAGATAAATGCAGATATAAATGTATTTTATCGTGAAGTCTGGATTTCTAGATGTATTTTATACTAAAATACACATTTTTAAAAAAGTATTGTGGTACATGATTGAGCAAAGAGCTTCATTTGCAAAATTTGGACAAATACGAAATCTAAAGGAAAGATACATTCATATATATATAGATAGATAGATATCACAATCAACCATTAAAAACACAGCAACAGCACAATCCCATACATTATTCAAAAGTAAGTCCCACTAATTTAAGGCAGAATCCTATGCATGTTGACTTGAGACAGAAAAAAAATCCTACAACTCCCAGTATTCCCCAGCTAGCCATGCTGACTGGGGAATGCTGGGAGTTGTAAGACTTTTTTCTGTCTCAATATGCATAGGACTGCAACATTAATGAGGCTTATTTCTAGGTAAATGGGTATATCATTGCAGCCTAAATAGAGCAATAAACATTCAGATAACCATTGGTGTCAGATCATGTTAGAAGCAGCTCTTTTCGGGCACAATCCTAAGCAAGTTTAGACAGAAAAAAGGCCTTCAACTCCCAACATGCCCCAGCCAGCATAGCTTTTCTGCCTAAACTTGCAAAGGATTGTGCCCTTTATGTTTCTAGAAGACTTCAAAGGGCCTGATGGAATAACACAGGGAGAGTGTTCCTTACATGAGGTGCCATGACAGAGAAGGCCGTTTCCTCAGAAGGTGAGGGTATTCTCTGAGCAGCATTGACAACAAATGCCGCTAAGAAAAATTCAAGGCAATCTTTGGAAGTTCCTTCTGGGGCAAAACATCAGAGGATCTTTAGTGAAAGTCCAAAAGGTTTTGTTCACAGTTGATGTTTGCTGCAATACTTGCAAAACATGCTTGTCTAGGGGGACACTGGCCTGATCACTTGTACATTTGAAACTCATTTATGAACCAATGGGACCGCAGTGGTAAATTTGAAACTCATTGATGAACCAATGGGATTCTAGAAAAAAGAAAAAGAAAAGAAAAAGAAAAGTATACCACTCGGAAGTAGTTAGCCTATTCCTGCACTAAATTTGTCAAAATTTCAGTAAGGATGACATACATCCCTACTTAAGGCAGAATGTGGAATGTTCTTCCCAGTTGAAGAGAAAAACAAAGTCTAGCGATTGGGAGAACCATTCTGTTGTATGTCAAATTCGTTGAAATAAGCAACAACCATTAGTTAAACCCACTGTATGGAGGGGGAAATAACTGGCTGAGAAGTCGCTAAAGGTGCAATCCTGTGCATACTTGGACAAAACAAAAGGCCTGCCACTCCCAGCATGCCCCAGCCAGCCATGTTGGCTGGGGCATGCTGGGAGCTGTAGACCTTTTTTCTGTCTAAACATGCATTGGATTGCACCCTAAATGATTAATGCATATGGGAAGCTGGGGTGCTGGTTTTGGTTTCACTTTTGTCTACTTATTTTGCCTGCTTCAGCTGTAAGAAGAAGATGCCTCTTAATATTAAATAAATGTCCTGCTTAAAGCTTTCAGTTGTCTTCTCTATCAAGTGTGGTCAACCAAAATGTACTCTGCAACAAGATTATACTGGGACTCTGTCTGTTGGGCACACCTATACTTCTTAGCAACAGAAGAAAGGTAAGGTGCCCTTTTGAAAACAATGCACCCTCAGACAGGCTCTTTCTAGAATAGCATTGGTTCACAGTGGGACACACAGCCATAGATTATGAGCTGGAGATGTTGCGCAAATCAGTGTGAGACTGTAGATCTTGGAATGCTCTCTTTACAGGTTCACACAGATTAGGTTTCACGTGATTGTTGCAATCATGGTGATTTTCCTCTATGCGTGTGTATCTGATCCTACTATGCAAGGATAATGTGAGTGAATCCAAGATGCAGCAAGGAGGTGGGTGATGCTCCAACATTGGTTCTACCAAAACACATCTTAGATGAATGTGCAAGGAATTGATTAACCTGAAGGGAACACAGAAATGGATGGAAAGGAAGCAGACAGGAAATGGAAAATGTTCAAAGGCATATTGAATGTACAACTAAGGATCAAGAGTGCCACATAGCAATAAAATGCACAAGAGAAAAACCCACAAGGATGGATCGGAGAGAAGGTGTAAATATGACAATGGCTAAAGCAATGCTATTTGAGAACAGTATCTGGAGCTTATATTCTCCAGGGGCAAGCAAGGAATGGAACTGTAATATATGAAGATGTTTTCAAATGGCTTTTATTAGCTCTAGGTTTGCTATTGTACTTATCCCAACTTTATTACTACCCAAATGGCAATGGACACTGGAACATAGCATAAGGCAAAATAAAGACTCAGGGACAAATTCTATGACTGCTAAACAAAAAACAGAGATAGCTTTGCTACAGTTATCCATGCGTTGGTCATATCCTGTTTCGATTACTGCAACGTGTTATAACTTATATGTGGGGCAGCCTTAAAAGCCGTCCAGAAACTTCAGTTGGTTCCCAAATAGGGCGGCAAGATTGTTAACTGGGATGAGCTGATGTGATCATATTACACCAGTGTGTTGCCAGCCTCTGCCAGCCCCCAGTCCATTTCCATTTCCAGGCCCAATGCAAAGTGTTGGTGATTACCTTTGAAGCCCTAAACTGCCTGGTTACCAGAATGATTGTCTTCTCCCACATATACTAATGCTACCCAGATCTTAAGAATCTCTTCTGAAGCCCTTCTTCAGGTGCCTTGCCAAATGCGGTGTCTAGTTGCCTCTGCCAGCTAATAGGGAGAGGGCTGCAGCAGGGGCTCCAATGTCAGTGGGGTGGGGTATCCACTCTGGGTTTCAGCCTGAACTTTAAAGGAGCTATCCATGGGGCAGAGCAGAACTTATGGGGGGAAGGGTTCAGCACCATGGATAATTCCTTTAAAGTTCACACCAGCCACCAGCCTCCACTGCTGTCAAAACGATCCCCCTCGTTCACTGCTCTGATCACATAATGCCCCTCCTTAAATCCATGCACGGCCTTCTTGTCTGCTGCCAGATCCAGCACAACCTCCACTTCCTTACCATCAAAGCACTCTATGGTCTACACACCTCCCCCCCCCCCCCCCATATCTCCTCTCATACATCCCTAGACCTCCCTGTCCAGGACCTTCACGTCACCAGCTCCAGCACCCTCAGCCATCCAAACTCTCCTGCTCCAGCCTTTCTCCCACGCTGCTCCTTATGCCTTGAAGTGCCTCCCAGGCACACTGGCATGATGCTACCTCTCTTACTTCAAATCCATCCTCAAAACAGGCCTTTTCTGTGATGCCTTTGGCTCAGCCCTCTAGTCCCCATGCCCTACTGCTAGGGATGTATGGGTTTTGTTAAATCCATTCCATCTGTGTTTCACCGATTGCTGATTCCATCATCCACCACGGACAGCTCCTTAAAAGTTCAGACTAAAACCCGGAGTGGATACACCACCCCACTGACATTGGAGCCACCAGCCTCCACTGGAAGGCCATCTCAGTAGTGGCACCCCAACTGTGGAATGACCTCCACAGAGAGGCTGAGCTGTCATCTGTGTTGTGGTCTCTTTGCAGCCTTTTTATTTTCCCATCTTTCAGTGCTTGTAGATCTTTTATACCAGGGGTGGGGGGTGAGCAAAAGCAGCACATCCAGGAGCCAATTCCCCCCCCTCAAACTCACTGGGGGCCACACCCCTCCCTGCTGCTGAAGTTGCCACCGCTGTGCCACCAATTTTTTTTGCCAGTGAAATTTAAGCAGCATGGTGGAAGCAAAACCTCCCCCCCCCATGGTTTTCCTTTAAAACAAGACAAGCAGGGAGCAAGTGCATTGCTTTCAAGAAAACATGCTCTCCTGGGAATCTTCATCCGAGCACTGATGAATTCTACTTAAAAACAAGGTGACCGCTCCCCACATGCCTTGTTTTTTTGCTGCTGCCATGCCACCAAAATTTGGCAGCAGGTGGTGGGGCGGAGGGACCACAGAAAGGCTGGGGGCAGGCCCAGGCAGCCTATGGGCCATGTGTTGCTCACCCGTGTTCTATGCTAATGTTGATTGCTGTTGGTGGTTATAGTTTGCTGGCTTTATTCTGTTTTAGATCTTATGTTTGCATTTTAATTCTTTTTATGGTTTTAAAGTCTACTGTGAACCGCCCCCCCCAAACCTTTGTTATTGAGTGGCATATAAATAACAACAAGAACGCTGGATAGATGGAGTGAACATCTATGCCATTACTTAGGACACAGTCCAATGGGGAGGCCCATAAGCCCCTGAACTTGGAGGATTATGGGCATCCTACGCAGGGAGGAAGGAGCGCGGAGGCGATCTTCACCTCCCCGCTCCTCCTGCCCTGCAAATCAGCTAACTGGACGGTTTTGGCCATCTAGCTGTGGCACTTTGGAAGGGGAGGGAAGGAGGCTGGAGCGCTGCCAGGACACGTCATCTCCTGGTGGCCCCCGTCTCCTCCCCTCCCACCCCTCTGATCTCCCTCTTTGCCCCTTCTCTGAGGTCACTCTTAGGACCTCAGAGAAACAGCCAGTGTGGCTCTTTCCATGCTGGCTGCAAGGGGGTGGCTGGGGGTGGTGGTAATCCGAGCATGGATCCGCAGCTCCAAGGTCGGAGCTCTTATCTGGGGATCCGAAGCATCCTATGGCCCACTAGACACTGTCTAGGGGCCCAATGGGATTGCTCCGTTAGGGCTTCTGTACATGTTCCCCGCACCACGTGGCGCTAGCTTGTGACGGCATCGCTACACGGTCTTCTCCATGCTACTGCCACAAGGTGCCGTGTGTGGCCCACCACGTGCCTCTTCCAAATCTGCGGGGAAAACTTTCCCCACCAGCACCATCCTTTGCCAGGAGGAATAGGTGCTGCTGGCATGGAAAATATGCACATAACCCTGAAAATCAGGAGATGACGACGCTGGTGTAAAAGAGGCATCATCATTTGTGGTATATACTCTCATTTCTTTTTTGTGCTGCTATCATCTCTGGTCGATTTGGTCTTGCAGGGCCTTTGGTTTTGTTTCGTTTTACAAAAACCTGCACTACCTGTTTAACAAGGATGGGATGAGCCTGCACAATTTATCATACCACCACCAACACTTGGGGCGGGGGGGGAGGAGGACACCTATCCTCTATCTTCTTTTTTAAACAAAATTAACAAAACAAAGCAAAATATACTTCCATTGCAGAATGTGGCATAATAGAATAGGACAGTCAAAGTCCATTTCTGATAGTTTCTTGCTCTCTTTTCCCTTCTCTTGCTCTTTCCCTGGCACTTTTAACTGGGTGAGTGATTGCATTAATTTCTTTCTTTTACCTTTTAGAAAAGCCTGGAAGTCTCTGCCCTTATCTTCATTGATTTTGCCTTCCAGAGAGGAGAGTGTCTTGCTCACATCACTCATGACGACCGAAATGTTGTCAACCTTCTTCTGTAGGAAAGTCAGTTTCATCTCCTGGCTGCTAATCTGTTCATTCATTTTTTCTGCGACTGCTGGTGGGTGGGTGGGGGAACGGAACAAAAGAAGAAGAAAGAAAGTCACTAAATTAAATCACAAAGGGAAAAGCAGAAAGCACCGGAACAAAAATTCCATGAGCAATTGCCAAAAGCGGAGTGAGAAGTTTCTGCAGCCATTAATAAGCATGGACCATTTTGATTTTTGTCATGTATCTTATGAGTGACATTCATACAAGCATAGCAGCAAATAATTGCTGAATAATCCATATTCATTATAGAGTCGTTATAATTCCAAGAGAGTATATTGAATAGTTAACAGAAATTTAATGAGCATAAGTGAAATCTTCTTCTACTTAGTTTGTTTCCTGTGGAGGATTCAGTTCTACTGTTTAAATAAATGCATTATACTCCTACAGAGTGATCCTAAGAATTGATTTAGCTGCCACTCTGCAAACAGTAGTTTCCGCTGCAAAAGTTAAGACAGAACCTAAAAAAATAAAAATAAATCATTAGCCTGGTTGAAAAAAACTCTTTCTGCTTTCCTAAAGATTCCTTGGATGTTTTGTATGAGCAGGAACCTCCCAATTAATCTCAATATATGACTATAGCCAAACTTCTGTAGCAGGCAGTTCTACTCTGCACTGCATGCCATTGGAAACCTCATCATACTACCAATTACAAACACACTTCTGAATTTGAAGTTCCAGTTTTGACCTTTAAAGCCTTAAACTGTTTGGGACCAAATTACCTGATGGACTGCCTTCATCCAGATCAGCCTGCCTAGACTTTAAGATCGAGAGAGGCCCTTCTCATTTGCCCACCTGTGAGAGCAGTTAGATGGGTTACTACATGTGAGGGGGCCTTCTCTGTAGTGGCCCCACACCTTTGGAATAAGCTGCCATCGGGGATCCACCATGCTCCATCACTGCAGGCTTTTAAGAAGGTCTTGAAAACCTATTATTTTACTCTGGCCTTCTCCTGATATGATGGCTGTGCTTGTTGCTGTTTTTAATGCTGTTTTGATTGTGTTCTTACTGTTTTATTGTGCTTCTATCGCTCTTGATATTATATCTGTTTTATGTGATTTACTGCTGTATGACACCTTGGGAGGGCTTCTGCTCTGAAAGGCGGCCAAGAAATATTTTAAATAATAAACATGTTTAGTTTGAGCATCAATAAAGAGAAATTAGGACAGCCTGCCCCAACCTAGTGCCCTCCAGATGTGTTGGACTACAACTCCCAGCATTCTCCAGTCAGCAGGCTGGCTGGGGATGACAGGAGTTGTAGTTCAACACATCTCGAGGGCACCGGATTAGGGAAGGTTTCCTTAGGATATCACATTAGATGTGACAGACACCTATGTGATTTCCCTCTAACGCCTTCATGCCTGACACGTTGAAAAACGTCCATGAAGTGCTTCCTCTGAGGGAGATTTGGAGGATGGCAACAAAGGAGAGGGCCTTCTCGGTGGTGGTGCCCCAATTATGGGACACTCTCCCCAGTGAGGTTAACATTAGCATTTTTCCAGCGCCAGGGTAATACCTTCTTCTACTCCTAGTCATCTGACAGCATAAGATCAGATTGTTATTGTAGATTGTGCAAGATTGTTTTATATTTTTGTATGCGAATGGTTTTATATTATGTTATTATACTGTATTTTTAGGGTCTGGGGTCTTGGTAAATTGCTGAGAGAGCTTTGGGTATTGGGTAGGGACATACTGCAACAGGGAAATCCAGCTCGTTTGAGTTCGCCAGCTGATCAGCGTTGACCATCCTTCCCAGTGCTAAATGACAGGACATCTCAGAGACTTATGTGCTGTCATAATAGCATCTGGGAGATCCTATCACTTCATGCTGCTAAGTTCTTCAGCCTGGGAGGCTGGATTCTGCCCTCCCAAGTTGCACAAGGGCAACAGTGGTTGAGCTGGTCCCATCCCTGAGCAGCTTTGCCTCGGCAGACCAGCCTCCTTCCTTCCAGGCTGAAGAAGTTGTCCAGCCCCTGCCTTAGAGCATTTACTTCTTATGAGTGTCATATAACATTCATTGTTCTTGGAGGCTGTGCGTGTGCATTTGAATCAAATCAAACAAATTAAGGCCACAGTCCTATGCATCTTTAGACAAGGGGGGGGGGAAAATCCTACAACTCCCAGCATTCCCCATGAGATGTACGACTTTTTTCCCTACCTATTCGTGCATAGGATTGCACCCTCAAATAATTCTGAAAACATTTTTCAAAAGGGTAATAATAGGGGGAACAAAAGGTGAAAACACACAGACACACACACAGGCAGACACACACACACAGGAAATCATGAGGAAATCCTCCAGAGCTCCCGGGGAATAGAAACGTTTTCAGGTACTCTTTAAATGTGAGATGGTCTTTAATCTTCATTTTTATTCATTATTTTATATGATTGCTTTTCTGCATTGTTGTAAGTCACTTTGGACCTTGTAACTGGGAATGTTGGTGGCATCGCTGTACTGGAAATCCTATTGTGAGTCTCTGGAGCTAGTGAAGAAGCCCTCCATGCAATTGGCAAAGTTGGTAAGACCTGATGCCACTGAATTTCACCCAGGGCTGGCCCAAGACATTTTGCTGCCTGAGGCAGAACAGCAAATGGCACCCTCCTCCTCCCAAACCCCTGCCCCAATCCACCCACCTAAGTCAAGATGCATAGTATCTCAAACCAGCCAAGTTACTTTGATGCATGAGGCAGAAAGTCCTACAAGCAGCTCTCCACATCCCTGGTAGTAAATGTACTGACTCATCTTTGCCTAATGGTAGGGCCGGCCCTGCCACTGTTTGCACAATGGCAGCTGATCTAAAGTAAATTGTACAAGCGTTTAGGCCAGTGTTCTGCAACCTTGGGTCCCCAGATGTTTTTGGCCTACAACTCCCAGCATGCCCCAGCCATGCTGGGAGTTGTAGGCCAAAAACATCTGGGGACCCAAGGTTGCAGAACACTGGTTTAGACTAAGGAAATAGCAAGGAACATAGATAGAAACATGGAGAGAGCGAGTTCCACACTGAGATTCCTACCATCAGGGCTGCCACACCGCAACCTGGTAGGGTGTCCAGTTACACAATGCGAAAAAATGGGACATGCATTGTCCTTTCACACACACACACACACACACACACACACACACAGAGCAAAAGAGGGCACGGACTTGCACAAAAATGGCATATGCTAATTTATATGTAAAAGTGCAAATTTAAAATAATCACTGTAACTTAAATAGAAATACAATATATCTCACCGTAGTGGGGAAGACTGTGGCCTGCATGCTTGCTCAACTGACCAGGGCCAACTTCAAGACACCATCTCTTCCTTCTGATGGGTCTTAATCTTTAAACTGTACTTGGACTGGGCATTCCTTCAAATAGAGGAGTGTCCTCTGACAGATCTTCAGATAGAGGCCTGCCCTCTATAAAGTAGGACACCTGGCCACCCTCCAACCCAGTCACCAGCCTTGTGTACCTTTAAATCTCCCAGTGCAGGGGGAGGTAATGCAGCTGCCCATTTGGTCTCTGAACTTTTCATGTGTCCCCTTCCCCTTCCCTGCTGCGGTGAATAGGACCCCAACTATGCAGTGTGCAGCGGATGAGGAAATAGGTGGATGACAGGAACAAAAGGGGAATGGACAAGAGAAGATATCACCGCCTTGTCTCCCACTGCAATGAGAGATTGAGAGGCATGCAGCCAATCTTTGGTTGGTTGGTTCGTAAGGTGGCAAAGGAGGCAGGATTACCTGTCTGTCCTTATCTCTGGATGGCATTAGCAGCTAATAATATCAGACATGAATAACAATTTTACATATGCCACTGCGGCACTGGAGGTCATTGCATCCAGTAACATTGTCCCTGAAAATTGTTTTTCCTTCTGACACAATGGCGCCCATGTAAGCTCATTCTCTATCAATATCCTGTTTTGCCCCCCTCACCTTTCCGAGCAGACCCCACAAAGGAAACAAAATTGCGAGAGACGCCGATGCTTCATCACCTCGCTTTTGGTGGCCGCGGGGATTTCTTTTGTTCTGGTTTTAATAAATAGTGTTGACAACAATTGTGTTAGGAACTGTAGTAATTACAACCGCTGACCTGGGTCGCTGAGGTCTGGCTGTTGCCGCGGCTGC
Source organism: Shinisaurus crocodilurus (assembly GCA_021292165.1). NCBI lineage: Eukaryota > Metazoa > Chordata > Lepidosauria > Squamata > Shinisauridae > Shinisaurus > Shinisaurus crocodilurus. Next base: position 24,534,148 of record CM037876.1, on the reverse strand, counting down.
AGTTGGTTTCCCAGCGTTCCCTCATTGACAGCTGTGTTGCTCTCGGCCTGGTTGCTGTGTACAAGCAATTGATCCTGTTGGGCTAAAGAGGGGGAAAGGAGAAGGAGAAGGAGAAGAAGAAGGGTGAGTGAAACATTCAGCATGACTAATTCATCCAATACATGGCAATATCATTGCTGGTGCTCTTCTGTGCCCTCCACCTCTTACTCAGCTAAATCCTAATCATTTGTGCTGATTCCCGCGTTAGCTGCTTTGCCCATCTGGACCACATGCTATGCCACCATATTGGTAGGGGATAGTGAATGGCTTTAATTCTTACCAGAGAGGATTATAAGTGTCTCCTCCAGGTTACAATTGATTGCGATTTGCAGAAGCTTGGGCTAATGCGAGGTTCACCCTCCCTTATCATTAAGAACACTTGGAGAGCTACAAGATTAATGTTGAAGTGGAGGCTTAAAGAAGGGCATTGAGTAAGGCCAGCATAATAATGACATCATGCCCATTGCTCAGCTCCAGCGATCACAGGGAATGGTAATCCAGGTGACGGATTCGTATTGGGGATGCTGCAGAAGTTTGCAAGGTTTCGATCTGGATTTCAACTTTGCCCTTTCATAAAGCTCAGAGGATTTTCAAGCTTCTAGTTGAAAATACGCAGCACATTTGGAAATTTTTGCTGAGACTGGGGGGGGGGGGAGAGAAGGAAAGGATTTCACTGATGCCCACCCTAACATAGCCTCATCTTTGAGTTGTCTATTGAACCTTCACAACTGAATTCTGCCTCCACAATAAGGTTTATTTAACTGGGTTATATAGAGCTCCCGAGATCTGCAGCAGGGTTTCCCCTATTCACCAGTGCTAAGTGAAAAGAGAAAGAAAGGAGTCTGGTGGCCAGGCTATATTAAAGGGAAAGTGCACAGGCAATTCTATGTTCTTGAATACAACCTTAAAAAAATATATTAGTGTCATTCTGGAGGGCCTGAAAATGGCCATAATATTGATTTGAAACCCCAAGGTTGCCAGTATCATGAAAGGCTTAGACGACAGGCCTAAGCTAAGCAGGGTCAGGCCTGGTTATTACTTGGATGGAAGACCCCTCTAGTTTCCTGCATTGAGCAGGGAGTTGGACTCGATAACCTTGTAGGCTCCTTCCAACTCTATAGATCTGTGAAATCTATGACACACCAGTGAGGAAGCTAGAGAAGAACTTTTATCACCTCTCTTAACAAAAACAGAACAACAGGAAACTCCTGACTCCACCGAGATACACCTGAGGGTCAAACTACACATAACTTTAAAGATGTAGCTAGCAGAAGTACTTTAAAGATGCAGTCTTATCTTTTCTTCCTAATCAAACGAGTAAGTGTAAGGCCTCAATCCAGATTGAGATGCTAGCATGGGGAGGGGTGATTTAATCCTGTGCCCCCTTCATGGTCCCAATAATAAATTAATGAATTGCTATATAACTGTAGCAGAAGCACACTAGGGTGTGCACTAAATGCTTAAAGCTGCAACCCTATTTAATTGGGAGTACGCCCCACTGAATTTAGTGGGACACATAAATATGCATAGGATTGGGATGTACAATAATTTTAAAAATAAATGATCCCCACCCCCACCCATAGAAATGACTATAAAGCATATATAGCATAGTTAAACTAAGTAAGATTTGGACTAACAACGGCTTATAAATTCTGAATAACTGAACACTGCCAGCTCCAGGTTTCTGAAGGCCCTTGGGCAAGACACCCTCAATGGGTCCCCTCCCTCAGTGAGTCTACCTTCTCACAGCCATTGTCACCACAGCTGCGTTTGCTCCTCATCTCTTTCTCATCATGGTTGGCACTTGCTTGCTTGACAGGCAGGCAGCCAGCCAGTGAGCAAGCAGCAAGCAGGCAGTGGCATCTACTGCTCCTCCTCCTCACCTTCACCATTGTCTGGTCCATAGCGAGAGGTAGGTGATCAAGCAGGAGGCAATGGTGAAGAAGAGGAGCAACTCTAGGGGTCTTTTGCCCTAGGGTGTGGCCCTAGGCAGGTGCCTGACCATGCCTACCTTTGACACCAGCTCTGTAACTGAACTGGCTGTTATATCTAGTGGTGGCCCCAAAGCACAACAGACATGTTGTTTCAAAACTGCAAAATTCAAACTGCGATTGAATCCCCCAGTCCCTTTTTGAATTGGGCCCAGAACCCTATGAAGGTGGGGGCCTGCTTTCTTGTGGGGTTCCAGTCGGGGCCTGCTTGTCCACTGTGGGAACAGGTTGCTGGACGAGAAAGGCCTTTGGTCTGATCATCAAGCACAGCTCTTCTTAGGTCCCTAAACTTGCCAGTGAAAGGCAGGGGGCTCACCACAGTGTAGTCCTCAAGCTTAAGATGCGGAGGCAAGCATTTGTTGTGGCAGTATCAGATTAGTGGCAGGAACTATAGGAAATGTAATCCTCACATCAATGGCTGCTGCGGTGCAGGCATATGACAGTGCCCAGGCCTAACGCCTGAGGCCTATACTTCCACAAGCACTTCCTGCCACCAGGGACCCTTGCTTGGGCAAGGTTGAGAAAAGGGGGGTGGCAGCAGGGAGGCCTAGCAGTGGGGGGTTAGTGGAAGGAAAACCATCAGACCTCATCCGTCTCCCAGTGAGATTGTCAAGAGTATGTTGGGGTCCAATTCTGAATAAAATCAAGCAAAAGTGATTTATTTTCTATCATTTATCAAGCAATCTTAAAAAATCATTTTTACTCGAGCCCGTTCTGAATCGGGCCAGGGGGAGTTTGCTCATCACTAATAATATCACACTGTACTCTAGATAAGAATGAGGAATAATTAAATCTATATTGAGAGGTTACCCAAGGGGCATGCAAGAGAACCATATCATTTGTAATAACGAAGGAACAAAATTGCACTCCAGTTGCTTGAGAATACTCTGAACTGATCTTTTAAGAGAGGCACTTTCCACTAAGTGTGAGCGGCAGGAATTCTATAGTAAATTACACTGTTTGCAGCGTGTTTTCTGCTTCATAGAAATGGGTTCCTCCCATTTATTTCTGCATGCTGTACTATTGCACAGAAAGAACATCTCACTGCAGAGGGTGGGACAGCGCCAAGCTTCAGTACTTCGTATATCTATATACCGCTTGTTCAAAGTGCTTCTTACACAATATAACAGTAATCCATAGAGCGACCTTGCCGGTAGATCAGTAATCATTAGTGCATATTGCAGTGGGGGGAAGCCAGCTGCAGGTCTGAGGGTTCCCTCGGCATAGTGCCCTCTGATACGCCTCCTGCTACAAAAGTGGAAGCCCCCATGAGCACTGGTGGTCCTCCTGGTGCTGGGCAATGAGTGCCTGGTGGGTAGCTTGGAGCTGCCATTTAAATCTCCTACAAGGCTCTGGAGCAAGGGTGCAAAACCTCAGGATCGGGGGCTAAATCCAGCCCTCTTGGACTCAATCTACCCCTCGGGGGTTCCCAGAATTCCACACACCTCCCCTGGCTCCACCCCCTTTCCTCCAACCACCAATCATTTGGTGGTTTCCCTGCTTTTGTGCAGTTTTTTTCCCCCCATTCTAAAAAGTTGAAATGCCTCTCCCAAGGCTTAGGTAACTGGCAGTACACATTTTAAGCTAAAATATGCTGACATTTTTATTATTCTGGACCTGCATCTTTTGCCTTCGGACCTGCCCACCACTGGAAATGGCCCCCTGAGAGCTTCTCTGAAATGAAATTTGACCCTTAGGCTAAAAGAAGTTCTGCACCCCTGCTCTGGAGTGGCCCCAATGCAGTGTTGCTCTAGGCGGTTGTGAAAAATTAAGGCAACCTGGCATTCATGGTAGCACCAGAAAAGGGGAGCCAAGGGTAGGACCCTGCGTTGGGCCCTGCTAATGGTGCTTGGTTCCCAGCAACTGCCTGAAGATGCCAGGTTCTAATGATGGCCCTGGGGAAGGCTAAGGTTAGGTGATCAAGGACTACTAGTCATGACGGCTATATATTGCCTCCAGTATCAGAGGCAGTATACTTCTGTATATGAGTTGCTGGGGAACACAAGTGGGGTGTGAAATGTGCATGCTCTTGCATTCATGTCCTATTTGTGGGCTTCCCACAGGCAACTGGTTGGCCACTCTGTGAACAGAATGCTGGACTAGATAGGCCTTTGGTCTGATCCAGCAGCATGACACTTCTTATGATCTTATGCTTGCCTAAGGCCAGTGTTTCTCAACCTTGGGTCCCCAGATGCTTTTGGCCTACAACTCCCAGCATGCCCCAGCCAGCATAGTTGGCTGGGGCATGCTGGGAGTTGTAGGCCAAAAACATCTGGGGACCCAAGGTTGAGAAACACTGCCTAAGGCCATCCAATACATATATGGCTGAGGTGAAATTTGAATCAGGAATTTCTTCTCTGGACTCAAAGCTTACACCCTTAGGCAGGACATTATCTCAACTTTTACTGGTGTCCTTAATGTACTGATCTAGGAATGTAAGAGTTCCGAAGCCAGGGCTTAGCGGACGTGTCCAAGGCCTCTTGGAGAACATTTCAGAGCATCATGACTAGAACAAGTCTGTTGCAGATAGTTTCTGATTTTGCATGACAGTGGCAGAGGATGGAGAAATTGGAGCTGGCATGATATACCAATACAATGGCTGGGTCCTTAATATCCCAGCAGGGTGAGGGAACAGAGCAGTTCAGCTGACAGATTATTATGGACCCCAGCACTGGACCCTGACCAAATTGAACCCTGGCCACAAAACAGCCCCTCTGATCTCACGGACCCCTTCAATAAGGTCACCTGTATGCTCCTCCTGCCTAGAGCCCTGGGTCAGTTGGCCACTGCCTATGGAAATTGCCCCTTGCTCATGGCCATTTGGTCACCTGTGACTCTTTGACCATGAGCAGGTCTTGCAATTTTGCATGCCCAGCTTTGAACCTACACTGAAGAGATTTGGACCAGTGCTATGCAATGCAAATTCCCCTCAGCCAAGGATTGCAGCTGGGTCACAGATTGTGAGCATCATCTTTCACAGCTCGTGGATGATTTTTATTATTATTATTATTATCATTCATAACGTTATAAATTGATTTGCAATGTTATGCATCTGTGTGTTCTGACACGTCTGCTTGGGAACTGCTGAGTGGGATAGGAAAAAGGAAGGTGTTTCTTCAAGCCACTTGTGGTCCAGAAGGTTTTCACACACACATGTGGTGGCTGCCCTGAACACAAGCAAAGCAAACAGTCATAAAATGCGTAAGATCTTGCCAGTAACCAGGGCTGGTCTTACAATTAGACAGAATGAGGCAACTGCCACAGACAGCAGATACTGGGGGGGGGGGGAGTAGTGGCAGCCCCCCATCTATTCTCCTCTTTTGGAGGACAGCCTGTCCTACACCCCCTAAACTAGCCTGCTGCCTACAAGTGTGATAGCTGATCCTGCCCTGTTGCCAGTGTTGAGGTATGATTCAACTGCCAGTCCAGTCAGCTTCTGTATGTGGAATTATTTTCCCAAGCATTTTAGTCTTTCAGTTTCTGCTGTTTTAAATCTGCTACATTGCTGCTAAGTTTGCCTTGCTGCTAGCTGCTAGCTTTTATTTTGGTTTTGGTTTTATACTGTAGTTTTAAACTTTTATATTGTATTTTATCATGTTGTACATTTTGGTTTTAATTGTTGTGACCCTCCGGAGAGCTTTAGTGATTGGGCGGTATAGAAATGTAATTAATTAATTAATTAATTAATTAATGTGGGCACCATTTTGTCCTTTGCTTTAGGCAGCAAATCGTCTTGGGCTGGCCCTGCCAGTAATCTCCTGGTAGCAGGGCTCAAGCTGAAGTGAAAGTAACCTAGGGAACTGAGATTCAGCATCTCTCCAGCTTTTCAGCCTTACCAGGAGATACCAGTGATTGAACCTGGGATGGTTTGCATGTAAACCACTCAGCAGCAGCCCCCTCCCATCCAAAAACATGCTGCATGTGATATTCCTGAGCAAATTGATTGTCCAGATGCCGTGATATCGTTCTGTCAATTTCAGCAATCAAAGGCATGTACATTTCAATCAAGCATAAGGAGTTAGAGTAATCAACTTTCTGCTCCTGGCTTTGAGCGACTACCACGATGAATGCAGAGCACTGCAGACTGCACAGGTGCAAAGTTGGCACATAACTTTGTAATCTATCTCAATTTTAATTACGAACAGAGTGAGAATTTTAGGGCAAGGGGACTCACCTCATAATACAAATGAATATTCTGCAGCACAGGCACAATTCATATTGTGAGTCTGTTCATTTTAAACTTTGTCTGCATCGCTAGCTTGAACGGTCATTCAAACTGGCATGTTCTGCTTGTGGCAGAAAAGTCAGATCACTTGTTTGTCACAGGGAGAAAGCAAACTCCATGGGTGGGGGGGGGGGAGGGGTAAGAAACTAGCCACCACAAGAAGAATCGTGCCGTGGACTCATGAGATGAGAAGATGAGAAGTCCTACCAATGGAAATAGTCCAAGAGTCCTTCTTGCCATGCCTTTTCTCTCTAAGAAACACAAGCCTGCACAACTTGTGACCAGGGATGGACAAAATCTATCAGTTTCACTTTCTTCCTCATTTGATTTATTTAAATCTTACATTCTTTGTATTTCTCCCCAAATATGAAGAAATTTGGAAAGCTTGGTATATGCTTATCAAAAAGAGAAATCCTCGCCCATTGGCTCCTGCCAGATTCAATAGGTACAGCGATTCCCAGCATAAGAACATCAGAAGAGCCCTGCTGGATCAGACCAAGGGTCCATCTAGTCCAGCATTCTGTTCACACTGGGGCCAACCAGCTGTCTGCGGGGAACCTCCCAGTAAGACATGAGCATGGGGAGAACCATGGGGGATACTTGCACGCCAGCTTTAAAAGGAGCCTGTCAGGAAAAAGAAAAAAAAAAAAAAAGAGCTGGCAACCCTAATTCAGCACTAACATGGTTGGATACGCAGAGATTCAAACACAGACATTTAAAGAGCAAACAAGTCAAAGTCTTGGGCCTGGATGGATGAATCTGTCATTTTCAGTTTCTCCCCTTATTCATTCTCCCCCCCCCCTTTTTTTAAATCTCAAGGCTTTTTCGTCCCGAATGTGAGGGAACCTTGCAAATTTTAGTAAAATTCTTCTCAAAACTAAACTGAAACAAAATTCTCACTCACCCCTACTACTTGTGACCCGCCAAGGCAAACACAGCCCATCAGATTTGTATTGTGGCCTGCCAGCTTCCCGATAACCCTTCCCCGCCCGTCTTCTTTGCTGTAGTCTCACGCAACAGCAAAGCCAAGGGGTTTCTCAAGCTCCTGTGGAGCCACCATTCCTGGTGAGTGGGCCGTGTTTAGCTTGGTGGCTTACAGGGTGTGCAAGCCTGGTTTACACAGCAACACAAAATGCCTGCATTAAAATATGTCTAAATATTAGAGTCTAGTGAAGCAGTTTATGGGGCGGAGAGTGGGGGGGCGGCGGGGGGAGAAGAGAGAAAAGGGAAAGCCGGCACGGATCTCAGCTATGACCTTAAACTGAATTTAAATGAAAAAAAAAACACATTTCTTTAGATACAAAAGGATTAAGGAGAATAGTTTGACTCTCTATTTCCCTCCTCTTATCTTGGTTTCAACAGATCCAGTGGGCTTGCTGCTATTTGCAGATAAATGCCTCGGGGGGTCACAGGGTTGCCAAGAAGAAAGAAAGGAGGGAGCCGAGGTTTGTCGCCTGGTTGACATGATTTCTAACTCCTAATGCCATTTTGTATAGAAAAGGCTGTCTAATATCAAGACCTGGTTCTAAAATCTAGTCTGTCTATAACCTGAAGGATCAAGCAGTACTGAATGGGATATATAAACCTCTGATTCAAACAATATCCACGCTTTCCCACATTCAGAGGTGGACCTAATTTTTTAGGTTGCCCTGAATGAAGCCTGGATTTGCATTCTCTCTGTCCACATCCCTTTCCCACAGCCTTGCTTTGAATACATGAAGCTGCCTTTTACCATCGGTCCCTCTTGCATAGCGCTCTAAGTCAGGGGGTCTTTCCCAGCCCTGCTGTGTGAGTTGCTTTTGTGGAGATGCTTGCAATTGAACTTGGACTCTCTGCATATCAGGTATGTGCTCTACCTGTTTATGTGCACAAGCACTACCTCTCCCCTTCCCTATATCTTATCTACTCCACCAATATGGCTCCTACCAGGGCCCCAACCCTGTCCAGCCAATCATTCTAGGTTGAGGGATGGGACTCGTAGAGATGGGTGAGTCCATCAGTTTCACTTTCTTCCACATCTGAATTTTTGAGAACTCAAGTTCTTTCTCTCCCATATACGAAGAACGTTGTGAATGTTGGTAAATTCCTAGCAAAAATGAACTGAAATTCTCACCCATCTGCACCAGCCAAATAGAGAAGGTACCAGCCGTACCGCTATTCCCAGCATGGGGAGGACCACAATGCGCCCGCCTGCCATAACTTTTAAGGAGCTATCCATGGTGCTGAACCGAGCTTGGTGATATTGGTCAGCACCATGGATAGCTCCTTCAAAGTTCAAACTAAAACCCAGAGTGGCTACACCACCCCACTGACATTGGAGCCATCAGCCTCCATAGCTGTTAATTATGAGGACTCTGTCAGAAAAAAGAGGTGACTGGCAACCCTAATTCAGCGCCACAAGAATGGTTGAATATGTAGATATTCAAACCCAGAGTTTTAAGAGCTAAGCACTCAGAGCTCTGGGCTTGGACAAATATTTCCATTTATGTTTCTCCCACATTTGATGTTTTAAATAATAATAATAATAATAATAATAATAAATCTTAAGTTCTTTTTGTCCTGATATGGAGAACTTTGTAAATTTTGGTAATTTCTAATTTAAAAAAAAAATGGACTGAAATGAAATTCTCACCCATCTCTTGAAAATACACTGCCATCCCTAGCCAACCGTGTTCCCTCTGCCATTTATTGATCAAGCAGATGCAGCTAGGCCATGCATCTTATGGCTGTGTGTCTACCTCAGTATGGTTTCTCTCATCCCCTGCTCTTAGCAAAAGACTGAGCTGACATCTGGATTTGAAACCCATCTGCAACAGACAGCCATTGGGGTGACCACAGTTGGAAGGGAAGTTACTAGATTACTGTTGGACCACTTCCTCAGGCCTACTGTCTAGGGCAGGGCTCTCCAACCTTGGGTCCCCAGCAGGGCTGGTGCTACCATTAGGCCAACTAGGCAGCTGCCTAGGGCGCAAGGCTAAAGGGGGCGCCAGAAACACCTTGAAAAACAATACAGCGCTCTCAAGTGGGAAGGGGGGCGCTAAATATCTGATCTTGCCTAGGGCACCAAACTGCCTTGCACCGGTCCTGGTCCCCAGATGTTGCTGGCCTACAGCTCCCAGCATACCCAGCCACCATGGCTAATGGCAAGGGATTCTGGGAGCTGTAGTCCAGCAACATCTGGGGACCCAAGGTTGGAGAGCCCTGGTCTAGGGCATGGATGCAGAACCTCTGGCTCAGATTTTCAATCTGGCCTTCTCTAGATGGCCCCACCCCCTTCCCACAGCCTCACCCCCTTTCCCCTGACACCAGTAGTGTGGTACTTTTCAGGCTTTTGTGCAGTTTTCCCTCCATTCTAAAAAGGTTGAATGGCTCTCCTAAGGCAGTAAGAGCTTTAAGTTAAAATATGCTGGTATTTGGGAATTTTGGCTCCACCCCTGTTGCCCTTGCTCCTGCCCACCATGGGATTGAGGTCCCCCAGAGCTTCTCCAAAATGGAATTCAGTTCTCCAGCTGAAAGAGGTTCAACATGCCTGATCTAAGATATGTGTCCCTTCTGGCCAACAGGTGGGACGGCCCTATCCAAAACACACCAACAGCTGTGATGAACAAGAGGTTGTACTGAAAGATGACACAAATAAATCCGACATGCTGTAATTATAGAAAGCAAAAATTAAGTGCTTCACACAGGCATGTGAAATCTAGCTGTCCTTAAAGCTTATCATAGTGGCAGCCAAGGCTACAATATAAGCTGAAAGCTCTGTTCGCATTTTCAATGACTGCTGTTATCTTCATATGGCCATAGCTGTCAACAGGAGTTAAATACCTGCATTCATCCCAATTAATTACATAGGATTTATCAGGTGGCAGTGTGACGATATAATCTATGACGGGAGGAATCAGTTACTTTCCTCTGATAAAGGACCACCCGATGGATGTCCTTTTTTCTTTCGCTTACCATTCTTTTGTTCCCAAATATATTTGCTGCTGGTGTGACGGCGTTTCCCCCACCCTCCCTGGCAGTCAGTCACATGCAGCACCTTTCATTAAATCAACTAGCTTCGAGATATGCTTAGATTTCATAATCCCCAACCTTCTTTTCAGCTTCTACCCTCTTATTTTTCTTTGTAAGTGTTGTGTTTGCCCTTTAAATGTGGGCCATTTCACACAGTGTCCCGAGAGACACATATGGGTTTACTAGAGAACACAGCTCCACAATGACTGGGTTCAGACAACACGATAACCTCCACTCAGGGTTGCGTATGCATTGAGTGTGGGTTGTTGTTGAACCCAGTGTTGTCTGAACCCAACTGCACTAACAACCCATGGCTTCTTAACCATGAACAACCCATGAAGAGAACCCATGGTTTGTTGCTGGGTTGTGAACTGTTGGTTGTTCACCATGATTTGTTATCTCAGCTGGGTTTAGACAACATGATAACCCACATTTCAACAACAACCCACAGTTTGACGACAACCATACTCAACCCATACTCAACCGAGGGTGGGTTGTGTTGTCTGAACCCAGTCAATGAGCGTACCTTTGTAAACCAGTATTAGCTGCTTCCATATTTTCCAGGCGTTATTAACCCGTTATTTTAATGCAACAGTAACTGATAATGTGCGGTGAACATAAAAATAAGCAACGATTCTTCTTCGGTCTTAATTCATTGACCACTTACACTGGTGTAGTAACGGTCCACTGAAATCAATATATGTGCTTCAGTATGAATCTTTTTCCTTTGTTTGCTGTTCTATAGTGCAGTTGTCCACCCTTTATTGTGAACATTATACAGCCATCTACTGGGAAAAGTCTATAATTGTACAGCCTTTTAAAATTATTATTCAGAATGAACAAAAACCGTTAAAACTGAGAATACTTTACCATACAAAAACAGATCCTATTGAAAGGAAACCCGAGTGGATTCTACTCAGAACTAAGTATCCTCAACAAAACTGCCTATATTAACAAAACTATCATACTTATTATAGTGTTTGAGCTTTTTGTAATAGGTTGGCAAAAATTAGACCGGTAGAGGGCACTATTCATTCATCATTTACATCAGCTTTGTGCCCTTTTCCAGTCTACCATATTTTTCCGTGTATAAGACGATACTTTTTCCTTAAATTGATAGTCGAAAAATTGAGGGTCGTCTTATACACGGAAGTACGGTAAATCTGAGGAACCTTTGAGAGAGGAGCAAAATGGCCCCCAACCTACTGTAACCTCCTCTCTGCCTCCCCAGACTGCCTCGCTCACCTCCAATCCCCGCCGGATTGCTCGGCCTCGCAGGGTGGCGGCGGCGACAGGAGGTGCGGCGGCGGCAGTGGGGGGCAGAAAGCGGATTGCAAGAGAGCAGCGGTGGCAGCGGGCAAGCTTGACCCGGGCAGGCAGAAGGCGCCCTGTCCGCCCGGCCGCCGCAGGAGAGCAGGCATGCGTGCGCGAGTGGCGGAGAGCGCTGCTGCAGCTCCCGCCTGCCCGGAGCCCTGCAGGGCGCGCAGCAGTCCTGTGGCCGGTGTCTCCTGCGGGGGAAGGGGAGGAGGGGTGACTGAGCCGCGGCGGGGTGCAAGCTGCCCGCCCGCTCGGAGCCCTGCAGGGCAGGTAGCAGTCCCGTGCAGTGCGGACTGCCGCAGAGGCTGCGCGCGGGCTCGGGGGCATCGAGGGCCACTGCGCAGGCCGCCCGCAGGAGCCTAGGCCTCGCCTGCCCGCCTCTCACTGCCAGCTCCTGCTTGCGCTTGACCAGCTGGGGCGCAGGGAGAAGCCAGCGAGGCCGAGCGGAGCCCGCAAGGGGAGAAGCTCGGGCGCGCCCGCCGCTGGGCCCAGTCCTGCCGGGCGCCACAGCACAGGCGCCAGCAGCTGTGCGGATCCGGCCCAACAGGCCGGCCCGCCCGAGCAGCCCTCTGGGAAGCCGCACATGGGCTGAATTGCCCATTCACAAACACCCCACCCAAAATATTGATTTCTGAATTTTGAGTTATAAACGTGGGGGTCGTCTTATACATGGGGTCGTCTTATACACGGAAAAATACGGTCATCTTTGCCGACAGGTTACAAAAGCACAGACATTTTAATTACAGGGAAAGGATGAAACTTTTGTCATCCAATTTGGTTTAGGTTTGGTTTACATAATTCTGGGAATCCACTCAGAATGGGTTGACCTATGAATGTGTGATCCCTCTCCCACCCCAAATGTTGCTAGTCTTGTCCAAACTCCTTTCTTCTTCCTATACAATTTTTTGGATGATTCTCCTGCCAGGAACTTCTAAATTTGCCTCTCTGGGCCTAGATTCCATCAGTTTTGCTTATCTGAATCTAATGTCACATTGGTATTTGAAGTGTGTGTGTGTGTGTGTGTGTATACATACACATACTGTGCTGATATAGTGGGTGCATAGCAAAATTCAAAATGGAGGTGCACTGTGCCACTGCATTATTATTAATCACTAGCTTTGATCCTGCCAGACTTGAGGACATTACTTCAGTGAGAGAATTAAATACATGCTTAACATTCTCCTGTTACAATGAACGGGACTGAACTTTGGCTAGCCCACACCTATTGCATCCCCCCCCCACTTCTATGCCAGTTTATTCAATGCAGTTGCACTTGGGATTTATATTTATATTAATTCAAGCCGGTTGCACTTGGAATTCTGTTGTGATTGTGAGATGTTTGTGTGTCACATGTGTGGAAAAATTCAGTATACAGTAGAAGCATTTTGAACCTTTAGCCTCCATAGGAAGATTGAGAGCATTCCCCTAGATTGTTGGTCTATTGTGTTGGGTTGAGAAGTGAGGCATGCTCCAACCTAAGGTGGTTTCCACCAGTGACATTGTCACCCTATACAAGCCTTCTCCAACTTGGTGTCATTTAGATATGTTGGACTACAACTACCAACATTCCCCATCCAGGAAGACTGCCTTATACATTCATTTGTTATCTTTCTTTCTCTAGGAGGGGGATAAAGTTGGAAAGCCATATTGAACTCAGGCACTGTCTACTGGGAAGTTCTCCCAAACAAACCGCCTTTAAACTACTGTTCTTCTGTATTTTTGTGCAGCCTTCATTCCTTTCAGTGGGCATATTCAGGAGAACTGTGGCTGTAGACAATCAGAACTTCAGGAGAACCATCTCAAGATTGTTGATATCAACAAAATTAGCTGTCTAGGCACTACTTGAGAGCCAGTGTGGCGTAGTGGTTAGAGTATTGGACTGGGACTCGGGAGATCCGGGTTCTAGTCCCCGCTCGGCCATGAAGCTCACTGGGTGACTTTGGGCCAGTCACTGACTCTCAGCCTAACCTACCTCACAGGGTTGTTGTGAGGATAAAATGGAGAGGAGGAGGATGATTATTATGTAAGCCGCCTTGGGTTCCTTGAAGGAAAAAATAATAGGAGGGACTCGGACTCGGACTCGACTAGTCGAGATCCTCCTCTGACTCACTCGGAACCGAGTCCAAATATTTTAAGGATCATCGGGACTAACCAAGACTTCAACGGGTGTGACATCTCGGGCCAGAAGGGCGCGATCACGTGAGAGGCATGGGCCGCGCCGTTCAGCCACTAGGACACAGGACGAGCCCCAACGTGGTTGAGATTTTTTGATTAGGTTTGGGGGTTTGGTAGGGTCAACATTGGGTTGGCTGCCTTGTGTTTGGGTCCACCTCCTCGCCCTGGTCTTCTGTGTTCAGCAGTTGAATGTCCAAGAAAGCTTGCTGCTGCTTGGGTTACGGCTCCTCCTGCTGGTATTTGGGTTGTCCCTGGTCGTCTTGACAAAATCAGTGCGGTTTGATAAAAGCCACATTGGCCTAGAATTTTAACCAAATTGAAGTATATTTTGTTGGGGGGGAACCCATGATTTAATAGGGACTCGTGGTCAGTTTTGGGAGGACTCCTCGTGACTCGTGAGTCCCATTTTGACGAAGACTCGACTCGAACCGGTCCACTCGTGACTCGTCATGACTCAGACAAGATCTTCAAATCATAAATAGAATAGATAATAATACTACGCATTTCAGTTGGACTGTAGGGATCTGTGCAGCCCTTCTGGGTAGAGGGGGTCCTCTGTTGACCAAGGGGCTTGATCCAGCAGATTCTAAATGAATTGGGGGGAGGGGTTCCCAATCAGCATTTCTGTGCAGTGCCCGACACCCTACCACACTGTCTCAATCCTCAGAGCAGATGGGGGGGGAGCGGGGGGGGGCTGAGCAAGTGGGAGCCGGACTAAGAATGTGTTTGTGAGCGAACTCCATCATGGAATTGACATTGTGTGGCTAATTGCAGTTATATGCTCCCTTCATATAAGTTTCACTTTTATTTGCCTGCTTTAATATTTTTATAGTAAAACAACTGCAACAACAACAATAAACCTTGAAAACATTTTAGATCCATGTTGGTTGGAATTTGAGATATAAAAGCTTGGTGAATGAACAGACCCCGATTAGAGTCCATCCAAAACATCTCCCTCCTTTCAATCATGTATAAGAGAGACTCTTGTATCCACGGGGATTCCTGCGCTGCGAGTATTAAGACTTCCCTCTCTTGGATGAGAGCAGCCAGTGACTTCTCTACATTTCTGCACATAAATTTTTAATCACAGCTCTTCCCTACCGCTGGTGATTGAGTTCCCTACCGCAGCTAATGGCATTTCTTGTAATATTCATCCATTTAAAATATGTATGTGGATGCCATATCTTATTTTTCAAGGGGGGCTTGTATAAGGCTACGAGCAAGTAATAGCAGTCATATGCCTGTTAAACTACGGCACGTTTGCCATATGTTTGATCACTGGGGCAATCGTAAAATACGGGACTCCTCCTCGTCTCAAATAGGCGATGTTTTACACAAGGTCGGTACAATAGTCTGTGTGGCATTTTGCCATCTGCCTCAATCTTAATCCAAATGAAACCCAGGATATAAATTTCCTTTGACTTCAATGGGAGTGGGATTGAGTGTTTAAATGTATGCCCTCTGGCTGGAATATATTCAGAGACGATGTACCTTAAAAAGTCAGGCGGGTCAAACTGCTATAGGTGAATTAATTTTTAAACAAGAGGCATTCGGGAGGCCATGATTTAATATCCCTGAGTAATTACTTTGTGAAATGATTCCTTGAAATGGGGCAGGTTTCTCTGCCAGGGTTGAATTAACTAGTACACTATCTACTCTGAAGATTCGGACCCCAACCAAATTAGTTCCCTTGCTGTGGCTGATTTATCAGAGGTTATTTATCAGGATCAGCCAAGATTCAAACCAGAACCCTCCTGTTTTGTACACGGATGCCCTTTTGTGCGGAGGCACTTGAGGCTACAGGACAGAACAGAAGACAAATGGGGAAGTATTTCAGGCATGGTTCACCCTTTCTTACCCGCCCCCCCAGCAGCAGACCCATATATCTTATACAGTAACAGATAGTTTCACCTTTTGTTCCAAAACAATGTCTGTACAAGATCCAACAAATAATAATAATCCAACTGGTTCTCCCAACCCATGCATCCAAGCTGTTTCTTCAGGTCTCTTGGTCATTCACTCAATTGGCCAAAATTACACAATATACCCCACCCCCAATGCCCATCTCTGGATTGTAGCAAAATTATACATTCAATGGACAGATCCAAAGAGATTCCAAGGACTTCTTTCTTCAGTTCTTAGCCATTCCATTTTCTTGAATTGTTACAATTCACCAAAGGGAGGCAGGCTCCCTAGATTGGAACACTAGAGAAAGGCCATCATGAATGATACTATGGAACCTCAGCCACTTTCTCAATCATTGACCTGGAAGCTCCTACAACCAGAATTTGGCCCTTCACATTATGGGCTTCACCCGTAGGGATGGGTGAGAATTTTTCCCCCTGTTTGTTTGTTTGATCAGTATTTATGAATATCCACACATTTCTTCATACTTGGGATGGAAAGAACTTGAATTTTAAATAAATAAAGAAAATTTGGGAGGAACAGAAACTGACAGATTCATCCATCCAGGTCCAGGGCTTTGAGTGCTTAGCTCTTAAAAATCTGGGTTTGAATCCTAAGAGTATTCAACCATGTTAGTGAAGCATCAGGGTTGCCACCTCTTTTTTTCTGACCAGCTCCTCATCTTTAACAGTTATATGGTAGGCAGGTACAACATGATCCTCTCCATGTACCAATTGAATGTGGCTAGTGCAGATGGGTGAGAACTTCATTTTGGTTCATTTTTTATAAGAATTTACCAAAATTTTCAACTTTCTTCATATTTTAGGATGGAAAGAACTTGAGATTTAAAAAAAAAAAAAAGGCAGGAGAAAGAGAAACTGACATATTCATCCATCCATAGTCTTGACTAAGGGCCAGCATCTCCCTGAGAAAATTTTTGCCCCAGCTCTTAATTGGCTTCTTGGCCTGCTGGCATCCCCTCCATTCTCCAGATATCCCTTTATGCTTACTTGGTAACAAACCCATTCTATGCTCAACCATGGACGTGTGGAGTAATTATATGGCAACCATCTTGCTTTCCTTATGACATTTCATTCCCCCCTTTCTTCCAAAGATCTCAGGATGATGTAGATGGTTCTCCCTCACCCTTTTATCCTCGCAGTAAGCCTGTGAGGTAGGCTAGACTGAGAGATCATGACTGGCCTAAGATCACCCGTTGAGCTTAATGGCTTAGTAGGAATTTGAATCTGAGATTCCGGGGCTCTCCAGACCTAGTCCCATGCTCAAACCATGATTTATTTATTTATTTATTTATTATAGTTATTTTACCCCGCCTTTTTTCCTGCAAGGAACCCAAGGCGGCTTACATAATCCTCCTCTTCCTCTCCATTTTATCCTCACAACAACCCTGTGAGGTAGGTTAGGCTGAGAGTCAATCACACTGGCCTGCTTCCCAGTATTTATTTTATTGTATTTATTTACAGCATTTGTATATCGCTCCATATCTAAACAGTATGGCTGAGATACCTCTGCTTTGGATCACACTTAACAGTAAGTATCTTTTTTTTTTCTTGCTTAATCAAGAACAGGGGCGGGCAGGCAGAAGGTAGATCTTCAGAATCTACTGGTAGAGCTCCAGGTGATTTGCAGTAGATCAAGGGTTTCAGGCTCTCAAAGATGTAATGATGATTGAACAATAGCAACAACAAAAGGCATTTTTCACCCTCCTAAATTAGGCTGTTGAAATCAAGAAAGTTTGGGGTGGTCGGGATTTGTATAGTACTGGTACTGAAAATGAATTCCTGGACTGCGCGTGTGTCCAGAGACAACTTGCCCTTCAATTCTATGTCCACTTCCTCAGCCACTGTTTTGCCCCTGGCTCCAGCTGGGGGGCTTGAGGGCCAAAACAGACATTTCTTGAAATCTGTGTCTACCAGCTATGGCTTTTCCCTCCCAATTTTACTCTAGAGTAGGCAAAACAGGCCCAGCCTGGATCTTAAAAGCCCCCATACCGCCCAAGCTAGGGTCCCGATCGAGACTGGGGGAGGCTGTGCCTACTGAGTATTTTTTTTTAAAAAGGCATAGACTTTAACGCAACGGAATGTCTGCTTTGGCCCTCAAGGTTCTAGTGGAGAACCAAGTAGATCCCACAAGCCAAAACTCTGCCTAGCTCTGATCTAGAAGGACCTCCATTTCTAACTGCCGCAGATGGATTTGCTCCCCTTGCCACCATTTGGTAGCCAGATTGGATTGTTGAATCAGGAAGGGTCGAATATTTCCGATGTTTCCCATACCTTTGGGCTGGCATGTTGCTCCGCTGTATCCAGGACAGCACTTCCACTCCAGTGATGTCATGATCATATGTTTGATCCTGTAAGCTTGGTGAGTCCTTGACTGGGAGCTGCAAGGTGATTTGGAAAGCAAATGTTAGCGGGGGTTTGTCTCAGATGAATGGACACGATACAGGACGATACATCAGTAATAGGCCACAGAGGGATTATTTTTGAAGTCTATTGATTGCATCCTGTGCAAGACCACAAGTGAACGCTTTTTACAGAATAGCCTCATGTCAACGCTAGCGAAAATAAAGACTTCAGGAGCACGGCTGAAATTAATGTGGGGTGGGATTTTATTTATTTATTTATTTAGCTATCTATTATTTATTTTAAATACTTACTAGCTGCTCTCCTGCAAAAGCTCTCTGAGTGGCTTATGAACTCAGATGACAGGACATTAAAAGCAGAAATACTTAACAACAAATAACAGGACACAGCAGGGCAATGAATAAAATGCTAGTATAAAAACCACTGGACTCGCATTAAACTACTACAATGTCTGAGCAAATAACAAGGTTTTAAGCTGGTGGCTCAGAAGAAAACAAAAATGGTGCCAGGCAAATCTCCTTGGGGAGAGAATTCCAGAGATAGGGTGCCACAACAGAAAAGGCCCCAATTCCTGTCACCTCCTGCCTCACTTTAAAGAGCAGAGGCTGACCTTAATGCCTGGGCATGAAGAAAGGCAGCACTTCAAATCCGTAGAACCCAAACTGGGATCCAGAATTTGACTGCAAATAGAAGTCAACTTTTTGCAAAATGTACGAATATCAAATGTAACCACAGTTTCTCCCACTAGTTGTTTTTACACACACACAGAGAGAGAGAGAGCAGAGAGAGAGAGAGACTTAAGGTGAATCCTATGCAAGTTTAGACAGAAAAAACTACAGTCTGGCTACAGTCCCTTCTCTAAAAAAACAAAAACAAAAACAGGGGCAGAAACAGCCATGCACCAGTGAAAACATGAACCCTGCCCAGAAGAATGGAAATCTAGTACAAATGTCCATGTCACAATAAAGGGTTTAGTCTTGAAATTGCCACAAGACCCTTTTTGTGTGTTTTCTTTTCAGTGATATTGAGCATTTAGACGGATATTGAACATTCCGGCTCCTCCTGTGACTCCTTTAAGTGGTCTTGTCAGGAATGGTGTCAGCAACTGGCATCCTTGGGCAGCTGTCAGGGCGCCTGTGCCCCAGGAAGGGGCCACCACTGACGTCTACCCAAGGCCCTTTTGAAAAGTTTTTCCCCCCATCCAGGCACTCCAGGCTGCACCTGGCAGCTAGCTCTATCTGCTGTTTTAATTTTCCATCATGCCTCTGAAGTAGTCTCTCTCTGGGGCATTGTGGGAAATTGGTGGCCCATTGAGATGTTCCTCCACCGACAGAGGAGACCCACCAGAAGGCATTTTGCCCAGGGCCCTTGAAGTCAGCCCTGGTCCATTCCATAGGCTATGCACAGCAAAACATCTCTTGGATTATGACCTAAATGCAGAATTCTGCTTTGCCCCAGTTGCTAATGGGATTATGTCCCTTCATTTATGAAGCACAGATGGGAGAATGGAGGTGCTTCTAAGAGAAACGAACGAGGAGGCCATGACAAATGCCATAGGTAAGGGTGAATGTTCATTGCTTATCATGGAAATATCTCATTAAAAAATAAAGGAGGGAACACTAACTTAAATTAAAAAGCAAATTACACAAGAAGTCATCTTATTTGGCAGTCTTTGCAATTGAGGTGTCTATTTGAATTCTCATTCCCTACATGGTCAGGGTATGTGTGTACGGGAGTGCAGTGGGCTAAGGGCAAACTAGGTAAATATTCATTTTTAAGTGGCTAAAATCATGCCTTCAGCTCCAGCATGACTATGAATAAGCAGCCGTGCAAATGTGTGTCATTAAGAGCATGAAATTTGGTTCCAAAATATTCATGTCCACTCAAAGCTTCTGCTCGAGTGAGTCCCCAGAAACCTTCCCAGGTTGCTAGAGTGACATATACTTAATGTGGAGATTTCCACAACCAAACTGCTTTCTAGGATTTGTTCAGACTTGCAGCTTACTTCTTATCAACAAAGTCTGCTCAAGATGGCTTTGGATATTAGAGTCAACCTACAACAGCACATGCATGTCTGGCCTGAACATCACACATTGGCTATCCTGCAGCTACAGTACAAGATCGCTCACATCACTAGCTACTGACAAGGCACCTCAGCACTGGCTCAGAGCAACTGGCAGGGTTTTATAGCCAGGCCAGGAGAGTCCTACTGGAAGCTCCACCTCCTCAAGTGATACATCTGGCTTTTTTTAATTATTATTTTAAGGGCCAGTCTCCTTTCCGGCAGTCACTGGCTTTTTCTGGGTGCTGAGTGTCTGGGGAGCAAGGAGCTGGTTTGGAAAGGCTCCCTGGGGCCTCCCTGCTCATTGGAGGAGTCTGAGGTCTACTCTTCAGAGTCAGAAGGCAGTGGTGCCTTCTGGGGATCAAGAGAACAGGGTGCAGATAGGGGTGGGAGATCCACTGAGATCTGACCTGCTTCCAGCTCGACTCGCTGAACTTCTGGGTTCCTGGCGGGCCACTGTTTACATAGAAAATGCCTTAAGATACACCCAAAGCAGCCGCAATTTGCACAAATTACGCAAATTGCAGGCGCTTTGGGCATATCTGAAGGCATTTTCTACGTAACCAGTGGCCCACTGGGAACCCAGAAGTCGCTTCCCCGGCTTGACTCAGGAGAGCGTGGACTGAGCCGGGGAAGAGGTAAGTGGGATGGAATTTCGGGGGTCAAGCCAGCTAGTCCGCCGGATTTCCACCCTACCAACCAAAATCCTCACACATCCCTAGGCAGAATCCAAGGTGAAGGGCCACACTGGTGAAGATCCGGGAACCGGTGCTGACTCCTCCTTGGCGCATAGGACTACTGTCTCTTTGGCATTCACATTTTTAAGGATTTGAACCTCCACCCCAAAGCAAGGAAATCCAAAATGAGACCATGACAAGGATCCTTCACAGACTACACTTTTCGTACATTGAGATAATCTTGATGCAAGAAGCACCAGGAATCCAGTGTTTCTTTTGATGCTAATACTCATGTTCAGACCCCCTGGCTGCCATCTGCTATTGAGTAAGCAAAAACATGTGAAGTGTGAAATGACATTGTTAAAGTCATTTACTAGCTCAGTATTTCAGAGCTTTTCCTTTATTATCATTTAAAATCCGTTTACATATATTCAGTTCTGTAAGAAAAAAAATAAACTGTTTGGGTTGCCATGGCTTGCAAAATTATTGTACTGAGCTCCTTAAGTTAAAATCTGATCTAAAACTCACACCGCAGCTTGACTTGACTCAAAGAAGAAAAGGTGGAAGGAGACATCCATGCACCAGTTCAAAAACCAAATGGTTTCTGGAATTATTTTCTTCTTCTTAATCTTGGTTGGAGGATATCTCAGGCTGAGCAAGAGAGACTTGAAAATTGAAAAGGGGTTGAGCTTTATGAGAGGAGATGGATTAGATTTTAAATTGCTCCTATATAGTACCTCTATCAGGTCTTACAGGTATGCAAACCTGCCACCTAGTGGGAAAAGGTGAGCTGAATGAACAGGTTTGGAAGGTCCTGACACTTCCATAGGATTAGAGAGTAGGTGACTGTGTGCATCCCACAAAGT
This sequence comes from Shinisaurus crocodilurus, assembly GCA_021292165.1. Classification (NCBI taxonomy): domain Eukaryota; kingdom Metazoa; phylum Chordata; class Lepidosauria; order Squamata; family Shinisauridae; genus Shinisaurus; species Shinisaurus crocodilurus. The sequence goes on along the minus strand of CM037876.1, from coordinate 24,512,496 downwards.
ATATGGGTACTTCTCACCTGACCCCAGGGCTCTGGAGGCAAAGATAAACAACCAGGTTTTTCTCTCCCCCCAGGCTCCAAGCAGAGGAAAGAAAATCCTGACTTGATTCTCCTTGCATTTGAAATCTTAACAGTCCATCAGCCTAAAACAGCCTTCCCCAACCTGGTGCCCTCCAGAGGTGTTGGACTACAACACGCGTAGTCCCAGCCTGGCTGGGGATGGTGGGGAGTGTAGTCCAACATATCTGAAGGGCAGCAGGTTGCCCATCAGTAGGAAATGGGTGAATCGGTCTATTTCTGGTCGGTGTTACTTTTGCATGTGTACGCCCATAAGTCTGTTCTGTCCCATTTCTCCATTAATTTGATATATATATATATATATTATATAAATCTGCATGAAAATTCCTGTTTAAATATGTATGAATGCATTTTTAAATGTGTTTTCTCTCAAAATGCACATTTCTAAATGTGTGTGTGTGTGTATGTGTATGTGTGTGTCTGTTGGGAGCAGGCTGAGAGGGAGACATGGCCAAGCCACTCTGAGAGCCTTTTCTGGCTGAAGAGCGGGGTATAAATGCAATAAATAAATAAATAAGCTGGACTTGGCATGCAGAACTCTTGAGTGCCTTCTGCCTCCACCGGAGCTACAGCTGAAATTCACTGCAGGAAGCCTCTGTGGACAGGTAGTAACTGGAACTTCTTTCTATCCCCCTAGAGCAGTGTTCTCCAACCTTGGGTCCCCAGATGTTGCTGGCCTACAGCTCCCATCATACCCAGCTAGCATGGCTAATGGCAAGGGATTCTGGGAGCTGTAGTCCAGCAACATCTGGGGACCCAAGGTTGGAGAGCCCTGCTCTAGATGGAAGCCTTTCTTCCACCCATTCTTCTGTTTAGGCTGTTAGGGCCAAAGGGGGCTCTTTTTCCTCTCCAGAATGTAGTGTGTTTGAACTATAGTATAAGGATATTTTGCTCCCTGAAATCACTGGGTTTGCCTTACCAACAAGTAATACGCTGTACCTACTCTATATTTACTCTTTAATAAAGCAACTCTTTTGTTTCTGGAATCTATGTGTGTGTCTAAGTGTAAAAGGGTAAAGCGCATACTCCACCCAGCAGTGTGTGCTTTACCTCAGCCAAAGATCCCAAACCTTTTGTAAGAGTGTGGGGTTAGTCTCTCTCTCCTCAGTGGGAATCTAATGCCCAAACTATCTGTCATAACAGGACAGCAGCCTTTTTCTGCAGGCATTGGCTTCTCCTGAGGGTCTGGGGACCCAAGGTTGGAGGAGAGAGAAGTCATTTGGGGACTGCTCCTCAGGGTCTCCCTGAACAACAGTACGAGTCCAAGATCCACTCCTTGGAGTCAGGGTGTCCTGGGGAGTCACATGGATAGGATATGACATCCGAGGCAGTGGGGCCCAGTGTAGAAGGACCAGGGACTCATTCTGGTGCCTCCTCGGAGTCACTGTCACTGGAGGCTTCAATCTCTGCCAGTTCCCAGTCCTGGTCCATGACACCATCAAAATAACAACTCTAAGCCAGAGAAGTATTTCTCAAGGAAATGGTTCTAGATTCATAAGGCAGCTGAGCATTATGAGCTGGGCAAATTTGCCTTCTGAACCAAGTGATTATGAACTGCAGTCATAGCAACAGGAGGACCATCTTGGCCTAGCTATGGCCAAAAACCTGGTAGTACTCCTGCTTGCTCCTACTCCTGTCATACTCTCCTGCTCAGTAGATTAGAGGGCACAGCCACACACACCCACACACAAAGACACAACACACACACACACCTCTAGCTATGGGGACAGGTTTCTGCATAGTTACTGTAATGCTCACTACAGCAGCACTATCTCATGCTTTGGACTAGACTGGTGGCACACTTGCCAGAAATGTTGGCCAATAGCTTTATGAGAAAGAGCCATAGCTCAGTGATAGCATATGCTTTGCATGAAAAGGATCCAGGTTCAATCCCCAGCATTTCCAGGTAGGGCTGGGAAAGATTCCTGCCTGAAACCCTGGAAGCCACTGGCACACAGTGTAGACAATGCTGAACTAGATGGACCATTGGTCTTACTCAGAATAAGGCAACTTTCTATATTCCACCACTTCTTTAAAACCTCACAGAACCCTTCAAATCTTCCAGCACCTCCAGCAGTAGCATCATGTAACTTTCTCCTCCTTCACCCCCATCCTTGGAATGGAGTAACTCACAGTGACTGGGTTAAGACAACACAATAACCTACACTCAAGGATTCAGTATGGGTTGAGTGTGGGTTGTCATTGAGTCATGGGTTGTAGCGGAAACATGGGTTATTGTGTTGCCTGAACCCAACTGTGCTAACAAGCCATGGCTTGTTAACTATGAACAACCCATGAAGAGAACCCATGGTTTGTTGTCGAGTTCTGAATTGTGGGTTGTTCACCATGGTTTGTTATCTCGGCTGGGTTCAGACAACACAATAACCCACATTCAACAACAACCCACAGTTCAAGGACAACCCACACTTAACCCTTGGGTGTAGGTTATCGTGTTGTCTGAACCCAGTCAGTGTCTGCTAGTATCTCTCTCCCAGTGGGTTCAGACTTCCAGTCATAAATGGAAGACCATGGAAGAATTCTGGGAGATTTCCACAGTTTCTCATTAATTTAACTGCTCCATCATTAAAGAGCACCTATGTGATCTAAGCCACATCACGTACCTTGATCCACAGGGTCCAGTAATCCAACTGCATGGCTTGGGTCGGCCTGATGCGTAGCTTTCTATACTGTCAACCACTATGGTGGGCTGGAGCCTTGTGTGAACATAGGCACACCAGTTCCTGTGTAAATAGGAGGGAGAAAGAAGTAAGGAAAGATTTGTTCTTGTTTTTCTATCAAAAATGGCAAAAAAAAAAACCCCTGATATTATAAATGAGCAAATTTATGGAAATCTGGGGAAACAATCAGCTGAGAGGAGCAGCAAACATCTGGTTTCTAGTCCCTGTGTATGCCATAGGTTTCTTATACTATCCTGGGCAAGTTACTAGTCCTCACTGTGTTCTTATTTTCTGACCCACAAGATAGAAATGATTGCCTGACCAAGCAAGAGAGATGATATCCACACATTTTCCATTTGCCGTCTTGCTCTTGCCGAGAAGTGATGGGCAGGAACAGGCCTGAGAGGGCCTGGACAGACAGGCACAGACTGGAACAGCACACGGTGGCCCTGCTGGTGTATGCAGATGGCAGGAGTTAGATGTGCACAAGTGGATGATGCCCATCCAAAGTGTAATCTGCATTTCTCCCTGGAATGTAAGCATACTGCTGTGCTTTCACTTTCTGAAAATGTCACAGTTTAGCTACTGAAGAATGAATTCCTGTTTAATTTCTTTGATGTTGTTTCTTCCTCTCTCTTTCTCTCTCTCTCTCTCTCATGGGCTCCAGGGGATTTAAAGCAGGACTATCATTCTTTTTAATTGGTATATGTATATTTTAAAAAATAATCAATATTTCTTTATGGAGGTATGTTTACGTTCTTTTCCTGCAATAAACTTATAGACCTGATTTGATGTTAGTCTCTTTTGCCTTGTGGTGGTGGAAAAAAGAAGGAAAGCAAGCCTTCAGCTGAAATAAAGAGGAGTTATAATAACATATTATTATTAATAATTATTATTATGAATAATATTTATTTATAAATAATAAATTTACTATACATAATTTATTTATAAATAATATTATTAATTATTATACATAATTATAAATAATATTATAAGGGCTCAATCCTATGTCCCTCCCACCTTGTCTGAGGGGACATAGGAATTGCCATAGAAGGCACTGAGACCTTGGAAACTCGGAGCGCCCCCCCACCTCGTACCCGACACAGTTCTCACCCAGATGGAAACTGCATTGAACCGAGCACAGAAGGCCATGCTCAGTTCCCCCATGGGGTGTGTGTCCTGGAATCCAGGTGGTGCCTCAGCCTCCTCATGAGGAGAGGGAAAACATCTAGATGACCAAAATCAGCTGTCTAGGTGCTTTTCAGGGTGAGGGGAGTTTGGAGGATATCCTAGCCTTTGCACTCCTCCCATCCTGCATAGGATGCCTGCATTCCAACTCTATAATCCTATGATCCTCTGGATTTGGAGGGTTGCGGGCACCCTCATAGGATTGTGTTGCCCATTAGTATTTATCTTTATCATCATCATCATCATCGCACACTGGGGTTGTATTTCAGAGACAGTTTCAACATTGGAGCAAAGAAACTCAACCAAATACACTCAACTTTCCCTTGGAAGTAAAAGAAAAAAAGAGTGTATAGCAAAAGAACATAAGAAAGCTCTTCTGGATCAGACTAGGAAAGGGTGAATAATCTATTTCCATCCTGTGTCACTTCCTCGTGTGTTCACCCATAAGTGCACTCCATTCTGTTTCTGTGGGAATCTGTGATTAAATAATAATTTTAAAAAACTGCACAAAATTTTGCATATACACACATATGGGACCTTTGAGAGGTACCTGCTTACCCAGATCCTGAAAGCCCTGCCAACAGACCCATATACTCTTTGAGTAGCACACGTTTCCCCATCACCAACATTTTATCTTCAAAACAGCCCTGTGAGGTACGTTAGACTGAGGAGGGCTCCAGCATGGTGCCCATAGACATCTCTCTTGGAAGCTGCTAGACTTCCTGCCTGCTCCTGATTTTTATTTTGTTTCTTAAGATTTTTTAAAAAAATGTAAACTGGAAGGCTGGCAGTGCTGCAAAGCAAAGTGCTGCCCTCCAGCGCCATCTTCATTTGGGTTCAAAACAGAAGCTGTTTCGTGTTTTAGAGCTCACACCCCACCTCTGCCTTGTACTTAGGTTCTTGGCCAAGTTACTTTTCGTTTAATCTCCCCAGTTTACTTTCTGGGAAAGGAGTGTTCTTATGACCAGCCGTGCCCGTCATGGCAGCCATTTTATGAATGGGCAAGCCCCCCATGGCAGCCATTTTGTGAGAGTGCCCACAACACTCTCTCAAAATTCCAAATGTGACCACCAACCCATAAAGGTTGGGGACCCCAGGCTGAGATATAGTGATTGGGCTAAGATTTATGACTGAGTTGGGATTTGGAATCCACATCTCCTCAGTCCAAGCCTGATGCTCAATCCACTATGCCACACGTGGGAAAGGTGGGGCATGCAACCCCAGTACTCTTTCTTGCTGCCGCTGATCCTTCTGCGCGCCCTGTGCAACATCAGTGGCTCTCTTCTTGTGATGGTGGTGGGCTCTTTGGGTTGGCCAGACCTCTATACATATGCCACACTTGGCAACACAGACAGTCATCAGTAACATGCTGACACTAATGTGTTTGGGAGCAGCACTCTTGTGGCTTTGGCAAATGCCTCATCCTCGTCATCCTCCAGAGCCAACCCTGATGGTTCATAATAATGATAATGTTCAGGCACCAGCTAGGCACTGAATAACCTTTATTATTACTTATTTACCCAGGAGTATCCTTGCAAAAGTAGAAACAGGGTAAAATAAATGTAGCAGTCATTAACAAAAGAATATTAGGAGACCTGACTACCGTGATGGAATCCAAAGGGAGTGTCGTCTGTTGGCTTAAGGGGTTGGCTCAACTTCTGTACGTATGGTGGAGTTGGCAGCACAGGCCCTAATCGGTTATACGCTGATGTGTTTCGGAGCAGCCATTCTCAGCATGCATCCCTCCATCTTCTCTGGATCATCCTGGCTGATCCTGGCAAGGTGCCCCCATTCTGTTCATTTCCCTATCACCGTGCCAGTCATGGGAAGATTTACGAAATATGAAATGAGGATGTCATTTGCCAGTGTTCTTTGGCCAAGAGCAAATAATGGACTGGACTCAGCTAAGTTTCTTCTGCACCTGTGTGGTAGGAAAGCATCATTATCTTCAGCTTGCAGATTGTTGTCGATTTTTAATGGAGGGGGAGGGGAGGAATAGAACTCTGCAGCCCAACTCTGGCCAATACAATGTAAGCAAATGGAGATGCCGTACTCAGCAAGTTTGGCAAGCAAAGAATCCTGATTTACAAGCTATCATGTCACCATGGTTTCCATGGATTGCCTTTGTGGAAGGTCCTTCAAACTTCAGATCTAATTCCAATCAAGCACAGAAGCCTATATTTTTTTTCTATGACACCCCCCTTATATATGGTATATATAACTTATACTGTGTACCTAATATTTCATTAGATAATGAGCTGCTCCTTGTGTTCTTTTGCTCTAGTTGTCCCACAAGTACATCCATGATGACATACTAAGGCAGGGAGATGCAGGTCTATTTTGTTTCTTACAAGATACCAGTGACCCACCAACAGTGTTCCAGTTCATGTTTAGATTCAGGAAATGAGAATTTGGTCAGTTTGCATTGAAATGCAAGCCAAATAAATTTCTCGCCCATCCCTAGATGTAGTAGCATCATCCCCACTGGGCCATTCACAAAGCTTTTTTTTTTTTTAACAGTTAAAAGAAAGGGCTTCTCTACACAAGGCATTTATTGTGCGCTCGTGATTCTTTATGCACGGTTGTTTGTGTGGGCTTTACATGGCACCTCCAAGGCCTCTCCCGCTCTTTCCAAGCATTTCCCTGCTGTTCTCGAATGAGGGTATTCAGCTATTATCTAGCTATCGCGCTAAAACAAGCACGTTTATATCCGCAATTGTGCTATACCACAGCACCACCTTGTGGTTGTGTGATAGCATAGTATATAGGAAGGCAGAGAAAGAAAGAAAAAACCTGGAGAAAAAACACGTGTAAAGGACAGGCTCTTAGTTCCACAAAGAAAACAGAAGAAGAAGCCTCCATAAAGTGCTGGGTTCAATACCAATACCATGGGTAGCTCCTATAAAGCTCAAGCAAAAAGACGCAGTGGATATAAGGAGCCCCACTGACACAGGAGTCACCAGCCTCCCCAGCAAATGGCCCTTCCTGAGTCCAATACTTCCTGCCACAACAATCAATTATTGAAGGGGGAAGGAAAGGGGTACAAGAATACAAATAATCCTTTGCCCCCTCCTCTCTCCCACGTGGCTGCTGTCTCCCCTCCACCAGCGCCCCTCCGCTCCGCCACCAAATTTGCTGCTGTGGTGGCGGCAGCACTGGCAAAACAATTGGCGGCAGTTTGCCACCACATTTCAGTTGGCAAACCATGACCCGACCATGGCCTAAAAGGGCCAAATTTAACTTTAAGGCCTTGTTTTCAAGCTACATTTGGCCCTTTGGGGCCACCATCATCATGGTTTGCCTCCCAAATTCAGGGCGAACCACCAATTGTCTTGATGCTGCTGCAGCTGCTGCAGTTTGACAACGTGGAGCAAAGGCGTTGGGAATGCGGCCCCAGGAGGTACCGAGGGATTGGCAGCAAGTGTGTGATTCAGAAGAGCCAGAAGCAAGAGATGGGCTGTGCGTGCGCCCTTCCAGAGGCAGGAGCAGAAGACCCAAGAAAGCCTCCCTTAAGAGACTTGTGCGCAAAGAACTGAATTGGTGGAGCCAAGCCAACAGCAGTTATATTAACAATGTGCTCCCAAGATGTTATCGAGACTCAGGGGGGAGGGCACCTGACCTACATCGCTCCCCCTGCCCCCCCCCCGAGCCCCCCAAGTTGCCCACCTCCCCCTTATGGATTCCCACGTGTTGATATAATGTCTATTGTGAAGAAGCTGCCCCTTTTGCACTATGGCTTTTAAAGCACCCTGAAAATTTAGTAAGTAAAACATTTCCTGGCATGTGAGTAAGTGGTGGGAAAAGCTTCCCCGGCTTAATTCCTGTGTGCCAAACGGCTGTGAAGAGACACAGGAAGAAGGGGCAGTAAACCAAGCAAAAACGGCAAAGCTACTCGCTTGCTTGCTGGAAGAGATGGCTTATGCTTCATGTTACCAAAATCAACCAGCAGATGGCAACCTTTCCCAGCACACAAGTGTCCTGGATCTTTTGATACTCTAGGTTATGCTGCTGTAGCAGCCTTTTTCTACAGTGCTATATCCCTCCTTTTGAGTAGACCATTTCCACTTCCACAGCCCCGGTGGATGCACGCAATTAGTAGTGGGAGGACACGGAGTAATGTTTACAAAAAATAGAAAACGGGCGGAAATCCTGCACGGGGGGGGCGGGGGGAGGGAGTCCAGAACCATATGTTGTGCGAACACGTGCAAATGTGCAGACTCTCAGGTCCAGTAATCATTTTGCAACTGTGCAACGAATCCAATGGTTTCCTTGTCATCCACTCATGACATACCGGTATACGGTCATAAGTGGATAAATTATCCACTTTATGGATAAAGTGGCCGGGTGACCGGGTGACCGGCCAGATGGGCGATTAAAAAATATAATAAATTAAAATATATATATAATAAATAAATTAGGAGTCTGATGGTGTGGCAGAACAAGCTTTCTGAACGGCAGCGAAGAGATGGGAGGCGGGCATGGCTTTTAATGGATAAGCAGTGGAAGGGAGAGGGGGGCTCAGCCCCCCCCCCCGCTTCTTCCCTGCACCTCTCAGCCAGGCAGGGTTCTGGATGTGTGTTTGCTCCTCACAGATCATCCGCTAAGGACCTTCTCTCTGTTCCTTCTTTGTTTTGAGTTGAAGTGGGCGACTGTTTGTGGCAACCCTGGAGACGATCTTTGTTGTTGCAGTGCCCAGTTTATGGGATGTTAACCCTAGGGAAGCTTGTCTGGTGCCAACATTGTTTTCTTTCAGATACCAGACAAAAAACTTTTATATATATATATGTGTGTGTGTGTGTGTGTGTGGTTCTTAAATGTTAGGCGTCTTAAAGACTTGCCAATGATTCTGTTTTATCTGCCAGTTGTTTTCTTATACATGTGTGTTGTTTTTAATTGGTTATGTGTAAAGGTTCACACACGTTTAATGTGTCAATTTCTCTGGGACTTATTTGGATGAAGCTGGGGCAGTATTGAAATGTTTAAAATAAAAGTTGCAGGGGGGGGAATGGGTGGGGGAGGGCATTGCCCGGGGAAAGCAAAGGGTTAAGCACCCTCCACCCACCGATCACATCTCTGCTATGAAAAGTAGAAGTGCTTGGCAGCTGTTCGGTGGTGACCCGGATCTCTTCCCAAAGTTTAGTTCAGCCCCAGAGATGCTGGAAATCCAACCCTTAATGTATTTTTGTGTATCCAAAACCATAATCACATTAATAATGTTAAGATAAAAAAAATTTAAACTGCAGCTGCAAAACAAGATACTCATTCAAGAGGCAGCGGGAAATGAAAATCTGGGAAGGTTATAGTTGTGCCATATATAGACCAAAAGACCCCGAGAAGCCAATATGTAAGCTGGTATGCAGCCCTGAGATCCTAGCACCATGTATCTAAATGTTCCACGCTCACAGCACAGTGCGGGAAGATGGTTGCCTGGTTGCCTAGACAACATGGGGGGGTAGGATTCAATCCCTTCACATGAGGACAACTCCTGTCCTCATGGATGATGGTACATAGCAAATTCTAATTGGCTAAATAACTGCATGATGTCATCTCGCTCCATTACTTATGATAGGTTAGCAGAGGTGGTTTAGGGAGCGGGCCACTAGGGCTGGAGTCCAGAATCTTTCATTCAGAACCCCAAATCTCTGGGAGGCCATCTGCCCCACCACCCTGCTGTCCATGGGCACTTGCTGAAATAAAGGAACAGGGGCCCTGATGACCTCAGTTGCATCTGATCCCTCTGGATTAGCTGGCTTTTGGCCCACCTGGGCTTCACCTCCTGCTGCCCCCCACTCCTTGAATCTTTCTGCCTGAGGGTTTTTTCTGAAATCAAATGCCCTCCTCTCCCCTGTCCATACATCCCTTTATACAAATAGGGGTGTCCTTAGGAGGCAGGGTCCTATAAAGACAGAGAGAGAGAGAGAGAGAGAGAGACTTTAGAGCATATGAAAATTAGCATATGCAAATGTGTGCTTTATTATTATTATTATTATTATTATTATTAATTTATTTTGTCCTGTGGGCCTGAGCCCCAGATCTTTGCAGTACCTAGCACCACCCCTGTAAGTTAGAACAGCATTCTCCAACCTGGTGCCCTCCAAATGTGTTGGACCATAAGTCCCATCATTCTCAGTCACCATGCTGGCTGGGAATGATGGGAGGCACAGTCCAACACATCTGGACAGCACCAGGTTGGGGAAAGCTGGGTTACAGTAAGAGAAATGACAAAATGACATGAAGGGGGAGCAGAGAGATGAGTTGTCGTGGCTGCAAATTTGTTTGCAGTACCGTATTTCTGCTCTTACTCAGCCTGACTTCAAACAGAAGGAAAGAAAGCTTGTCCTCCCGAAAATGTACCACAGAGAAACAGGAACATATCAAAGCTTTTTACTGTGTACACCCACTCAAATCCATTGTGCACCACATCTCAAAAGCGCCACACACATCTCTGGGAGCCTCCAGTGCTGTTTCCTTAGGAGATGAATGTCGTTCCTACTACCTGCTGTAAGAAGCTTTTAAATGCCACTACTTCCATGTGGTGGGTTGCCATGGCAAAGAGTTTTTCCAAAAGCAGTGATTTGTGGAGTGGCCCTCAACATCTTCCGTAGACCATTTCAAATGTATCATCCAGTAAGTTCCTGAAAGATGGTCTCCCCCTATATAGAGCATTAGACCACTACGATCTTCAGGGGAGGCCTTGCTGTCCACGCCACATCCTGCAGAGTCCTATCTGGCAGCAATATGGCAATGGCCTTCTCTGTGGTGACACCCTCCTTTTGGATTGACCTCCCCTCTGCGATCTGACAGGCACCAATGATCATGTGCTTTCGACTATGATTAAAAACGTACTTGTTCACCCTGGTTTTTCCCATCTATTAACTTGTCTAAATACTGTTGTGCTATTAGCGGTGCAGTGCAGTGGAGCCAGACTTGCAGGAACACAGTGCAGGGCATTTTTTTATTCACAGGGACGCCATCTGTCTGCCCCTCCACCTCAGAATTCCCTGTTCCCTCTGTGATTAGCTGCAATCCCCCAACAACAATACATTGCTCATTGTTGTAATGCAAAGTATTTTGTGGTGGCCTGTTCTTGAAAGGGCAATGAAGACCCATGTGCTTTACATGAGACCTGCTCCTGGTGGAGTTAAAACTGCTAGAAGGGCTTTGTTGCTATGGATCAACACAGCTGCCTGAGTTTTTGGACTCTCCTTGGGGCTGTGGTTATCGGGACTGTCATGATGAGCGTCTGCAGCTCAAAATTGACCGCTACACCTCTGATGCGAAGAACTTCAAAAGAGCCCCTGCTATGGATAACGGTGCTATCTGAGGTGCAGCAGCTGGTTAATGGGACAAGGGCCTTTCCAACAGTGGAATGTTCTCCCCAGGATGGCTCACCTGGCGCTTACCATAACATCAGTTGAAGGGCTTTTTATTTCCCCGGGCCTTTCAATTAATGCCGTTTTATTGCTGCTGCTGCTTTTCTCCTGCCCTCTTTAGATTTGCTGCAAAAGGCCCGGCAATACCTTGGCCCAATCCAGGGGAGACTGGTGACTCCTATTTCGGCGGGGCTCCTTATCCATTGCAGCTTTTATTTGCAGCTTTATAGGAGCTATCCGTGGTGCCCCATGGTGTTGAACCTATTTTGGGGATGCAGCTCAGCACCATGGACAGCTCCTATGAAGCTCCAAATAAAACCTGCCAAACCTGCAAGGGATAAGGAGCCCCACCAAAATAGGAGTCACCAGCCTCCCCCCAAATCTGATCTGAGGAAAGCTGCCAGCCCATGTACCTGCCTGGCTCAGCTGCTGCCTCTCTTCTGGGGTAACTCTAGTGTTATAGCCAGGTGTTTTAGCTAACTGAAGGACTGTGCATTCTAAAAAGAGGAAGGAAGTGAGGGGGGGGGATCATGAGCATGGGTGCTAGGCAACCAGTTAGGCATCTCCTCAAAGAAGCCCGCAAAGATCCTGCAAGCCGCCTCCCCTAGAGAAGCATCGTGCTGCACAATCAGCATTTTTGAATTGCGTGGAGAGCCTCCACAGATACAGGAAAGTATCTTCAGAATGTCGCCCTCCACGGGCTCAGAGCGATGAAAGCGATGACGGCGGGAGCCGGGCATGTTTACTCCACACAGAATTGGAACGCCTCAATAGGGCTGAGGTATTCTAGGGATGTTTGAGTGTGACAGATTGTCAAAGGCCGCTGCTTTGCTTCCCGCTGCAGGCAAGTCTCTGAGTCGTGATTCGAAGTACTGTAGCTAACTTTATCTATGCAAAAAACGATACAAACAATCAGTCTTGCTTCAGGCTATGCAGTAGGTCAGGTTGGAAACCATTGCTATAAAAGAGTCAAGCTGTGTTAGCAAGGGCAATCGCTAGCTTCTGTAAATAAAGCAGACCATGGAAAGAAAGTTGATACCAGACTAATAGGAAATGGTTACAGCCCCCTCCCATTCAGGCTAGCCATTGCTAACCGCATCCTGCTATTAGGGTGGATCCTTTCCTGGGGCAGGCTTTTGGGCAGTGAATCTCTTTGACCGGCGGCATGCGAGCTTATGCTGCTCCTCCCTCCTCGTTTGATTCCTAACCCTGGGGTCTGGGACCTCTAGTCCCACCTCCCTCTCATCCTCCTTTAGTATCTTCGTTCCCACAGTTTCGGAAAGGCATTGGCATTGTTGAGCCCACTGACCCAAAGTTCAGTCCTAGGTCAGTCCACTGGCCAATTTATTTGCTGATGTGCACAATGAACATGGAGTGCTCCAGAAGTAAATTAATCTAGGTCACTTTACCATTGTGGGTCTTCAGTTGGGCGGTGTGAGAGATCCTTGCAGCGGCTGCCCAAGTATCATTCGATCTAGTTTGATTTTCCTTCTCCCCCTTCACAGACCTGACACGTGATACACAATTGAGCTGCGAATCAGAAAGATCTTTTGCTCTAGGCTGGAGAGATAGCTCCCTTCTAACTCTGAATATTATAAACCCTAGCTAGCTCCCCATGTCCTTCAGCAAGAAGTTCTCACACAAAGAAATGTAGCAACAGTGATTGAAATGCAAAAACCTAATGAAAAGCCTGTCACAGCAGGTGGTAAAACCTGTTTAAGAGAAATGCTAATTTGAGAACAACAGCTCTTGCTCGGTCTTGCTCAAGTTTGTAATGCAGATGTGCTTAGAACACCTTTCTAATCTCGCAAAAATCATTAAGTATGCTGAGTGATAACGAGCAGAGCTTACTCGAAGGGGAAAAAAACTCGCGATTTTTTTAGCACATCCCTTGACTTGTCTTATTTTGCTTGCCCTGACAAGACTGCCACATTTTCATACATTATGGCCACTGTGTGTGAGTGGTCATTCCAAAAAGCACTGAATTGAAACTCTCAGTTGCTGGATTTTTTTCTTCAGGGATGGGTTGCAAAAAAGCTGTAGGCCTCCATGGGCAAGAACAATGCATGGGTTTCTTTGAAGTCTCTTCTCTTGCCGCAAGCACTGCGGAAGAATCAAGCCACTTTTTAGTTTTAAAATTTAAATCAAAAAGTGGGCTACATACATCTTCTGAATACAGTGGAATGAATCTTTGGCTTCTCAACACTTTCCTCTTTTATTTAAGTTGTGGCACAACCTGAAAGTGGTCCTGGGACCACTGGCATTTTCTGGGCCCCAAAGTTTAAGAATGGCTGCTGTATCATGAGGGAGATATTTTCACAGAGCTGGTTCGCATGATTGATTTAAGCCACAATGGGCTGTGGCGTGTGCTGGTGTGTGTGGGCGGCCATTTTGAATATTCAACACGAACCCTGGGACCATGGGTTATGTCAGTGTTCTTACGCTGGCTGGGGCATGCTGGGAGCTGTAGGCAAAAAACATCTGGGGACCCAAGGTTGGAGAACACTGGGTTATGTGACGGTTAAACAACCCTCGTATAACCCATGGTCTTGTTTATGCGAGGGTTATTTAACCCTCACATGACCCACACTCCTCAGGTTCACATGACACAGCAAGCCACAGCCGGGCATTGAATATGCAAATCCTGCCCATCACACACTGGTATGTGTCGCAGCCCACCATGGTTTAAACAACCTATGGTGGGCTGATTTCATTGTGTGAATCAGGTCACAGTATGAAGTTAACCATGCCCACAGCCAGCAGTGTCAAATGTTATTCTACAAATGACAATCCCAGTACCTCAGAGCTTCATAGAGGCTAGAGCAAAACAGAAAACCTTACATTTTAAAACTAATCCAGCCACAGTGACGTATGCCTTGGTTACATCCAGGATAGATTACACTAATGCTCTCTGTGCTGGGCTGCCCTTGAAGATGTTTGAAAGCTGCAACTGGTTCAGAATGTGTCAGTTAGATTGCTTGTATGAGCTAGGCATTCAGATCATATTACTCCTATTCGGTAACATTTACATTGGTTGCCTGTTAGTTTCTGGGCCCAATTCAAGATGCGGGTTTTGGCCTTTAAAAATGGTTTGGGACTATGTAATTTGAAGGACTAGCTATGCCTGTATGAGCCTGCCCAAGCATTAAGATCAGTGTCAGAGGCACTGTTTTCTGGCCCACCAGCAAGAGCCATTAGACTGGCAGGTACTAGGGATAGGGCTTTCTCAGTGGCGGCCCCACACCTTTAGAACTCCCTCCCCAGGGAGGTATGTGTGGCCTTGTCAGTGCTGTCATTAAAAAACAACAACCTGAAGTTACATTTATTCCAGTCTGCATTTGGTGCTTAGAATCCTTAGCTGCTGCTGCTGTGTGTGTGTATTTGTGTTTAATTGTAATTTGTATGTTCATGTTTTTGTACTATTGTAAGCCATCTTGTAAGGGCAGTGTGCCCTGAAAGGCAGGTTTAAAATCTTTTAAATAAATAAACAGTAAATATCTGAGGTCAACTAGAACTTCAGGAAACAAATTATAACTTTTAAAAGGGATGAGTTTGTTATCACTAATACAAATAAAGGAATGTTCAAACAAAAACTAAAAAAGGAGAATTAAAATTGAGAGGGGATATGCTGGAGATGAGTTAAGATGTTTTGACCTTATAGATTGGAAAGATAAATATGCTGGATCACCGACTACGATGGATACGTCTCAAGAAAAGCTGAACAATTATTCCTGAATTGATCTTCTTTGTGCTCCCATCAATACATGGCCAGTTCAAAGAAGGACAGGCAGTGCAAATCATTAATCCATTATTGTATGGAAGATTATGACTTCTCCTTCCAGCATTCAAGCATCATGCATTTTGTTGACCCTAATGCATGCAAGACCATAGTTCAAGGCCTGGAAATAAATTCCAATTAGTGGGGATGTAATTCAACAACGCATGCATTTCTTGCAAAAGTAGTGAGATTCCCAAGACTAGTAGTGCAATCCTATACACGTCTACCCAAAAGGAAATTCTATTGAATTTAATGGGGGCTACTCCCATGTAAGTGCATGTTGGATTGCAGCCTAAATTAATAATTACCAAGACTTCACCCCAAAGGGGCTTAGAACTTCAGCTGATACGAATGTTTTGTCCAGCCAAACGTTCAGAGATTTCAGGGGCTAGGGGAAACCCTCTCAAAGATTGGGAGGGGGCAGATGTTCAGTTTGGGAGGGGAGATAATTTTTGGGTGGGCGGGGGGTTCTTAAAACATTTACAGTTTATACTAGGGCTCTTCTCCCTTTGTTTTCCGTTTTAAAACATTTCTTACTGTTCAGAAGTCATTGCAAGGGGCTAAGTAGCACAGCTGTTGCACAGTTTGAAAATGGGGCTAAAATTAGGGTGGCCACTTGTGAATCACCAAAGAAGAAGAAATGCATCACCAAAAAAGGGGACAAAAGAGGATGCCAATTTGCATTAAAAAATTCATGTGCCAATTTATAAGTATAGACGTAAATTTTGGAAATAATGATGATAACTGAAATAGAACTACAGTAGATCTCACCATAGTGTGGGTGACCAGGTGACCTGTGTGCCTTGCTCAGTCTGCTGTCCAGGTGCTGTTGAGGTTGAGGGGCAATTTCAAGGCCCAGCTCCTCCTCCTGATGGTTCTCTACCTTTATACCAGACCTGGACTGGACAATCCTTCAAACAGAAGACATCTTCAGAATCGAGGATAGTCTTCTGGCAGCCCTTCAAATAAAGGACTTTCCTCTATAAGAGAGGACACATGGCCAACCTAACTGGGCACTGATGAATTGGTGGGAGGGCGCTTTCACCGAGTCCTACTAACAACTGGGAAGTTCCACACCAAGTTGATAAAGGACCCAATTTCTGCTTCGTATCATCAACACTTCAGCAATGGATGTAACGATTTGCGGCACCCAATAAAAGCAACTCTGTGGCATCCATTACAAACAACTTATAACTTCAAAATGGCCTTTATCTTTACAGTTTTGCCTTCACAACCATGCCCATGTATACCTTATATACGAAAAACCAAGAATGGGGCAGATCAGGACAGCTGGGCCGAAAAATGAATTCTAGCAAAAGATTGCAGGTATGGCCCACTTCATATGAACATATGCCTATTCTTTCCAGAACAGGTTGTATTACATGACTAATAGGGGAAAATAACATTTGTTTTCTTCAGGATTTGAGGCCCTGACACTTTGTACTACATAGTCGCAAACACTTGCTCTTCTGTCATCGGTCGTTTCCTTCGTCACATAGATCCGCTATCATTTTTGGACCGTGAATCATTTGATGCTCGCATTCCAGGTTGTTGTTGCTTTTCGTTCTGTCTTTTTTGACCTTATGACTCATTGTGTGACAGTGTTTCCTCAATCTGAATGTACCACCACATTCCTCTATTATTTTTTGGAGCTAGGATCTCCTACGTGGGACCCATGAGTGCCAATATGCCCAAGGGTGGCTCTCTTGGATCCTGCCAGGCTCCCTGCCTCTCCTGATTTTTATTTTATTTTATTTTAATTTATTTCTTAAGATTTTTTTTTAAATTAAAAATGTTTTTAACTGGGAACCTGGGGACTCAGGAGATCCGGGTTCTAGTCCCCACTCAGGCCATGAAACTCACTTGGTGACTTTGGGCCAGTCACTGACTCTCAGCCTAACCTACCTCACAGTGTTGTTGTGAGGATAAAATGGAGAGGAGGAGGAGGACTATGTAAGCCGCCTTGGGTTCCTTGCAGGAAAAAGGTGGGGTATAAATATAATAAATAAATAAAAATAAATAATAAATGCTGCAAAGCAAATTGCTGCCCTCCAGTGCCACCTTTATTTGGGTTCAAGAGAATGGTTGTGTGTTTTGGAGCTCAGACCCCACCTCTGCCTTATAGCTAGGTTCCTGGGCAGGTTTCTTTTCTTTTTGTCTCATCAGTTTATCTTCTGGGAAATGAGTGCTTTGTGACCAGCCATGCCCACCATGGTAGCCATTTATTAATGGGCAAGCCCCCCCATGACAGCCATTTTGAGAGAGTGCCCACGACACTCAAAAATTCAAAAAGTGCCCACCGACCCAAAAAAGGCTGGGGAACCCTAGCCATTTGTGGAGTCCTGACTTCTAAGTGTGGGGTTCAGACTAGCCCCCCCCCAAACAAGATTCTTCGGGGTATTTCCAAGGGAGGCTAGTAGTGACACCTGTACCATTGGGGCTCCTTATCCATTGCAGCTTTTATTCTGAGCTTTATAGGAGCTATCCACAGTCCATCCCCAAAATAGGCTCACCACCAAGGAGCACCATGGATAGCTCCTATAAAGCTCAGGATAAAAGCTGCAATGGATAAGGAGTCCCACTGACATAGGCGTCACCACCAGCCTCCCCAGGCAGGGTATTTCTTCCGTTAAGGTTTGCATGGGGATGCCTTCCTCTTCTTTCCCTCTGCATCCCATCACCTCTGGATGAGAAAGAGGGTAAGTGGAGAGCTATAGCAGTTGAGTTGTTGGCAACAGATTCCCATTGCTGGGCCCAGTCACAAGATTTCATAGATTTCATAGATCATAGAGTTGGAAGGAGCCTGCAAGGCTATCGAGTCCAACCCCCTGCTCAGTGCAGGAAACTAGAGGAGTGGTCTCCCATCCAAGTAATAACCAGGCTTGACCCTGCTTAGCTTTCCACGCTCAGACAAGCTGAGCCAGCGTGAGCCACAGGCCTGTATCAAGAGTAGGACTATGAATAGCTATTGGGTCTCAAATCAATGCTGCTTTATTTTCAGTGCTACAGCTAGTTTTATTCCTGGTTAATACTAATACTTGCCACTTATACAGTGTATTTCCAGACTTCAAAATGCTTCACATACAATAATCCTTACAACAACCTTGTCATGTAGGCCTGTACTAGCATGCCCATATTACAGGCAGGGAGGCCAAAGCACTAGTGGAACAGCAGTGGTTTAAACCTAACAGAAATGACTGTGTAAACAGTACAACCATGAATTGTTCTACTGCTAAATTTAATGTGGGAGTAAACAACTCCTGTTTGTAGAGATAAGTGCAGGCCCATGGAGTGTGTTTAAGGGTGCCACCTTAAACCGAATTGGTGACTTGTCCTGAGCTGAAATGGACCCCCCCCCCCACTTTGCCACCCTTTTTCAGGCTGTGAAGTTGGGGGGAAATTAGAGGGGTTATAATCAGCAGTGAGGCATAAGGCAAACGTCCTGGCAGTGATTGCTCTACTGGATGCTGCTTGGAACCATTTAAAAAAAAAACACCAACAACTAGAACACACATACACACAAGTCCCCAGTGACAGGCAGAAAGCATTGCCCTCACTCTGATTTGGCTTCAGATGTCAATCACATGATACTGCCTTGAAGCCAAATAAGAGGCAGAGTGGTGCTTCCTGCCCTCACTCTGGCATCATGGAGATGCAGAGCAGTGGGGTGGGGTGGGGAGTACTTTGGATAAAAGAAATCACATCTGTAGTGGGGAGGGGTAATAGGCCTCCTTTCCCCCTTTAGCCCAGCCCCATACCTACTGGGGAAGGTGACTCTGAGACACTCCTGAGTTTGCCAACTGACCCCACCCAACAGAAAACTGCATCTCTCAGGTGGCCACTACACAGCTGAAATAGTTAAGGAATAATTGCAGCTTGCCAAGAGGGAGGGAACCGCTCACTGCTATCTCCAGGAGAGATTTTAAAAAAAAGCCCTGGATAAGCTAGGGCAGGGCTCTCCAATCTTGGGTCCCCAGATGTTGCTGGACTACAGCTCCCAGAATCCCTTGCCATTAGCCATACTGGCTGGGTATGCTGGGAGCTGTAGGCCAGCAACATCTGGGGACCCACGGTTGGAGAGCCCTGAGCTAGGGTGACCATGTGCCTCTTTTACAGAGGAGAGTCCTCTGTTTGAATGGCTGCCAGAGGACTCTCCTGTCTCCTCTATTTTGAAGGTGTCCTCTACCTGAAGGGGTGTCCAGTCCAAGTGCAGTATAACTGATAAAAACCCATCAGAATTATGCATGGTGTGGAGAAAGTGGGTAGGGAGACATTTTTCTCCCCCTCTCATCATACTAGAACCCAAAGGGGTCATCCCATGAAGCTGACTGATGGGAGATTCAGGGCAGAGAAAAGGAAGGACCTCTTCACACAGCACCTGGTTAAACTGTGGAATTTACTACCACAAGATATAGTGATGGCCACCAATTCTGGACGGCTTTAAAAGGGGATTGGACAAATTCATGGAGGAGAAGGCAATCAATGACTACTAGTCCTGATGGCTATATGCTACTTCCAGTATCAGGGGCAGTCTGCCTATGTACACAAGTTGCTGGGGAACATGGGCAGGGAGGGTGCTGTTGCACTCATGTCCTGCTTGTGGGTTTCCCATGGGCAGCTTGCTGACCACTGTGTGAACAGAATGCTAGACTAGATGGACCCTTGGTCTGATCCAGCATGGCCCTTCTTATGTGCTTAAGAGCCAGGTCCTTGAAGTTTCCCCTCAATAGCAGACTGCACAAGGTGCACAGGTCACTTGGTCAGTCTTCCACACTATGGCGAGGTGTACCGTATTTCTATTTAAATTATAATAATTTTTTCTAGTACTCTCATTTTCCAACAGGTGGCAACCTAAGAAACGTCTTCTCAGAATATAAGGACTGCACCTGGCTGAATTTCCTTTCTTACTGTGTGTTTATTATGGGGCTTTTCCGTGCATTCATTTTCCAGAGTGCTAATCACATTTCTGTCTGCGAGGTGTTCTCTGTGCAAATCGAACCAGACGGGGCAGGTGCTTCTTGCATGAAGCACAGCAAAGAGCTTTACGCAACATCCCTCAACATCCCTGAGTGGTTCGGAACGAAAGCCTGGCCTTTGTTAGCACCAGGTTGAACTTGCGCGAATGGAAGGGTAACATGGTGCACAGGAATGTTCTGAAGACTTGCGGCTTGTGCAGTAAGTAAGACAAATCACAAGAATGTGCAATACAAGAAAGAAATTATTAGTGGAACCCAACGACGTATGGTCCATATTTTAGAGACAAATGCTGTGTGTTTTCATGTAGAACAGCAGCTCCCCGGAACATGACAAAAAATACTGCAGCCAATCTTTTTATCAAAGGCCCAAATGAGGGAGACATTTCCACCACCCCTCCTGCAATGATAATCTCACAGTAGCTTCCTCGACAGTAAAAGGAGTCCTGAGAGAGATAAATTAGATTCCATGGTGCTGTTTCCCACACTCTTCAACAGAAGCACATGATGTTCTGATGATACCTAGTAATCTTCCCAGCATGAGGAAGGTTTGGAAAACCTGTACTTAGATTTGGTTCTTGGGGTGTGTGTGTTTTTGCAGGGTGAGTGGGGGGGAGAGTTGTTGTAAGCCAGTGTGCATGTTTTCAGCAATTAACATCTTTATTTAAAGCTCAGACTTAACAGCTGCAGGTTACATAACAGTTCCTTCTTTCTGCACACTGAGAAGGATAGGTTGGTGGATGGGAAAGAGGAAATTGATTGTTATATTACCTGGAGCAGTTCGCACAGAATTGCTCTGAGGGTTCCAGGTCAAGTGACCTTATTATATTCTTAGGGCCCTAGTGTGCAACTTAAAAACAACAGAACAAAGACCACCTTTTGAACTAGTGTCAAAGAACTAACAGCATTGCCTCTCTCTGCTCACTCCTAAGAATGACACATGCTAGATTAGACCAAGGGTCCATCTAGTCCAGCATTTGGTTCACACAGTGGCCAAGCAGCTAGCCCACAGGATCCCATGAGCAGGGCATGAGTGCAAGAGCACCCTCCCACCCATGTTCCCCAGCAACTGGTGCACATAGGCAGACTGCCCCTGATCCTGGAGGTAGCATAGAGCCAATCAGGACTAGTAGCCATTGATAGCCTTCTCCACCATGAATGACAGCCTTCTCCTCCATGAGCCAAGCTTCAAACAAAAGGTACTTATAATTACTCTTCTTTAGGGGCATTTCACATAGTACGCAGCAATAAAACCAGGTTTGCCGTAGAGTATGAACTTTAAAGCAGGGGTCTACAGGCAGTTGTACCCAGTCCCATCTTTTCAAGGAGTTGTTGTTGTTGCTGCTGCTATTATTATTGATGATGATGATGATGATGATGATGATGATGATGATGATGATGATATGATAATAATTATCTTCAGTGCAGACAGAAGCAGAGTTTTTTCAGATCCATCCTGTTACTGTGTTTAGCCTAGACTGCTGTGGGGACATGACCGTACTCTGCAAATCCCTGAAAGGTTGTCACATAGGCAAGGACTTGTTCTCTGCTGCCCCAGGGGAAAAGATCTAATGGGCTTGAGTTATAGGTGGGTAGATTTTGGTTGACCGTTAGGAGAAATGTCTTGATGGAAAGAGCAATTTGACAGTGGAGCCCAATGACCTCGAGGGGTGGTGGGCTCTCCCTCACTAGAGATCTTCAAGTAGAGGCTAGACAGACGTCTCTTGGGGGGTGCTCCAGCTCTGGATGAGTAGGGAGTTGGGCCAGATAACCTGCAAGGACCCCTCCATGCTTCTGTGATTTGATTATTCTATCTACCTCAGCCATGCTTTTATTTTCCCCCAGCAGACAGAGGCTAAAGAAGATGCAGTGTCAACAACATCTCCCCCTGCATAGTGGTGGTATGCCTCCCCTTCCTAATATCCTGCTTTTTAAAATGAATGCATCCATTCCCACGTGGAGCTGCCACTAGTCTGGATCCACCAAGTATGCACCTTCACGTAGAAGCACATTCCAAACAGTTTTGTTTATGTTGCTTCCTGGAACATTTTAATATGTATTTTAAATGTGGGATTTATCTCTAGGCTTATTAAAAACACACACCAACACCCCCCCAACCAGTCCTCTAAAACTCAATCTAGTTCATAGTGTTAAATTTATCTTTGTAATATTATGCCATCCAATTGCTGTTATTTCAGCACAGAAAAAAGCAAAAAGGGAAAACACGGAGAATTTCAATGCTCATATAATTCGTACAACTTGTTCTTGCACACAGCATCTGAACAAATAGCTTGATTCTCTCACATAGGCATTATTCATATCATTCTGACAAATTCATTCCAAAAACATAAAAATCAAAACCTGGGTTGTTTAGAACGGATTGTATTCAATCTTAGGGCAGGGCAGGCTGCATGCCCAGTCCTATGAATGCTCACTCTGAAGTAAGTCCCACTGAACTTAATAAGGCTACACCAGCAGTGCAGTGTAATGGCTAGAGCAGAGGTGGGGAACATTTTTTGGCTTGAGGGCTGGATTTCCACCCAGAAAATCTCTTAGGGGATCAGCTGAGGGTGGTATTTTCATAGTGGTGTGCTGGGAGGGTAATTTAATACCTCCCTGGATGGGGATGAAAATTGGGCCCTTTTCATTCCTCAGCTAATTGGTCTGGATCAGTGGAGGAGTGGAGAGGACCCAATTTTCATCTCCATGGTGTGATGGCTTTGTACTGCTCTTATGGCCAAACTAGGCATGACATGGCAGAGCATGCTGAGGGGCTGTGCCTGTGGCTCAGTGGTAGAGCACATGCTTTGCATGCAGAAGGTCCAGGATCTCATCCCCAGCATCTCCAGGTAGGGCAGGGTCGGGAAAACCCATGCCTGAAACCCTGGAGAGCCACTGCTGCCAATCGTTGTCGGCCATACTGAGCTAGCTAGATGGACCAATGGTCTGTCTCAGTATAAGGCAGCTTCCTGAGTTCCTATCATAAGCAGATCTCCTGATGTCTTTTTCTTCAGTTAAAAGCTGCCACAGAGGAAGTAGGCAGGTTCTAGCCATGGTGCTGGAGCGGGGCGGCAGGGGATAACATGTTCCGTATGCCGTTTCCCCACATCAGATTATACCTGAAACTGCTCATTTCTGTTCCGTGCCGGTCTTTTTGTCCCTTCATGGCTAATAGCATCTTTGTTGGAGGTGTGAGAGCCATAAGGCAAGAATGGGGAAACTGTGAGCCTCCTGACATTGTTGGATTCCAACTCCCATTAGCCCCAGCCAGTATAGCCAATGGTTAGGGGAAATGGAAGTTAGAAAAAAGGAGAGGAAGGGAGACATGATAGAGGTGTACAAAATAATGCATGGTGTGGAGAAATTGGATACGGAGACATTTCTCTCTCTCTCTCTCTTTCATCATACTAGAACCCAATGGGGTCATCCGATGAAGCTGATTGGTGGGAGATTCAGGACAGAGAAAAGGAAGTACTTCTTCACACAGCACATAGTTAAACTATGGAATTCGCTTCCACAAGATGTAGTGATGGCCACCAATTTGGATGGCTTTAAAAGGGGATTGGACAAATTCATGGAGGAGAAGGCTGTCAATGGCTACTAGTCCTGATGGCTGGACTAGTGTGCTGCTGCAATCATGTCCTGCTTGCGGGTTTCCCATGGGCAGCTGGTTGGCCACTGTGTGAAGAGAATTCTGGACCAGATAGACCCTTGGTCTGATCCATAGAATCATAGAATAGTAGAATTGGAAGGGGCCTATAAGCCATCAAGTCCAACCCCCTGCTCAATGCAGGAACCCAAGTCAAAGCATCCCTGACAGATGGCTGTCCAGCTGCACCTTGAATGCCTCCAGTGCTGGAGAGCCCACAACCTCCCTAAGTAGTTGGTTCCATTGGCGTATTGCTCTAACAGTCAGGAAATTTTTCCTGATGTCCAGGCGGAATCTGGCTCTTCTAATGTTCTTAGTTCAATCACATGTGGAGGGCAACATGTTCCCCGCCTCTGCCATAAGGGACATACTCTGGGGGAAAGGGCTATCCCTCCTCCTGCTGTGCCATAGCCCCAATCCACCCCACCACACACAATCATGGTCACTTTTAGTCGAAATGAAAAACATCAGGAAGTCTGATCGTGTGTCTCCCACTTCATGCCTAATTTGGATCTCACTCTGCCCGCAAGAGAAACACAAACTGCAATGGATTTGAAGAAAGGTTTGCCACTTGCAAACCAGACTTTAGACACAGACCTTTAAGTCTCTGGATGCTGCTGGGGAAAGGTCAGCAGCAGCTCCTCCAACCTGTTTCCACTCCGGTCCTGTCATCCGCTCCTCCCCCCCCCCCTGCATGGTACAGCTGTAATCCTTTTGGCCAGCAGAGAAGGGGGGCAGAGCAGAAGACAAGTCCGGAGCTGGGAGCAGGTAGGAGGAAGCAGGGCTATCCTGTCTCTGGTTGCACCAGGAGATTTAAAAGCCTATACTCTGCACAAGACAGCAAGAGGCGAAGCATAAATCACAGTCATGCCTTGGATTGAGAGCATAATTCGTTCCGGAAACGTGCTTGTAATCCAAAACACTCTTATATCAAAACGAAATCCCCCCAAAAAAATTGTACAGTAGATTTTTAATTTAAGCCGTACTACAGTACTTGTATTGCAAGACGTCGCTTGTATATCAAGTAAAAAAAATTAAATAAATATTTAAAAATTTGCTTGTCTTGCAAAACGTTCTCAAACCAAGTTACTTGCAATCCAAGGTATTACTGTACTTTAAAAATGTATCTAGGAGCTACAGATCTCCCCCTTTTTTACTCTACAGTAAGTACAGGACTCCTGCCATACCATGGGTGTGTGTGTGTGTCAGGAGCATTTAATACATACATACACACACACACACACACACACACTGCAGTCCCAGTACAGATGGGGGGGGGGGGTCCGTGCCTGCAATATAGAGTGCCAAACAGTGATCTATTTGCTCTGCCATGTCATGCCTAGTTTGGCCATAAGAACCGTACAAAGCCATTGACAAGTGTGGCACAGCATAGATTATATAGAAGATTTCTTTTAAAAGGCCATGATTTTTTTCTGGGGAATGGGAATAGAAGGCATGGGGGGGGGGGGAATCCAGATTGGAGCCACAGTAGGGGGAGAAGGGTTAAAGGGTCACTACCTCCCTCCCACCCCAAGCTAGGGTCCTGATCTGGATTGGGCCTCTGAACTTAATGTAGAGTAAGAAGAAGAAGAAGAAGAAGAAGAAGAAGAAGAAGAAGAAGAAGAAGAAGAAGAAGAAGAAGAAGAAGAAGAAGAAGAAGAAGAAGAAGAAGAAGAAGAAGAAGTAAGTAAAGTATGGGCTCTTAGTTTGGGACAATTATTAAGTTCTTTGGATTCAGCAAGGCAATTCTTGATATTCTTATGTCCTTATGGTGAGGGCAGGGGCTTCCCACTGGAGATTATAGGATGGCACATCCCATTGCAAGCAGTGGGAAAGTCCTGGTCACGTGCATAGTTAAGCCTAGGATTTTGAGTGATGGCTTGTCTTAAAAACAAGCTGTGTCCTCTGTTTACTTGCCAATGTTCCAATAAAACACTTGTCAACAACCCTGTTTTGCACATCACATCAAACTGTTATACACGTCTTCCCCAGCACTCAGCTTCTATTTCTATTTCTCTCTATATAAAATCATGAACATTTTGCACTGCCACTCTGGCTGAAATCCTGCACAAAGACAGCTTTATTTTTCTTACTTTCTTTTTTTAATTTTTGCTAAAGTCAAAGGGCTTTAAACAGTCTTAATTATGTGCAGGATTGCAGTCACTGTTTCCATCACATTACCCCAGGCTATTCATTGCAGGCACCCCTCTCTATCTAGGACTCTGTAGGATGGTCTCAGTTGACTGACTATTTTTCCCCATGAATTCTGGCCTTATTTAAAATCAGAAGGAGTTTTGCCTGGGATGCTATGAATTGTGTCAGTGTCCTTCAGCATACTGAGCAGATAAAAGAAGAAAAAGAATTTGTTTCTGCTTACTTCCCCCTTGTAGTTTCAAAACTGGGTGTTTTGGAGTCGGCATTCGGCTTGCTTCTGCTGCTGCTGTACCCGGATTGCCTGGAAGATCTGCTCACGATCTCTCCTTTAGAAACATCCCTTTGAAGAGGACCCTTTCTTGGATTAATTTGCGCTGGAATCGCAGCGCTGTTAGATGGGACTGGGGACTTCACATCTGGAGAGCCACCATCACCATTGTTTCCTGTGCTAGGACTTGCAAGGATTGGGGGTTTCCTCTGCTGTGCCACTGCTGGAGTTGGCAGTCCTTGAATCTCTTCGGCAGCTAGGGCAGTGCCGTGTTTTACGTCTTCCTCCTGAGTAGCATTCAGTACAGCAATTGGCACCTCTGAGGCAGGAGGTAGAGGTGTTCCCAGCTCATTTCCAAGGCCCTCTCTTTCAGTCAAAGTCAAGCCAGGCTGACTCGTTTCCACTTCACTATCCACAGGTGTGACCAAGGGCATGCCAGTTGAGTCGGCATCTGCACAGCTCCATCCCAAGGACAATAAAATCAGGCTCAGGAATATCTCTCTCATCTCTTGGCTTGTAAGAACTTCAGGGAGTCCCTCATTTCGTCCCCGCCAGAGGCTTGCTGTGCCTCTTCCCCTTCAAGCTGCCGCTTTCACAATGAACCTGTCAGGAACGCCCGGCTGGGGATTTTTGATTTGTGGTGGGGAGAGGAAGCAGGTTTTTAGTGTTTGAAGCTGGACCGTTTCCTGTTTCCATGGGCTCCTCGGCAACCTGTGACCTCTTGGAACTGTGGAGCAAGAGACCCTTAGGGAAAGGCTTATGCGGGTTGTCTGTGTGGAAGCCACAGGATGAGAAATAAATAATAGCACAATGTGAACATGGAAACATGCTGTCAGTGAAATCGGTCCAAGGGGGATGGGTGGGGAGTAAGAATCGCTGAGTAACTTCCTTTGATCAGCAACAGAGGACATGAGAGACCTGTCAAATGGTCCATTTGCATCATGGTCCATTTGCATCATGTTATAAAGTTTACGCCACTCCGTTGAACACTCCAAAGCAGTGCATGCATGTTACTTCTCTGTTCTCTGTTTGCTGCTACCTGTCTTTTAACTCAACCATGCAGTGGCCCAGCTGTAACCCTGCCACATGGGTAAGAATTTTGTTCAGGTTTTTAAAAAAATATATACAGTAACATACCAACATTCACAACCTCCTCCATAAATGGGACAGAAAGAACTTGGGTTGGATCCAGATTTAAGCTGGATCAACTGTGCTGGCGGAAGTGGAGTTCCCCACCATCTCCTTCCCGTGGCAACCCCTCCAGTCCCCTGAAAATGCTACACAGTCAGGAGATCCTGCTCAAAGGGATGAGCTATGTCATGGGGGGGAGAGGGATACCCAAAAATTGGGCAGGGGGGCCTCCCACAAGCAGAGCCCTTCCTCTTAAGGAAGGTCCTTTTCTCTTGAGGAAGGCAGATCCTGGATCCAACCCCAAGAGATCTGAAAAATCCTCATGTGGAAGCAAGCAAAACTGATAGATTCATGCCTGTAGGCAGAGGGTGTTGAGTGCTTACGTCTTAATAGTCTGGCTTTGAACCCCTGTGTATTCAACCATGTTGGCAGCGCTGAATTAGGGTTGCCACCTCTCTTTTTTCTGTCAGGGTTCTTCTCTTTAACAGCTGCAAAGCAGGCAGCTACAACATGCTGAGGGGAGTGTATCCGATTGAATCTGGCCTGTGCAAATGGGTGAGAATGTTGAGCGGTTCATTTTAGGTAATTCACAGTTTTCTTCATCAATCGGACAGGAAGAATTTGAAATTTGAAAAATCTGAACATGGGAGAAAGTGAAACTGACAGATGCATCCATCTCTAGCTGTAGCATGATCTGATTGCTCCAGTCCACGCCACTTGCATGCCAAAGTGGATGCCGCCTACCATTTCAACTCTCTCTTCTGCCACTAGGAAGCCCCCTGCCTGTGTTTCTATCTACTTTGGCTGCCGGTTGCTTTGGCAGACAGTTCTCTCCGTGGTGCATGACACAGCTGCATTGTGCCATTGTGTGAGAGCAGGACTTCGATGGTATACATCAGGGGTGGGCAACCTTTTCTTGCTGAGGGCCACCTTTTAATGGCTGATCTTATCCATCTTGTTATCGCCCCTGTACCTCTGGATTGAATTTATTTTTAGCTGCTTGGTTTTATCATGTTATATTTTAATATGTCTGTATTTTTAGGTTATTATTGCTCATGCCTTTGTTGTAGGATGATTGCTTTTATTTGTTGTTTTGTTTTGTAAACTGCCCAGGGAGACTTTTGGCTGATGGGCGGTGAATTAATATATTAAATAAATAAATAATAAATAAATTTCCTTATGGGTAATCCGTTGGGAGTGTGCACATTGACAGTGAGTGGGGCCAAAACCAGCAGTGGGCAGGGCCAGAGTCAAAAGTGGTTGGGTCACCCCCAGTGTTGGCTCCAGGTTGTTGAGGACCCCTGGACAAGACATCCTCACTTCAGTGAGTCTACCTTTCTGCCATCATTATCACCAGCTGCTTTTGCTCCTCATCCTCTTTCCCATCATTGCTACCACTTGCTTGCATGACAGGCAGAGAGCCAGGGAGCAATGGGGCAGTGGTATCTACTGCTCCACCTTGTTCTCACCACCACCATTGTCCGGGTCAGAGGGATAGACAGGTGAACAAGCAGGTTGCCATGGATGAAGAGGAGGAGCAAGAGGGCTCTTGTCAGGTGCATGAGGTGTGGGCCCTTAGCAGGTGCCCAACTATGCCTACCTTTGATGCTGGCCTTGGTCACTCCTTTTTTCTTTCTGCCCCCTCCTTTTCTCTCTCTCTCTCTCTATTCCCTCTTCCATCCCAAGCAGCGGGCTTCTCAGGGAAGGTACAGACAGCCCTTGCCAGGGGTTTGAACTGATTGCATGCAGAGGGCTTTTGAAATTAGGCTGAGAGCCGCATTCAGCCCTAGGGACACAGGTTGCCCACCCCTGCTGTAGATGGAACTGCAGCTGGGTTGCCATGATGAAGGATGCATGAGCATCCCTTTGGTCACCCTGAAAGGGTTTTGATCCGTTATGTGAGCTCCAGGTGAGTGTATGCAAAGGATCAATGTTTAGTATCATATTTTGCCAGTACTTTTCCATCTGCACTGTCTGCCAGTCCATTTCTGGGCCTGATTCAAAGTGCTGGTATGAACATCCAAAGCCCTAAACATGTTGCTTGTGATCAGGTTACCTGAAGGCTTGTCTCCTCCCAAATACACCTTCCCAGACCCTAAGATCGTCTTCAGTGGTCCTTCTCCAGGAGCCCCCACCAAAGGAAGTGAGGTGGGTAGCTACTAAGGAGAGGGTCTTTTCTGCTGTGGCACCCTGGTTGTGGAACGAGCTTCCCAGGGAGGCTCACCTGGCGCCTACGTTGCACTCTTTTTGGCGCCAGGTGAAGACCTTCTTATTTTCCCAGGCATTTTACTCTTTCCAGTTTCTGTTGTTTAAAATCTGTTACCATATTTTAAATCTTTGCACTGCTGCTAGGTTTTATTTGGTTAGTATTTTATTTTATACTGTATTTTTAAACTTTTATACTATATGTTGTATTTTAAGGTTTTAATTGTGAACTGCCCAGAGAACTTCAGCTGTTGGGTGGTACAGAAATGTAATATCTCTATACATACATAAATAGTACATGATCCAAGCATGCACATGCAAAACATTTGCCGGTGCTTGAAGTGCCTACCACTGCCTTCATCACCTTCCCCTGTCCCCCAAAAGGTCCCCAAACTTACCTGGGGAAGGGGAAGGGGGAGGCAACAGTGGCAAATCCAGCAGTGGGTGGTTTGCAGATCCTTGGCAGGGGGCAGGGGGACTACTTGTCCCAGCATGCCTGATGGGAACGTGACACTAATTGTATCCATTTCAGCCAAGGAGAGCTTTCTCCTAGGTGGAAATGGATGCGAGCCAGTTCCAAATCCATCCGAGCGGAGTTTGCCCACCACTCCAAATTACTTGAATACTGCACTTTGCCACAAGAAAACCAGCAGGGATCGATGAACCCTACCAGGCTTTGGGAGATCAGGTGTGTACACCACAGGACTGGGCACCATCTGGATTTTCCACCTTGGGAACCACATTGTCTTCAGCTGGCTGTGGCTCCAGGGCATGAAGAAAACGTCCAAAGCTGGCATTGATGTGCATACCAACTGCAAAGCTAAGTAGGGTGTGTGTGTGAGTGTGTGTGTGTGTGTGTGTGTGTGTGTACAGCCTGCCAAAGATTGCAGCACATGGACTAATTGTAACTGAAAGGCGGGCATCTGCTCTGAGCAGCTATGTATGGGCAGCTGCTAAAGTGGCCGGCTGATTTATCTGCTGTTAGTGTAAAGGTTTGCCACATCGCGGCAACTGACAGCATCTCATTAGCGGCGCTCTTCGGGAACAGGCAAGCGCCACTGAAGACATAAACAACTCAGATTAGCTGGACAGAGCTGCTGTGCCACGTTACAGCTGTAGCAGTCAATAATGTGCAGGGCAGAACTGGAAGGAAGACAAGAGAGTGACAACTGAGCTAGACAAAACCAGATCCCTCGTGTTGCTGTTGCCGTGTGCTTTCAAGAGCATGGGAGAGAGACCTCCACAAAAGGGCAATAATTGTTCTGTAGGTAATCGAAGCAGTCTGGAAGGGTGAGAGTAGATTTAAGAGAACAGTGGAGTCAAAGCCCAGACACGGTGGTATTTCAGGGCGATGGATCAACCAGTTCCGGGCAGAATCAATTACCCTTTACTTCAAGCACATTCCAACTAGATACGATAGCAACCACGGGCCTAAATTTAATTATAGGAGACACCCGTAGGGATGGGTGAGAATTTCATTTCACTTCTGTTTAGACGAGAATTTACCAAAATTTGTGAAGTTCTCCAATCATAGAATCATAGAATAGTAGAGTTGGAAGGGGCCTTTAAGGCCATCAAGTCCAAACTCCTGCTCAGTGCAGGAATCCAAGTCAAAGCATCCCTCACAGATGGCTGTCCAGCTGCACCTTGATTGCCTCCAGTGTGGGAGAGCCCATGACCTCCCTAGGTAGTTGGTTCCATTGTCATATTGCTCCAACAGTCAGAAAATGTTTCCTGATGTTCCAGGTGGAATCTGGCTTCCTGTAACTTGAGCCCATTATTCCATGTCCTGCAATCTGGGATGATCGAGAAGAGATCCTGGGCCTCTCTGTGTGACAACCTTTCAAGTACTGGAAGGGTGCTATCATATCTCCCCTCAGTCTTCTCTTCTGAGGGCTAAAACATGCCCAGTTCTTTCAGTCTCTCCTCATAGGGCTTTGTTTCTAGTCCCTTGATCATCTTTGTTGCCCTCCTCTGAACCCTTTCCAGTTTGTCAACATCCTTCTTAAAGTGTGATGCCCAGAACTGGACATGGTACTTAAGATGAGGCCTAACCAGTGCTGAGTAGAGGGAAACTTCACACGATTTGGAAGCTATACTTCTATTAATGCAGCCCAAAATAGCATTTGACTTTTTTGCAGCCACATCATATTGCTGGCTCATATTCAGCTTGTGATCTACAACAATTACAAGATCCTTCTCACTTTGTTTTCAAGGAGATTGCAGATTGACTTCTTTATAACCTGCTCTAGAATTTTCCCAGGGATTGATGTCAGACTGACTGGTCTATTGTTCCCAGGTTCCTCTTTCTTGCCCTTTTTGAAGATAGGAACAACATTAGTCCTCCTTCAGTCATCTGGCACTTCACCTGTCGTCCATGATTTCTCAAAGATAATAGACAGTGGTTCTGAGAGTTCTTCTGCCAGTTCCTTAATTACTCTAGGATGCAGTTCGTCAGCCCCTGGAGATTTGAACTTGTTCAAAGTAATCAGGTGTTCCCTGACCATTTACCTATCAATCTCAAGCTACAATCCTGCCCCTTCAGCTTGTACTTCAGGTTTGCCAGGGGGGACATAGACCCTCTTTCAGGAGAAGACCGAGCCAAAGTAGGAATTGAACACTTCTGCCTTTTCTTTGTCATCTGTTATCATTTTGTCATCCTCATTGCATAGTTGAACCACCATTTCTTTCTTCTGTCTTTTACTACGTATGCACGTATCTGAAGAAAGCTTTTTTGTTGCTTTTAGCATCCCTCACTAGCCTCAACTCATTCTCAGCTTTAGCCTTCCTGACATTATTCCTGCAGTTCTGTGCTACCTGTCCTGTACTCTTCCCTTGTAGCCTGGCCTTTCTTCCACTTCCTATATGTGTCCTTTTTTGTTTTCAGGTCATCTCTGAGCTTTTTGTAATGCCACATTGGCTTCTTCTGTTGCCCTCTGCCTTTTTTTCCTTGTGGGAATTGTTTGTGATTGTGCCTTTAGAATTTCCTTTTAAAAAAAAAAAGACTCCCACCCATCTTGAACTCCTTTTCTCATTAGAGTCACTTGCCATGGGACCTTATTTATCATTGTTCTGAGTTTTTAAAATTGGCTTTCCTAAAATCCAGGGTACGCATTTGGCTACACTCAGCTTTTGCTTCCTTTAGAATCAAGAACTCAAGTATAACATGGTCACTTTCCCCCAGAGTTCCCGTAACTGCTGCATTATCCACTAACTCATCTCTGTTGTTAGAATCAAGTCAAGGATAGCTGATCCTCTAGTTCCTTTCTCCACTTTCTGTAGGAGGAAGTTATCAGCAACACAAGTCAGGAATTTCTTGGAGGGGCCATGTTTGGCAGAATTTGTCTCCCAGCAGATTATCGGGGAAATTGAAGTCACTCCATCACTACTACATCATGCCTCTTTGAAACAATGGCAATTTGCTTTTCAAAAGTTTTGTCCTCATCTTCTCCTTGATTGGGTGGTCAGCAGTAGACTCCAATGGCCATGTTCATTTTATTCTTTGCCCCATTTATTTTAATCCAGATGCTCTCAATGGGGCTACCAAGATCATCCTCTTGTATTTCTGTGCAGAGATATGTATTTTTAACATATAGTGCGACTCCACCTCCCTTTCTGTTGCTTCTGTCCTTTTTGAACAAGTTGTATCCTTCAGTTGCTGTATTCCAGTCATGGGAATCATTCCACCAAGTTTCAGTTACACGACCTATCAAGTCGTATTTGCCCTCATGTATTAAGAGTTCAAGTTTGTTCTGTTTGTTGCCCATACTCTGTGCATTAGTATATAGATAGACATCAAAGACCATGTGCTTCGATAGGAAGAAAGTCTGGCTTTCTTCCTATATTTTGTGGTATATTATTGGGCACTGTTGGAGCTGTTCTCTCTGTTGTGGTGCATAGGCCTTCGTTCATTATTATCCCCGAGCTTACATCTCCCTCCCCCGTTGAATTCAGTTTAAAGCCCTCCTGATGAAGTTCCTTATGCTGTGGCCCTTCAGTTTAAAGCCCTGTTGCCCCTGGTTTCTACGCAAAAGATGCGGCGCGGGGTTCTGTCGCGTTGGTGCAGGGTCCCGTTGCGTCACTTCTGTCCAGCCAGAAATGGTGCGATGGGACCCCGCGCTGGCAGCGCGGCAACGTGGCAGCTTGCACGGAGAGGCGAGCAGGAACTGGGTAAGGCCCTGCGAGTCTTGGGGGCATGAGCGGGGCCGATTTCAGCCTCATTACGGCCCCCGAGCCAAGCGGTACCATCCCAACAAGTGATTCCATAGTTCCACTGCTTCCACTGGTGCAGAATATCTTCTAGTTCTTCTGCGCCTAACAGTCACCTTTTTCCAGGGAGTTTCCTCTACTTCATTTTCCCTCACCTCAGCATTCTCCGATTCTGACTCATCTTGCTGTTGCTCTTCTGGCTCCTGTACTTTGCTTTGCTGTTGTAGTTCCACCATTCTGTCTAAGAACTTCTTCACTTTCTCGTATACTTCTGAGGGTTGACACTCGCCGCTCCAGTCCTCTACCTTTTTCTTCCAACAGCGCGAACCAACTTGCACTTGTTGCACGTGTAGGCCATGTTGATCTCAGGCAGGAAAACAACCATTGTACACACATTGCAGGTCACCACGACTGGAGAGTCTTTTCCGTCCATAGTTCTCTATTCTATTTTGTTTCTACCTTTTTTTTTGGTACTGGAATGGCATGTGTCTTGTCCTGCCTTCCCTGAAGGTTAACAACCTGGTCTTTAAGTGTGTGTTACAAGAACAAAACAAACAAGAAAGAAAAATTCTTAGGGACTGTTGTGATATGTATCACATTCACAAGCTGGAGCACATTGTTGACAACATGGAAGGAACAGACTGGCGGTAAACAAGTTTGTTATGTCTTTCTATGAATCTCGTGCTCTCGCAGGGGTTACTAGAGTGTATGGGAAACAGTATGAGCCTGTCACATGGTTTATGCTTTCTGGTGACGTACTGACTTGTTTTTCTGTCTGTAGCCATTGTTGAGAGAGGAACAGGACTGTTCACTCTCTTCTTCTGACTTTTGCTTGCTGGACTAATGCAACCATGTAACGTCTTTGCTGAGGTGGAGTAAAGCCAACCTTGCTCCACTGAAATAAATGCTTGCTATGTATTGTACTCTGCACATGGACTGTAACTAGGAATGTATACTCTGTAGGGCTTTACTTGCTAAAGTAAATAAACAGGTAGAATAGACCTGTGGAGTTACAGAGTTATTTCCTTACTACATGGAATCTACAAACCGGAGGAGCTAGCAGCTGGAATCAGATTACAGGAGCTGGCTGGCTGTTCAGAATCCGAAATGCTGCACTGCTGCACAGAGGGAGAGAGAAAGCTCTGAACTTCTGCTGTGTGGATTAATGGGCGTCTACACACGGGAACAGGGTTTTTTAATCTTCCATCTCGCTGACACGGGGCTTTGCTGTTCTTCCCGCCCCTACAGGGACCTCCCCCTTGACCTCCCCTACTGAACTCCGCTGCCAGACTCCTGTTTGCTCTCCCTGTTCGCTCACTCTCTGGGAGCCTGCTTGCCTATATAGCCCCAAAAACAGCTGGGGCCCCTCCTGTGCTTCTGCTCAGCTGGGAGTATATGTGTGTGTGTGTGTGTGTGTGTGTGTGTGTTCAACAGCATGTGTACATTTGAAAATGTGCATGAAAAAAATGCATACTTTTTTTGACAAATGTGCACAAATACGCTTTAATCAATGGGAGAAAGACATGTACATTTGGAAAAATACACATGAATGATACGCATGGATTTTCATGTGAAAAGGAAAAAAAACGAAGCTCACAATCTGATATGGACTTGAGTCAGAATGAGCTTTGCGATGGAATCTGGAGAACTTCAGCAAGCTCAAATTTTGCTGATTCACACGTCCCTGAGTTTAAAGATAAGAGCCATAAGGAGGGAGAGCAGCAGGGCCTTGAAGTTGCCCCTCCATGGTTAGCGGCACCTGGACTACAGACTGAGCAGGCAGGCGCACAGCTCACCTGGTCCCAATCTTCCCCTCTATGGACAGATGCATTGTATTTCTCTTTAAATTAAAGTAATTATTTTCAAATATACATCTATACATATAAATTAGCATGTGCAAAGAGAGCCAGTGTGGCATAGTGGTGAGATTGTTGGACTGGGACTTGGGAGATCGAGGTTCTAGTCCCCACTCAGCCATGCAACTCACTGGGTGACTTTGGGCTAGTCACTGACTCTCAGCCTAACCTACCTCACAGGGTTGTTGTGAGGATGAAATGGAGAGGGGAAGGAGGAGGATTGTGTAAGCTGCCTTGGGTTCCTTGCAGGAAAAAAGGCGGGGTATAAATATAATAAATAAATAAATAAATATGTCAATCTGTGTCCTCTTTTGTCTTCTTTTGGGGGCGGGTGGGGTGATGCATTCCCTCTTTGTTGAGAATGCAGAAGTGGTCACTCTTGTTCAGGGAAATATGGAAATTAGAAGGACAAAGAGTTGGAAGAAGTGTGATTTTGCGTTCAGGAGTTGGTTATGATGCAGCTATTTCAACAAAGTAACACTTTCCTGTTTTATGAAAAGGGAAGTGAGAAAAGTTGTCTATTCATGAGGCTGGGAAAATAAAAAGTGTAATGTTGCAACTTCCGAAAGACAGAACAGAGAATTTCTTAAGGCACTTGCATTACTGGTTGAGAGAGAGAAGTAATGGCTGGATTTCTGGGAAATGGTGCAAGATGTTTCTGTAGTAAGGTTTTGTGTTTCTCATCCTCCCACCGCCCCCAATATGGAGGAGTATGGAAAATTCCAATATAATGCCATTTCCTAGCACCTATATCTAAAAATGAAATCTCATGTTTGGAGGATGTGGTGTAATTTCTCTTTAAGATGAATTGTCTTTTAGCACACCTGAAGGGTATTTAACTAACCAAAGGTTTGGGGTTAGCTACTTCTCTCTCTTTTCTTTCCTCTTTCTCTCTCTGTTGCAGTGTGTACGCTGGTACTTGCTTTGTGTATAGATTAAAGGATAAATCTTTCCTAGTCTGTTATGTGAGAGTTGTGATTATATCCAAGCCAAGTTTACAGAACCCTTAAAGGATGAGATATTACAGAGGAAGAAAAGATACTTATTCTATTCATGGGGCAGGATAGGGTGATATTCTGGCCACAATTCATTGCAGAATTAGGCAAGCTAATGCTAACATTTCAGAGGTAGTTTAGACCATTACATGTGTGCACCCCACTTCCGAGTGGTGAGAAGTATCATGGTTACCACTTACTCAGGATTCAGTTTCCTTAGAACAGCGGTACAGAACCTCAGTCCTGGGGACCAAATCCAGCCTTCCTGAGTCCCAGTGACCACACACCCTTTCCCCCAGTCTCCAATAGAGTGGTGGTTTTCTGGCTGTTGTGCAGGTTTCCCCCCATTCTAAGTGGTTGAAATGGCTCTCCGAAGGCCATTTCATGATAACCCACATTTCAATGACTCACGGTTCAATAACAATCCACACTCAACCCATACTCACTGTGGTTGTGAAAAAAACTGGCAGTAAGCACCTTAAGCTAAAATATGCTGGTATATTGGGCCATGCCCCTTTTTCCTTTGGCCCCACCTACCATTGGAATGCAGCCCCCAAAAACTTTCTTCGAAATGGAATTTGCTCCTCAGGCTGAAAGAGGTTCTGCAGCCCTGCTTTAGAAGGAGGTCATTGGAGACTTGTGGCAATTCTGTGATAGAAGATTTATTTACTTGTACATACAGGCTGAGAGCATAAGATGAGGCTTCATAGCATAGATTCCTGCTCCATGTCAGATGTCTAGGATTTCCTTCAGAGAGCAAACCTTCTGCCTCTTGTTCAGCTCCAGCACAGACTGACGTTTACTACACTTTTAGTTTGCTTCTGTCAGGGAGGAGGGAGAGAAAAGTAAGCCCCCTTCTGAACAGCCTACCTATGGCCATCAGCTGCCATTCAGCTAATCTCCATAACAGTCGGAAATCTGCCAGGCTGAACTTGCCCAACTGGTTGATTCATTCTAGTCTTATTTTTTTCACAACCACAGTGAGTATGGGTTGAGTGTGGATTGTTATTGAACCGTGAGTCATTGAAATGTGGGTTATCATGTTGTCTGAACCCAGCTGCGCTAACGAGCCATGGCTTGTTAACGACAAACAACCCATGAAGAGAACCCATGGTTTGTTGTTGGGTTGTGAACTGTGGGTTTGTTATCTTGGCTTGGTTCAGTCAACACAATAACCCACCTTTCAACAACAACACACGGTTCAACGACAACCCACACTCAACCCTTCAGTATGGGTTATCATGTTGTCTGAACCCAGTCAGTTGCACAGGGCTGGGGGGGGGGGGATCCTTGAGAAATCATTCAGACTAACCCCCCCTCCCCATATCTCATTAAAATATGAATGGACCTGGTGAATGGCCTGGAAGCATCTGATACTGTAACTTTGTTGAATCTAAACAGGTAGGGACTGGGAGACCACTGGGACCCCCATAGATGCTGCTCTGCATTTCATACGGGAAGAGTAGGGTGTCAGTATAATAAATAAACCATCTCAGAAACTTTCACTGATAGTCTTCAGACTATTGATTGAGAGTCTCTGAACTGGAAAGTTGGTTTTTCTAACCATTTGCTATAACTCATCAAAGCTTTCAAAAGAAAAAAAAAGATTGGGTTTGATGAACATTTGTTCCAAGATTCATCATTTGGTGGAGGGTGCTTAGCTCAGAAAAGAGACATATTCTCAACTCTTTGAAACAATGCTTTAATATGTGCTCATCCTCTTGAGTGTGTGACATTCAACACAGCTAGTAAATAACAAATAACTAAGGTTCCAGAGTAGACTAAAAAATATTGATTTTATAGCCTCTTGGTCCAGCTGAGAATACTGAGAAGTGGAAGGTGGTGATACATGGCACCTCAGAGAGATAAATTCTCTGCAGCATGGCTTCTGGCCATGATTTATGTGTCTGGTTGGTAACTGCCATAACCATGTTGGTACAACAACTTTGTCCTTTCTGAAACCTCATGTGCTTCTAGTCATGATCATGGCAGTCCTCTCCATTATGTCAGGCTGTAATGATGTGTGTTTTGTTCTGTCTCACCACAGCAAGAGGATGGACAGACTGATGGGAATCAGTAAATCCAGAATAATTCCAGAATAATCTCCACCCAAACTGCATATTTAAAAATATCCCATAATAAAGAAAACTAGCACATCAGGGAGAATCCTTTTTCCCTTACAAAGGATAATTTTCTATGTGCAGGGCTGCACAGCACACACAAATGCGCGCGCGCGCGCACACACACACACACACACACACACACACACACACACAGACACACACATGATAGACTAACAACAGAGTAATTTCAAAATATATTTAGAGCTAAACATTTCAGTGAATGCTCCTCCATACACACACACACACACACAGAGAGAGAAAGAGAGAGAGGGTGTGTGTGTGAAGTGGAACAACAGCAAAGCAACATGGAGGATCTGGATCCACTATGG
The DNA here is from genome assembly GCA_021292165.1 of Shinisaurus crocodilurus. NCBI lineage: Eukaryota > Metazoa > Chordata > Lepidosauria > Squamata > Shinisauridae > Shinisaurus > Shinisaurus crocodilurus. The sequence goes on along the minus strand of CM037876.1, from coordinate 24,473,510 downwards.
ATCATAGAATCATAGAATCATAGAAAAGTAGAGTTGGAAGGGGCCTACCAGGCCATCGAGTCCAACCCCCTGCTCAATGCAGGAATCCAGGTCAAAGCATCCCTGACAGATGGCTGTTCAGCTGCACCTTGAATGCCTCCAGAGTGGGAGAGCCCACCACCTCCCTAGGTAGTTGGTTCCATTGTCTTATTGCTCTAACAGTCAGGAAATTTTTCCTGATGTTTAGGTGGAATCTAGGTTCCTGTAACTTGAGCCCATTATTCCGTGTTCTGCAAACTGGGATGATCGAGAAGAGATCCTGGCCCTCCTCTGTGTGACAACCCCTCAAGTACTGGAAGAGTGCTATCTCTTAGTCCATATGTAGTCAGTCCTAAATTAAAATATATAAGAAAGAAAGAAAGATAGACTAACAACAGAGTAATTTCAAAATATATTTAGAGATAAATGTTTCGGATTCCTCCTTCATCAGTGGCTGTGATGTTAAATGGATACCAAGAGTGTCACTTTGGAAAATGAAAATTCCTAAGGTGAAAAAAACAGAGGTATGAGTGGTATAAAAGTTATGAATTGTCCTCTAGATTAAGGCCATATGGACTAAGCATTCTGAGTCTGCAGATCTGAAGTTTTCATTTTTGTCAAGCATGACAGTATCCTTCGTTTGTTCAATTGGAAGCAATTGTAAATCTGAGAGACTATGTTCAGGTGAGTTAAAATGTCTTGGGATGCATGAGAAATTATTTTCTGACCAGAATTTACTGAGTTTGCACCTCCCAGAACAGAACTGAACATGGACTCAAACACAATCTGCAATCAATGTTCATACATTTCTGAGCTTGTGCCATGATTCGTAGAACAACAACAAAGAAGCGGTAGAAAAATGCATACGTTTGAAATATAGTCATGAAAAAATGCAAACTATTTTTTAAAAAATGCACGCAAACATGCTTTAATCAATGAGAGAAAAAGGAGCACATTTCAAAAATGCTGTGTACATTTGGGGAAATGTACATGACAATACTCCAGAATTTTCATGCAAAAAGAAAAAATAAAGCTTGCAATCTGATATGGATATGAGTCAGAATGAGCTTCAAGGTGGGATTCAGAGAACCACGAAGAGGGCAGGTTTTGCCAATTCACACATCCTTAGTATTAAGTGGCCCCTCCACAGCAGTCGTATCATGTGAAGTGGCCCGTAGTTATGTGCTGGAGGGGGAATCTCATTTTCGAAAAATAATGAGCAGTGTGTGAACACTGTTGAATGACCTAAATCTATCATCTACCTGTCTATAGCTGTAAGGCTCTGGATTAACTGAAAAGACCCAGTACAACCGCGTTCTTCACCAAGTGAGCTGCTGTAATAAAACCATTTAATAATGAAACGCCAAATATAAGATACAAGCAAAGCAGCCTCCCCTGCCCAATAAATTGTTCTCCATTTCCACGAAAGCTCAGTATAGTGTACACTGTGAGACCCCCCCAAGCAAGTTTGTGCTTGGTTAAGTTCAGGGCAGTGATAAAATAACGACAACAGCAGCTTGTTAAATCATCTTCATGCTGGGTATTTTTAAAGCTCGTGCAGTAAAGCTGGAGACAAAGGTACGGCACACGATAAGCTTGCCATCTACAAGCATTAACTCCTACTTCTAAGAAGAATGATCAAAGCTTTCCATTTGATTCCAAGGGTCCATTGTCTGTTTCTTGACTCTTTGAAACTGCTATTAGGAAAGGCCAGATGAACAAGTGGGACCGCTTGCCCTGACCTCTCACATATTGGGTTCCATACTGGTATACATAGGGTGAGCATTTCTGAACCAGGGATTCTTGCATTTTGTAATAATGATATATTGTTGTGTTTATTTTGTTCAGTTTTGTGGAGGAAGGGGGGGCTGGCTGGCCCGCCACACCCCCACACCCTTTCCTACTCCAAAGGAACCAAGACCCTCTGAGATCTCAAGATACCAGATTGCCAGCCTCAGCTGTCTGCAATCCTACTTGGATCTCTGTTCAGGGACTCGCCTTTAATTCTGTAACCTGGATTTAGATACTGAACCAAGCAGAGCAATCCACAAACACCATGTGGGGTAAAACCAAGACAAGGTTTATTCTGGTAGCATTTTACAATAAGATTAGGGAAATGAGAGAAGCACACAAAATAAAGAGAGAGACACTTTAGTACACAGAAATAGAGCTGCAAAACAATAAAACCTGATTCCTTAATATCTCTCAGGCGTACACCTATGTTACCTGAGGGTATTCTCTTCAAGGGTTAGATCCAGCACAGCCCTGCCGCCCGGGGGGAACTATTCCATCTACCCACAGGTCCGAGATGGATAGCCCTCCACAAGACATGCTTTCACTAGAGCCCTCAATCAGCTAATTTCACCAGGAGCTGCCTGGGGTCTTTGGCTTACCGCCATTACCACAGCCGGGTAGCCATGCGATCCAAGACCAAAGAACAAAGACCAAAACCCACGCTTTGGGAAATATACCTTTTCCCCCCCTCCCCTCCCCTCCCCTCCCCTCCCCTCCCTGTAGCTCTGCTGCCTCTTAGCCAATCAAGATGAACTTCACCTGGCCAGGCAGGGGGAAGGGAACTCATGACTTACTGGGTTTGAACTACATTTACATATGAAAGTTTTCAGCCTGGCTCTTCCGGACTTCCAGGCACCACCCATTCAAGAGGAACTATGCACACACGCGCGCGCGCGCGCGCGCACACACCCCAGCCTTCACACGTGTGTGTGTGTGTGTGTGTGTAGTGTGCGTGTGGGGACCCCCCAAAGGCTCCTCTTCTTCACAAGTTTATATCCCTCTCCTTGGATCCAAAGCAGCCTTATGCATATTTATTTTATTTTATTTATTTGTTATTTTTATATGCCACCTTTTTTCCTGCAAGGAACCCAAGGCAGCTTACATGATTCCCCCTGCTCCTCTCCATTTTATCCTCACAACAACCCTGCTGTGAGGTGGGTTAGGCTGAGAGTCAGTGACTAGCCCAAAGTCACCCAGTGAGCTTCGTGGCAGAGTGAGGACCAGAACCCGTATCTCCCGAGTCCCAGTCCAACACTATAACCACTATTCCACACTGGCTCTTAAATAGAAGGTATCTTCTAGCCACTGGTATCTTCTAGCCACTGATGAGAATAGTAAGGGGAGATGTTTGTTGTTATGTATAAGATGGGTTCTCTGTTGCACCAGAGGGCAGCACTAGAACCAGTGGGTGGAAAAAATTACAGTGAAGGAGATTTCAGCTAAACAGTAGGAGAAACATCCTGATGATGAGAACTGTTACCGGTGGTATTACCAAGGACCTCTCAGCTTCACTGTTATTTTTCAGACATGCCTAATACACCTGGATTCTAGAGCAGGGGTGCAGAACATCTCTTTGGTGGTGAGCAGTCCTCTGCAAGCTGGATGACATCAGTGGCTGTGGCCACACCAACTAACATCAGCACCCTGCCCTCCTACACCTAGCTGCCCAGACCCCCAATGACTACATCCCCGCTGTTATCTCTGCTCTCAGACTGGAGATAACAGTGAGGATTCCACCAGAAGGGAATCCAAGGAGACTCTGCAGGCTGGATTAGGGAGTCCAGTGAGCCAAATTAGGCCTGCAGGCTGGGGGTTCTGCACCCCTGTTCTACAATCTCCATTTTTCCTGGAAGGGCTCAAGGGAGAGCTAATGAAGCAAACCTACTTTGGTTCCCCATCCCAGCCTTCATAGGAACAAGGACGTCCTTGTTCCCATGAAGGCTGAGGTGAGAGACCAAAAAGCAGGCATGCCTCATTAGATCCCCTTGAGGCCTACTGTTTTTTGTAGAAGCAGGGTGGTTTACTCAACCATCAGTTGAGGAACTGCAACCCCAATAGCCCTAGTGATACCTGGCAAATTCCTGGGTCACCATGAGCCCTTTGAAAGGAACCCTTTTTAAACCCCTTTGTCTTCTTTGGATTCCCAATGGCAGTAAGCCAAAGATGCTTGCAAGTCCCTTTTCAGATCATCGCACTGAACATGTGAAGATCTAGGACATAGCCAGGGCACAGGGATGCTTAGGGGTGGGGCATGCATGCCCACAGGCTTTCCATCCCCACTGCAGCCCTAGTCATGTCGGAGGCAAACGCCCGCATAGGGCTCATGTGGGCCCTGAACTCTGGAATCAAAGCTCAACAGGCAACGCAGGGGCCTATCTCTGAAATGGGCTGGAATACGTGGCCTCTTCTCAGTTCAGTACCCCTGCGCCAGCCTGGAAATTCAATCTGAATTGGCTCCTTTGAGTATTCCCTTCAATTTAATTAGGAGAACAATGAAAAGATGGCCTTCTACAATCAAACTGAATAAAGCTAGAGACATAAAAGCAGCCAGCAGCTCAGATCTAGTCACTTATTAGTTAAACTGGGTAATCAGATTTGAAAAGAGACTATAAGTGAGATCAAGGAGGGGAAATGTGCTGCATTAGGTTGTTATGGTAACTGGGGTGGTGGTGCATGGAATACATTCATAAGAGTTTACACGAAGTGCCGCCCTATAAGGAGGGAAGAAATTGGGAAATGTTTACCAGTTGATTAATTTATCCAAGAGAAAAGGAGGATGGAGCTGAGAATTTGCATTGTCAAATTTGTAATCTCAGCGGGTTCGCTGACACTTGGGCTTTCCTCCTCCTGTTATGGATCCTCTGGTTTTGCATCAATCCCATCTCCCTCTTTGTGGAGAGATTATGTTGCAGTGTGGGTAGAGCTGCTGAAGGATTTCATTCAGTATGCATTTTTAAGCGAACCATCCCAATTTGCACTTCCCAGACTAATGCACAGACCAGAACACAGTTATCCTTTAGTTTTCAGACTTCTCCCAATTTTGCAATACAGTTCTCAGCTCAAAATATGTATCAAAATGCATACCAAAAATTCATATTTTAGGTGAAGATGCATACACAGATGCATATTTTTGGTTAACATGCACACACAAATGTATGTGCATGTGGTTCAGACAACATGATAACCCATGTTTCAATGTTCATTTCAGTTCAATGTTTCAGTTCAAATGCATTAAAATAATGCAAATGTTCATGCATTAAAAAAAACAGATGCAGATAGGGATAGGTAAGTGAACAAGCAATTTTGGCAATCACCAGATTCTCCAATCACGCTGAAGCTCAGTTCACCTCATTTCCTGCATTGGTTTGCACTCTTTTTTCATTTCATTCAGACAGGAAAAGTGTGTCTTTTAAAGGGGGGGGGGGGGGAGAGGAATCACTTTAAAAAAAAAAATATGCACCAAAATACACACCTTTTCCCCCATAGAGCAACGCGTGAAAATGTGTATTTTTCAAATGCAAATGCAAGTTCAAGAATTTGCAAGCATTTTCAGAGAACATGCTCTCCTGCTCATGTTTGTGACTGTGAACAGAACATGTTTTATTTATTTATATCCCACCTTTTTTCCTGCAAGGAACCCAAGGCGGCTCACATAATCCTCCTCCTCTCCATTTTATCCTCACAACAACCCTGTGAGGTAGGTTAGGCTGAGAGTCAGTGACCCACCCAAAGTCACTTAGCATCATGGCTAAGTAGGGACTAGAACCTGGATCTCCTGAATCCCAGTCCAACACTCTCACCACTACGCCACACTGGCTCTCACTATGTTTGCATGGTTTGTGAACATAAATGAAATTCTCTTACACCCCTACCAGATCTATTAATGAATATGTCTGAAACCAACATGGACCAAAAATAGACTGGTTCATCCCTCCCTAACTGAAACAGCACAGCCTTGCTGCTGCTATTTTCCAGTATTTTAAATGTAGCTAGATAAGTGACTCAACACTGAGAGGGACTGTTCTGCTCAAAGTACTTTAAAAAAAAAAGTAAAAAAAATGTTCACAAAATGGCAGTTCTATTAGCAACTTAAAGGGAGGAGGAGGAGACGACCTGAATGAGTATGCACATCCCCTTTAAGGGAGACAGGATTTGGAGGAACTGTTGTGTGGACACAGTGGTTAGTGTTGGACTAGGACTAAGGGGTCTTGTGTTCCCCGCTCAGCCACAAAGCTTACTAGGTGACCTTGGGCCAGTCACTGTCTCTGCACATTATTTTCTCTCTTTCTTTCATTCATTTCATTTCTATATCACCCAATAGCTGAAGCTCCTTGGGCGGTTTACAACAGTTGCTAAAACAGACCATAATACGATAAAACGCCATAATTCCCTCCCCCCCCAATACAAAATTTTAAAACAATTTAACAGCTAAAACAATATTTGATACAGAGTAGACCTGTTAAAAACACCTGACATGGGTGTCCCCATCAAGCCATTAAATATCCTTGGATGTCTTTAAATGCCTCAGCATTTAGAGGGCTGTCTTAACCTGGTGATGAAAGGATGACAGAGGTGGCGTCAGGCGGGCCTCAGTGAGGAGATAATTCCACAGTTGGGGGGTCGCCACTGAGAAGGCCCTCCCCCTTGTTGCTACCCTATGAGCCTCCCTCAGAGGTGGCACTCAGAGGAAGGCCTCAGATGTTAATCTACCTCACAGGGTTGAATGTGAAGATAAAATTATGTGTGCTGTCTTGAATGCCTTGGAGAGAGGGTACAGTAAAAATAATATGACTAAAGAAATTGAGTGAGTTTACTGCCCAAACAATTATTTAGTTCATTTTGTCGCTATGGCTGCTGGGGGAATGGCACCATTTTAATTTTCTGCCTTGGGCCCAAATATTCTTAGGCCAACCCACTCCCAGGAGTCTGAGATCCAGGCATTGATTAGGTTTGCCTCTGCTTAGCTTTGGCATTGGTTGTTGACAGGGCATTCACTGAACTGGTAACTACAGACCATTCTGTATGTGAATCAGCTTTCTCCAAATGTTTTTGACTTCTACACCCATCAGCTCCATCCAGTATTGCCAATGGTCTGGAAACCTGGGAGTCGTACTTTAAGTAGTCCCATTAAAATCAATGGGACTTTATCATGACTAACTTAAGTCCCATCAATTTCACAGTGGGTCTATGCTAAGTACAGCTAAATCTAGATCCAGCTCCAAAACATCTGGAGGTCATCATCAGGTTGGGAAAGGCTGCATTAGATGTGGCAAACCCAGGATTGCTACTGAGGATACATTGAGTATACATTCAACATGGAACCATACTTAATCCCGGTTTCTGATTAATGCAGTTACAGTATATGACCCACATTTTTGCAAAAACATATTTGTTACATGCACGCTCTATCTTTTTAGGTGTACTTACAACATATCTTAAATGTGATGGAACTTGACTTTTAGCAGAGTGTGTGTGCGGGTTAGGAGATTTATAATCCTTGTCTGTGTGCCTGCACTCGCCTGTACAATCCACACACAGAGCTTCCAGATATCTCTCTCCCTCCTCCCACAGCAGCGTGCAGCGTGCGTGCCAGTGAACCAGCCTGGCTGCTCCATTGCAGATTAATCCATGGAATCAGGAAACACTCTGTAAACACCACAGGTCTATTTCTACCTGTTTATTCACTTAGCAAGTAAAGTTCTACAGAGTATACATTTCCTAGTTACAGTCCATTTGCAGAGTATAAATGCATAGCAAGCATTACATTCAGTGGAGTTGAGTTGTGCTCACTCCACTGCAGCAAAGACGTTACATTGTGGCAGTAACAAGTCCAGCATGCATCACCAAGAAGGTGAAGAAGAAAGAAACAGTTCAGCTTCTCTCTAAAATGGCTCCAGACAGACAACAAGTTAACACTTCATCAGAACATACAAACCATGTGACTAGCTCATATTGCTCTCACACTCTAGTAACCCCTGCGAAAACACGAGATTCTAGTAAGACATAATAAACCTGTTTACCCGCCATTCTGTTCCTTCCATGTGTAAACAGTGTGCCACAGCTGGTAATGTGATACATATCACAACAAGATGTTCACCTAAAATTGTAATGGATGAGGGAGCCCTGAAATCAAGCAGAATGATAGCAAGCCATTCATTCACTACTATCAAAATCAATCACTCGGTGACTTTAGCGTAAAACACTAACTACTGTAAGCACACATTTTAGAAGCAATCAAATGCTGTTAATACATTACAAATTCATTCAAAGTCCTATATTTCTGCAAAAATGAAAGTTAACAGTTGTGTTTCCAGTATTATGCACGTGTCATAACTAACAAGTTTTATTATTATTTTTTAAATGACATAGAAGCTGCATTTCAGGTTGCACATTAAACAGCTTGTGCTAATTGCCAGGATGATTCATAGATTTGTTTTTAATTTAATCATTGGCTAATTTATTAGATCAGTATTAGAACTGTAGAGCAGAACCAGCAGGCTGTATAAACAAATCAATCACAACTCTCTTTTCCAAGAATACAAATATGTCTCCAAAGATGGGTGAAATTCACATGTACTGTATGTTGTACGTATTTCAGTTCATAACTCTTTCATGTTACCCCCTTCCCTGAGATTCAGGGAAAGTAATAGTAAATGAAACCCAACAAAATAAATACATTAGAAGCAGGTTGTTGTCGTATTTTTAAACAAAAACACTAAACCTCTCTTTGCTCCAGCAGCACATATTGGGGCCAGGATGCAGAAGGAGGAAGGAAACATCCCCACACACCATGGGCTATAAATAGCCACAACTTTATTGGTTATAGCTTGTAGCGTTTTAGCATGGCACAGGGAATGGATCCAATGACTGCACAGCCAGACTGCAGGCAGATTCTCCACCCCTCTATGTAGGGGGGTAGCAGGATTTTGGGTGCCCATCAAGGCATGGACCATTCAGGTGTGTCCCTCCTGCATCCTGGGTGTGGCAAATGAACAACAACAAGAAATCGGAAATCAGGCAAAGGAAGCCTTAAGGTTTGAGAAACTTGACGAGCTCAAGGCTCACTTACTCTCCCATCCACATTCCTCCTTGACTTAAAAAATCACTTAGGGGGACAATCCTTTGCATGTTTAGACAGAAAAAAAGAGTCCTACAACTCCCAGCATTCCCCAGCCAGCCATGCATAGGATTGCACCCTCATGTTACTTCTAATTCATTCATCATCATCATCATCATCATCATCATCATCATCAGGCGATCACTCGTGACCGAGTAAGATTGTCTTCCGGGATAAAAGGAGGAAATTCTAAAGAAGATTGTGTAGACTCTAGCGATGGGTCCGTAAGTGACTGTGGAGGCCAATTCTAGATCCACACAGCTTCCCACAGTGAGGACACAGGTTACCAGATAGAAGATGGTCCTGTAAAGGATTCATTTGACGTGCTTTTCGCTTAGCACGTTTCTCCCTTTCACCTTGCACTCGGGCTTCTTCAAAGTCCATGGAACCTTTGTGAAAGGCCAACCTCCATTTAGATCGTTCATGGGCCAGAGCTTCCCAGTTTTCGATGTTTATATTGCATTTTTTTAGATTAGCCTTATGAACATCTTTAAACCTCTTATATTGACCACCGATATTCCGCTTTCCATCCTTGAGTTGGGAGTAAAGTAACTGCTTTGGGAGGCGGCAGTCAGGCATTCGAACAACATGACCGGTCCACTGAAGTTGGCGTTGTAGGATCATTTTTTCAATGCTAGTAGTCTTTGCTTCTTCCAGTACACTGACATTTGTTCGCCTATCTTCCCAAGTAATTTGCAGGATTTTCCGGAGGCAACGTTGATGAAACCTTTCAAGGAGGTGGAAGTGACGTTTATAGATAGTCCATGTTTCGCAGGCATACAATAAAGTTGGTAATACAATGGCTTCATAAACCAGTGTTTTGGTCTTCTTACAAATATCCCGATCCTCGAACACTCTATGTTTCATTCGAGAAAATGCGGCACTTGCGGAGCTCAGACGATGCTGGATTTCACTGTCGATGTTAGCTGTAACAGAAAGATAGCTGCCAAGATAGAGAAAATGATCGACATTTTCCAGTATTGTCCCGCCAAGCTGGATAGATGGCATCACCAAAGGGTTGGCTTGCACTTGCTGATGAAGCACTTTGGTTTTTTTGATGTTAAGTGAGAGACCAAGTTTTTCGTATGCTTCTGCAAAAGCATTTAGGATAGTTTGGAGATCGTCCTCTGAATGTGCGGAGACCACATTATCATCAGCATACTGAAGTTCCACAACGGAGGTTGTAATTACCTTACTTTTTGCTTTCAGCCTGCTGAGATTAAAAAGCTTTCCATCTGTTCGATATATAATTCCCACACCGGTGGGAAGTTTCCCCTTGACAAGATGTAAAACCATGGCGATGAAAATGGCAAATAATGTTGGGGCGATAACACATCCCTGTTTAACACCTGATCCCACTTTAAATGGAGCACCATGAGAGCCGTTGTTGTCCAAAACCGTTGCCGTCATGTTGTCATGGAGAAGTCGCAAGATATTCACAAATTTATTGGGGCATCCAATTTTCATAAGGATAGTCCAGAGAGCTGTACGGTCTACAGTATCAAAGGCCTTAGCCAGATCGATAAATGCCATATAAAGGGGTTGATTTTGCTCCCGGCATTTTTCTTGGAGCTGACGTGCAGTAAAAATCATGTCTACTGTCCCTCTAGAGGGGCGGAAACCATATTGAGTTTCAGGGAGGATCTCTTCTGAAATAGATAGAAGACGGTTTGCGAGAATCCTAGCAAATATTTTACCTGCGGTTGCTAAGAGAGAAATGCCCCGATAGTTTCCACAGTCTGTTCTATCACCCTTCTTAAAGAGGGTGATAATTATGGCATCCCTGAAGTTTTCTGGGATCTCTTCTCTTATCCAGATTTTTTCGATGAGTTTATGAAGATGTTGTACAAGTTCGGGGCCCCCTTCTTTAAAGATTTCAGCAGGAATCCCATCTGGTCCACTAGCTTTGTTGTTCTTCATTTGATTAATGGCTTTTTTTACTTCATCCAAAGTGGGGAGTATTGCAAGTTCCTCTTTAATTTGTTTTTGCGGGATTTGCGAAAAAATCTCATTATCCACCTTAGATTTACGATTTAAAAGGTCATAATAATGCTCTTTCCAACGCAGTGCAATAGACTCTTTGTCTTTTAAGAGTTTGGTGCCATCTTTTGATTGTAAAGGGTTTGTACCATAGGTTTTTGGTCCATAAATGGCCCTTGTGGCCTTAAAAAAGCCCCGTGCATCATGAGATTCTGCAAGTTGTTGAATTTCTTCAGCTTTCTTTTTCCACCAAGCGTTCTTAAGTTCTCTTGTTCTTCTTTGGACCTCAGCCTTTGCGCTAGCGTAGGTTTTTTTCTTGGCAGCGCAGTTAATATCATTTTGCCATATTTGGAAGGCTTTCCTTTTTTGGTCAATTATATATTTAATCTCATTGTCATTTTCATCAAACCAATCCTGATGTTTCTTAGTTTCATATCCAATAGTTTGTTCACAAGCTGCAGTAATGGAGGTTTTCAGCTTAGACCAATGGTCCTCAATGTTGTCAGGAGGTTCCGTAGGTAGATGTTCCTTAAGAAGTGATTGAAGACGAGTTTGCTTAATAGGATCTTGAAGGACTTGGATGTTCATTTTATGCCTTGGTTTCCTTCCTTGAAGCCTATGTTGGGGAGCAATGTTGATAACCATTGCAGACCGGATTAGTCGGTGGTCTGTCCAGCAGTCGTCGGCACTCACCATGGCCCTAGTAAGAAGTACATTGCGGCGATCTCTAACACGGACAATTACATAATCCAGAAGATGCCAGTGCTTTGACCGTGGGTGCTGCCACGATGTTTTAAACTTATTCTTTTGTCGAAAGAGCGTGTTTGTGATAGTGAGATTATGCTCTGCACATATAGACAAAAGTAAGAGTCCGTTCGGGTTGCTATTACCTACTCCGTCTTTTCCAATAGTTTCTGGCCATAAATCAAAGTCACGCCCGACTCTTGCGTTAAAATCGCCCAGGAGGATAATTTTATCCTCCTTAGGTATCTCTGACAGGAGAGTGTCCAACTGGCTGTAAAAACTTTCCTTGATGTCATCATCAGCATCTAATGTTGGTGCATAAGCGCTCAAAATAGTTACCTGTTGGTTATTGGCGAGCTTTAATCGAAGAGTTATCAGGCGTTCGTTAATGCCAGTAGGAACTTCTGACAAAGAGTTCACTAGTTCATTTTTGATGGCAAAGCCTACACCATGTATTCGTCGGTCCTGCTCAGGTAGTCCTTTCCAGAAGAAGGTATAACCTCCTTTTTCTTCTTTCAGCTGTCCCTCTCCTGCCCTTCGAGTTTCTTGAAGTGCTGCTATGTCAATTTTAAACCGTCTCAGCTCCCTTGCAATAATAGCAGTCCTACGCTCAGGGCGTTCACTATCTATGTTATCCAGCAATGTCCGTATATTCCATGTTCCAAAGTTCAAATGTCTTTTTCGACCGCTAAAATGGTGACCCCACTGGACGCGGTAATCCAGTCAGGGGAGAAAGAGGTAGACTATGTTTAGGGCACCTTTTCTAGCCCCCTCCCCATACGGGGTGAGCAGAGTGGATCCTAAATAGGGCTGCTCAGTCATGGATACAGCTGCCGAGCTGCTCGACTACCTCGTTCCTTGAACAGGGCGACTGAGTCTGCATCCACCGCCCATGTGCTGGTCCATGACTAGGGGCTTCCAGATTCACAGTCCTGCCCCCGTTGCCATTCGCCAGTCGCCATGGGACTTTTTTTTTGTTTGTTTGGGTTGGGTTGGGTTGGGTTGGATGGGTTGGGTTGGAAGACGCCTGTGCGTGAAACTGTTTTATGTGGGGAGATCGGTGCACAACGAATCACCACACAAACTTGACAGAGTACGGCAGAGATCCAATGGCACGGTTACCCTGACGATTGGAAAACCATTCTCTGCTGCAGCCTTCATCCGCCTTCACAGCCGTTGTAATTTAGGTTTAATTATCTTCCGCCTGTTCTGCCGTTGAGGACTTTATGTTTTGGATCGTTCTTTGTCTGGTTCCTCTCCCCGGACCTTACCGCCATGGGTGACCCTACTGGGAGTACATAGCTCCCGACGGCATTGCTCACAGGATTCATCGGAACACGCAAGCCCACTCACCACTTCAAGGTGACGATCCGGCGAGGGGTCTAATTCATTATACCAGTGTGAAAAAGAAAATAAGAGTTGCATGAGTTCACATAAGGGCAGGAAAAAGCCACATCCTTTTCATCACCCCGTGTGACTCTTGGCTTGCTCCTCATATTGCAATGAAATCAACTTTTAATTTACTGTTGCAGACAACTCATCCATGCAAACAACAATGAGACTTACCACAATCCAGACCAAAACAACTTGCTTTTACAGGTTCAGAGACAAGTGGTCTGAACAGTTCTCAAAGCAGCAGAACCAATTTTCTTTGGATCTAATACATGAAATACTTCTGTGGATTAACAACAGTGTTAAAGAAGTAATACGTTTTGGCACAGATTTTTATGAGTGGCACTCATTCTCAAGAGTCAGCATTATTGGGCACTAGTACCTCAGAAAGATGTTCTCCAGAGGTATTCTCCATTAAACACGAACTGAAATGAAAGAAATCTTTGTCATCTGTTATGGACATTCAGCCCCTGCTGTTTGCTGTTATGAAATCATCAGATCTTTGTTGTGATTGTGGTATGAAAAAGATGCAAACAGCAGAAGAGGGATTTAACTTGCTGCATACTGAAAAAGATTGAGAGTTTGCAAACTTGCATTTGCTCATTTAAAATATGTACCCTTCAGTTCCAGGACATGCTTAAATTATATATAGGATTTATGTGTGTGTGTTTGTGTGTTGTGTGTGTGTGTGCATGTGATTTTTTAAAATGATAAAATTGAACAATTATATAACAATTTAAATTGCAGCCTATCTTTGAAGAAACAGGAGCATTGCACATTAAAAAAAAAATTAAATGGAGATGAAAAGCCCTGGATAAATAAAAGGTGAAACTGCCTGTCCAGCCCCATCCACCCAGAAAGCACTGGGCAATGTATTCCTAAGAATGTCTACTCAGAAGTCAGCCCCATTGAGTTCAACGGGACTTACTCCTAGATAAGTGTGTATAGCACTGCAACCTGAATCCCTGTCCTGGGAGATCTGTAACATTGAACTGATGACCACTCGTGTTATCTTTCTCCTCGCCACATAGTGGTAGTGAAACATAACGTTTAGCCTGTCTGTGTGAAAGAAAAAAAACGTGAGCGATACTCAGGCTGCAAAGATAAGGCAAGCGGAATGAAAAGCAAGAAGCAGGTTCCAGTTCATTAGGATAGCAGCTCATTTTCTGCATTAGTTTAATGCTGGGAAGGGATGGGTAGCAGATTTGTTCGGTTTGCATTTCAATGTGAACATACCTGATTTCACACCTTTTTTTTTAACCAATACAGTGCACAAACTGAAATTGTTATTCTTTTGAAATTCACACTTGTTCAAAGTCTGCAATGGAGTTTATGCAAAAAACGTGTATACAAGCAGAAAGTAATCACACACCATGTGTACATTAGTGAAAATAACATTAAAATGCATTATATTTAGTTACTTGCTTACAAGTAACATTAGGCAGAATTTGATACAAAAAAAATGCTTACAAATCGTCATGCCAACCTTAAAAAAATAATCTCAAAGTCCAGGATGAACCCAATTTAAGACTGGAAAAATTAGTAAAGGTTGGGATGAACTGAATTTAAGATTGGGAAAAATGAGGGGAACTGAGGGAAACCAAATTTGAGAGATTCACTCATTGCTAGTTGCATTTAATGTCATAGAGGGGCTTCAAACCTGCTGGCTCTTTGACATGTGTATTGTGCACTTTGGATTCAACTGGTATTATCCTGATACCTTGGCTAACAAATCCATTTTGGTTCCAGAAGGCACAGCCTGAAAAGCTGTAAGGAACATTGTTAAAGTGCTGAACCACCACAGAGGCACCAGAGCTTCCTCTTTGATTAGGTGGAAGGGAGGAGTTCTTCCTTGGAACTACAGAAACCTGCAAATACCTGCCTGATCACCATGCAACATCATCAGGTGATCGCTCGTGACCGAGTAAGATTGTCTTCCAGGATAAAAATTTACAAAAAGGAGATTTTAAAAGGAGGAAATTCTAAAGAAAAATTGTGTAGACTCTAGCGATGGGTCCGTAAGTGACTGTGGAGGCCAATTCTAGATCCACATAGCTTCCCACAGTGAGGACACAGGTTACCAGATGGAAGATGGTCCTGTAAAGGATTTGTTTGACATGCTTTTCGCTTAGCATGTTGCTCCCTTTCACCTTGCACTCGGGCTTCTTCAAAGCCCATGGAACCTTTGTGAAAGGCCAACCTCCAGTTAGATCGTTCATGGGCCAGAGCTTCGCAGTTTTCGATGTTTATATTGCATTTTTTTAGATTAGCCTTATAAACATCACCATGCAAACACTCAGCCAACTGACCCATGAGGGTACCTATAAATTGGCCAATCAAAAGCCCTGGTGAAAAATGCCCCAATCCTGAAATATCTCTACCTCCCAGAGAGATCAAGAAGGTCAAGCACTACCTGAGCATCCAAGTGACACCTATTTATTTATTTAAATTTCTATACCGCCCAATAGCCAAAGCTCTCTGGGCGGTTTATAACAATTAATAAAATACAGTATAAAATACAAATAGCAATAAAAAAAATCATACAGTTTCACTACAGAAGTTTAAAAACCAAATTTAAATGACTTTAAAAAAATAGGACAAGTAAATACAACTAGGCCTGTTAAAAACAGCTGACATCACCACCACCACCCCCGTGCTTTTTAAAGCTGCAAAAAATGTCTCGGCATAGAGGGCAGTTTTAACCTGGCACCAAAAGGATAGTAGAGTTGGCACCAGGCGGGCCTCAGTGTGGAGATCGTTCCATAATCGGGGGGCTGCCACAGAGAAGGCCCTCTTCTTGTTGCCATCAACCGAGCCTCCCTTGGAGGTGGTGCTCGGAGGAAGGCCTCAGATGTTGACCGTAGTGTCAGGCTAGGTTGTGGTTGGGAGAGGCGTTCCGTCATGTATTGCAGAACAGTACCTTTTGCTTTGAGTACTATACTATGGTGCTCTGTATAGCCAGCCAGATATACATTAATCAAGGAGCAAGGAACCTCCCTGAGCTTTCTGTTCATTCATCAGAATCAGACTATTGTTCCATTTGGTTTGATCCAACCACTGAGCTCTTCATTCCCTTTGTTTCAAACCATATAACTATGTTGGAGTTCAGGCAGTCTATGTTCATTCTTTCTGCTTGAGCGTCCCTCACACTCACTTTGTCTCAGGATAGCCCAGGGTCTGATCAGGGTCGGCACTACCATAAGACAGAGTGAGGCAGTCACCTCAGGTGGCAGATGCTGGGAGGCGGCAGCAAGGTGGTAGAGAGCTGTGAGCTATACAGCCTGCCTTGAGCCTCCTAAGGTAGGTCTGCTGCCTTCAGGTGTGGTGGAAGATGTTGTCACATTGCCAGATTTGAAGAAAGATTAACTACCAGTCCAGTTGGCTTTTTTGTACATGGAATGGGAGGGACTACCATCTTGTCCACCTCAGGCCGCAAAATGTCTTAGGCCAGCCCTGGGTCTGGATTGCTTTTAATATCATTCCTCATGACTCTATCCTAGTGCTATCCTCTGCTCTACTCCGGCACCTAGCCCACGTTTCTAGGGCTAGAGCTCCTGCTTCATTTGCCTCATATACCCAGAGAGAAAGCTTTACCCCTGGTAAAATGCCCCATTGAGTCCAGAGCCAGATTCCATGAATAAGACAGCACGACCTGGCGGTTCCATCCTGCAACCTATGTGCCAGTTGTTGGTTCTGAATCCAAAGGTGGAATTTGTCCTGCACAGAGCACTGGGAAATGACTGCCAAAAGGTTTCAAGCCAAATGCACAATTTCTGAATTCTAATGGGAACTTAAAGGGGAAGCCCTATTAGAAGTCTCTCCATCAAAATCTATTTTTAATTGTGCAACCCTGGGCCATCCCAAATAATGGCTTAGCGAGTGAGCCTATGGCCTCTAGACAGCATCTGACCAGAAAAGTAGAACTGCTTCATGAATTGTAGCAAATCAATGATCAAGCAAATACTATAGTTTAATGTCGGAATTGAAATTTTAGATTATAAATAGCCGTCAAGGAAATAAATTAAATAAATAATACCTCCCTCTCTTGCAAACATCTTTCCCAGCAACCAGGAGCTGGACAAGTTAGCTGGGATGGACAAAACCTTCTAGTCCGCATGCTTGAGACCAGACCGCCACCAGCTCCAGAAACAGCCCTCCAATAATAACGGTTTTTGTTCCCCCTAAATTTACCCTGGGATCCTAAAAGAGAGGAAGAAAGATCAATGGTTTTACAAAAGAAGAGATTAGGTATTAGGTATTTCTGTTGACACCTGATCTATACATTAGTCATAATCCAAGAAAGACTGAGAGCACAATCCTATCCATGTCTACTCAGCAGTAAATCCCATCAAGTTCAATGGGACTTATTCCCAGATCAGGCTGCAAATCCTATACACATTGGACTTAATGCTGAGTAGACATGCATAGGATTGAGTAGACATGCACAGAATGAAATAGACATGCATAGAAATCAATGGGCTTGAGCACTGTCAACACATGGTTGGACTGAGACCATCGAGTAGAGGGTAACTATATGACCACCATCATTAATATTGAACACACCATTAACCTCTCTGCCATTCCTACTAGTCTTCTGCCACACTGGCTGACATCCAGATCTGTAAGAGTGACTCTGACCTGTCAGCTCACATTCTGGCATGGAGAAGGCCACAACATGATACTGGAGGGGCGCAGCTAGAGCCGACACTGGTTTTGCTAGAGATGTACAAGTCATTCTACTCATCCGTAACAGCTGTTACTTCTGTGGCTACATATTTAAGATACGATGGAGCAGAGCTATGCCTAGGGCAATACACAGATAGGATTTCCATCTCCCCACCACCATCACATGTATGCCCCAGTAGGATGTCTGTGTCTTTCACAGCTGCACAATGGACAGAGAATCAACAGTGTGGATGCAGTGATGGGTGGAAAGCTTCACCTGTTGAATTTCTGCTCATAGTAAAGCTACGAGTGGCAATGGAGCCCTGACAGTTGAAAAATAATTTTAAAAAGGCAGGGCAGCCATTTGTAGAAAACTGCTTTTGTATCCAGTCAATTGGTTTATGGATCCTCAATGCAACATGTGGCCTTGTTTTAAAACTTGGATTAAAATACATTTTAAAACAGCCAACATAAAACTATAGAGTAAATGTCCTGCTTCAGAGCCACCCACAGTGGGTGGTGCCAGCTGAATGTGGAATGATACAGCACACCAGGGTTGTGGAGCAAGGAGCCAGTCCTGACTTGGAACTTACTGGCAAAATCTGGAGATGAGATGACCCAAGGGATCAGAGCACACAAGGTCCAAGGAGGAACTAGGTAGCAAGGGTTTACTAGACAGCTGTCTAAGATCTAGAGAACTGATATCATTCTAGTAACCATCAGCCCAGAACTGAGGTTTTTTAAGCTTGAGCTCTTAGAGCCCCACCCAGGGCTCAGCTGCAGGTCATCATGCCTTGGAAAGTTCTTACTAGGGGAGTCTTACACAAAAGTAGTCCTATACTCATGAGGAGTTTGGATTCTTGGACAGCCACTTCTTCACCTGGCAGCCAGCTAAACCTGCAACCTCAGATGCCTGTGTTCCCTAGGACTAGACAGTGGTCCAGCTTCCATCTGTGAATCAAAAAGGGAGTTCTAGACATCCTGAGGATGTCACTCCCAAGGGCATAGGTTCCCCCTGATCACCCCCAGGGGTTCTGGAAACAGCCTACTCTTCCAGGATGCTCATTCAAAGATCCCTCCATGGGAGGCATGAGAGTAAAAGATAAACAAGCAAACACCAAAATGGCAACAGAGCACAGCAGCACAAACAGCAGCCCAAGAATATATTCCCTCCAACAGTCCACTATCCCAAAGGCTTTTTGAAACAAAAATTTCAGAAAGAAGGCCAAATGAGCCCAGCAGGAGGAGGGCATTAACCTGGGAAAAGCCCCATTCCTTTTGGCCACAAGCCTAAGAAGGAGAAGATACCCGGAGCTGAATTGCACCAGCTGATCTGAGCACAACTGGGGTCACTGAATTTTGTAATTTCCTAGCTTGGACTGTGAACCTCAGCACCTTCATAATCCTCGCCTTTAATTGGAGGCAAGCATTACAGACCTTCCTGCTTTTCTCTGGCCCAGATTATAATCTGAGTCAGAGAAGAATTTCTCCATGCCAGGCTCCTTCCCAGGTACTTGACTGTCAGTAGCAAAGAGATCTCATTGGGCATTCATACAAAGGTCATAGGGACCTTGGGAAAATTTCAATTCCCAGGGTCCCTGATGCTTGGGACACTGGTGAAGCTGTTGTTTTGAGGAACCTTTTATTTGATTTTGATTAGAGCAGTAGCATGGAGTGGAGTGCGTGTGTGGTGGTGGGGAATTAACCCTTTCCCCTTGTACATTTTTTTTTCTAGGCTGGACCGATGCAAAGGAGGACAGGACTCTTGCACCTTTAATAGTTGTGTAGAAGAGGGAAGCTATTCTACACAAATAAAAAAAACTCTTTTACATACCATATATACTCAAGTATAAGTGGACCCTAATATAAGTCGAGGCCCCTAATTTCACCCAAAAAAACTGGGAAAACTTATTGCCTCCAGTATAAGTGCGCTGACCCAAGTATAAGTCGAGGGGGCATTTTTCAGCACAAAAAATGTGCTGAAAAACTCGACTTATACTTGAGTATATAACTATTAAAGGTGCAGGAGCTCTGTCCTCTTTTGCATTAGGCCACTCTATATCTAAATCTGACCCCAAACTGCTACTAGTCCTACTGGGGAGCGGAAGGGGGGAGAAACCCAGGCAGAATAATACAGGTACTTGTATTACCAGCACCTCCTGCCCATAGCAAACTGGGATAATAAAAGCTTCAGAGGGAAATTTAGATAGGAAAAATAGTGCAGGGGGGGGAATTAACTCCCCCCCTCCCCTATCACCACCACTCTGGACAAAACTGGAGCCCATCACAGATACTTTGAGTAAAGAAAAGGGAGACCCAATCAGCTGTGTCACATTTGTTTTGGCCCTTAATCACACCATCCTGAAAGACCAAAAAGGCTCAGCACTGAAAGTAACATAAGGGAAAAATATAGTCAAAGCATTTTGACTTTAATCTCTGGTACTTTTGAGGTCCTTAAAACGCAGGTGGTTCACTATTGCAGCTTTAACAGAATCAATAGTAGCTTTAAATGAGTCGATATTTAAAAAGTCCCTGGAGTACCTTTCAATAGTTGGTAATTCCCTTGAAGTACCTCAGTTGTGGATCCAGTTCTGAGAAACCCTGTGGCACATCTCTTCATCATAGCCCTCAAAATGAAAAGATCCATATATGAAAATCCCTTGTTGGTGTTTTCATACTTGGAGTAGTGGGTGTTGTTGTTTTTACTTTGTCAGAGGAACTGAAATTCCTTTGGAAGAATTTTTTTTTTTTTAAGTGCCAGTTTGGCCTTTTGTTATTGTAAGAATTCCAATAAAGCACCCACATAGGATTATTTTTTTTGAGGGGTAAGACTAGGATCGAATGAACTCATTCAGCACATCTTGCTCCTGCAAGCTTAAGAATGCTGGCCAAGATTTTGCATAAAGTGAAATCCGAGGCTAATGTGAATGCTCTTTCTCCGGTGAAGTGCTCAAGGGAATTCAAGGGAAGCCAGAGAAAGGGGAGATTTCATAGTTTTCATAGATCATAGAGTTGGAAGGAGCCTACAAGGCTATCGAGTCCAACCCCCTGCTCAATGCAGGAAACTAGAGGAGGGGTCTCCCATCCAAGTAATAACCAGGCCTGACCCTGCTTAGCTTTCCACGCTCAGACAAGCTGAGCCAGAGATCCACACATCCTTAGCCTGCTACCTGCAGCAAACTATGAAACAGGGTGGCTGGGTGACCGGCCAGATGGGCGATTAACAAATGTAATAAATAAAATAAATAAAAACAAATTTTATTTATTTCATTTTTCATTTCATTTCAATACAGCCCAATAGCTGAAGCTCTTCGGGCGGTTTACAACAGTGTCTAAAACAAGACCATAATACAATAAAACAGCCAAAAAAATTTCCCCACAATACAGAATTTAAAAACAGTTTAAGAAATTTAAAAACAATTTAGCAACAAAAAACAATATTTAATATAGAATAGACCTGTTAAAAACACATGACATGGGTGCCCCCATCAAGCCATTGAATCACCCTAGATGCCCTTAAGCACTTTAGCACAGAGGACTGTCTTAACCTGCCACCAAAAGGATGACAAAGTTGGCACCAGGCAGGCCTCAAAGGGAAGATCATTCCACAGTCGGGGGGTGTCACTGAGAAGGCCCTCCCCCTTGTTGCCACCCTTCAAGCCTCCCTCAGAGGTAGCACTTGGAAGAAGGTCTCAGATGTTGATCATAGTGTCCAGGTAGATTGCGGTTGGAAGAGGCCATTTGGAAGTTTCTCCTTGGATGAAATATCTAAGGAATTCAAAAGGAAACCAAAAACATTTCAGTAAGACCAAGGCTAGCCAGCCCTGTCATTAGGCAGAGTGTGGCAGTCAGCTTAGATGTCAGCAAAGTGCTGGAGAAGCTATGTACCACGTGGTAGTGCACACCCCTAAGCTAGCTTGCTGCCTTCAGGTGTGGTGGAGAATACTCTCTCATTGTCAGGGTTGAAGAAAGATTCATCTGCCAGTCCAATCGGCTTTTGTCCCCGGAATGGGAAGGGACGTCTTTTTGTTCTTTGCCTCAGGCAGTAAAATCTCTTGGACCAGCCCTGAGTAAGACTAGCAAATGTTGTCAGGGACAGTGAAGTGGGAAGTGTCCACACATTCTTCTGTAGCCACCAGATTTCAACTAGAGTGAAGTTCAAAGTGAATGTGGTGGTTCCGAATATCTGAGGCCTAGTCTATGCACAAAGCAGAGTAAGGGCACAATCCTATGCAAGCTTAGACAGAAAAAAAAGTCTTACAACTCCCAGCATGCCCCAGCCAGATAAAGCTGCCTTATACTGAACCGGACCATGGGTCTTGTTAGCTCAATATTGTCTTCTGCACTGATGGGCTGCAGCTCTCCAGGCTTTCAAATGGGACTTCACCAGCCCTACTTGGAGATGCCAGGGATTGAACCAGGGACCCTTAACATACAACACTTAGTCTCTGCCACTGAGCTATAGTTCATCCCTGAAGTTGTTGGGGAGGGGGGCTCAACTGAAGTGGAGGGCCATTGCCTTGATGCTCTGCTTCAGGGGTTCCTGGAAGTATCTCGTTGGCTATTGTGGGGATAAAGGAAGCTGGGCTAGATGGCCTATTGGTCTGATCTAGCAAGGATCTTAGAGGCTTTCTACACGAGGATGTTAATTGCTGTATCTACTTTCAGTTTCGTTGCAGCATTGAGATCTGAGTTCTACCCAAAAAACTCTTCCTTTCCTGCTTTTCCACTACATGACCTCTAGGTGGAGCTGTGCTATAGCAGTATAGTGCAAATACACCGGGAGAAAGAGTATGATTTTTTTTCTGTCGTCATTTAATACCTCATTTTCCCTATTCCAAAAACAACAACACAGGACAGTGCTCTGAAAAAGCAGAGGAGAAACTGGAGGATCACAACATTGTCTTAAGAGCCCATAGACAACCATGAATAAGGAATCACAAGTGCACGATAAATGCCTTGTGTAGAAAAGCCCCTGTCAGTGGTGCAGCTCAGTAATTTTAAACCCTGGACTTAACTGTCTTATAGGTGTCCCCTTTAGATGGACATGGATATTATTTCAGTTGTGAAGCACACAACTAACATTTCTCCTCCCCACCCCAACCACCATTCCATGATTTACAACAGCTTCTACATTCCTTATATATTGCAACAACAAAACTGTGTGCCTGTTAATAAAAAAACAAAACACCACTCTGAACACATAGATTCATAGTAGATTTCATAGATCACAGATTTAGAAGGAGCCTACAAGGCTATCGAGTTCAACCCCCTGCTCAATGCAGGAAACTAGAGGAGGGGTCTCCCATCCAAGTAATAACCAGGCCTGACCCTGCTTAGCTTTCCACACTCAGACAAGCTGAGCCAGCGTGAGCCACAGGCATGCAGTTTTGTATTTTAAACTCACTTAAATCATAGCACAATCCTGACTACAGAAATAAAATGGAGTTTGCTTCATCACCTGCTGTTCTCTGAGTAGTTATGGGGGTACTCTGGGGCGGAGGGCTCTTGGGCCCAGGACTTTGGCCCTAAGGTCCAACCTTACTGCCCCACTGCATCAAGACCCCTCATACCTGGTGACAAGTCTACTGGTAGGGCATGAACTTTCTGAGTTCCAGTACCTCCCATTTTAGAAACCAACTGCTGTATATTCTGCTACAGTTTCCTGATGATTCTGATCATTTGAATTGGGGGGTGGTGGGCCTGGCATCTGATTCCTAACATGCTGCTCTTAATAAAGTCTGCCTCCCTGACACACTTTTCTGTTGGAAAAGTGAGGGGCAGCCATTGTGCTGAAAGGCTGGACTCCACAGCGACCCAAAATGATTAAAGTAAATCACATTGAGCAGCATCCCAGCTGGAGTGAATGGGGTGATCTGTGATCTAATTTTATCTGGTATGGAGCAGAAGATATTTCACAATGTGGCTGCACTTCTTGCCCCAGTCACTGATTTCAAAGATCCTGAGCCAGAGAATGAACACTCCAGGTCTGGATTTGGGTATAGCTGCCCACAGACCCAACCCGGGCTTGATAGTGCCCTTGGGGAGAGTTTGCATGATCAACCATTCATGCAGGTTTGTCTCACTCCTGTATTCTGTGTGGGTGTCGATTAATTCTGATAGAGCAATTTTTCACTTATCCCAGCTTGGAGGCCTCCTTTTTCTGTCCAGGTTGTGTGGCATGGTTGCTTCTCTTCTGTCTTGTCCCTTTGGGAACTGGAGCGGGTCATCCCCGCATTTTGGCAGGAGCAGCTGTCTTTTCTTGCCAATTTCTATTCTTGTTTTAGGGTAGCTGATACTGTATTCTGCCACTAGGTGTGGCTATTTGAAATTTATCTCTCATCTTGGAGCACTGTTGACAAACGTGTTCTATTCCATAGGATGCTGCCGGCTGCTATTTGTGTCTTTTGCCTATAAAGGCTGATGCCGTGCAATATGATGCCATTTCCAGAGGGGTAACCATGTTAGTCTCTTGCAGCAGCAATAGCAAAGAGTCTTGTGGTACCTCAAAGACTAACACATTTATTCTGGAATAAGTACTTTTGGACACTGTCCACTTCATCAGATGCATCTGATGAAGGGGACAGTATCTGCGAAAGCTTATGCCAGAATAAGAGCACAACCTGATGTATGTTTAGACAGAAAAAACCCAAAGAGGATGTATTTCGTCCATAGAGCATGTACCTTAAAAAAAAATAACAGAATCTTGTGGCACCTTAAAGTCAAACACAGTTAGGACGCAATCCTACGGCGTCTAGACAGCCATAGGATAATTCAGAGTCCAGCTCCAACCCTGGAAACTGACTCCAAGGTCGGAGCTGGGACTCTGAACTCGGAGCGCTCTCGCTCCACCACCTCCGCCCTCGCAACGGGCACAGGAAGAACCACGCCAGCTGTGGCTCCGAGGTCGCAAGAGGGGGACTGCTGCGATGAGCTCCTGCACTTCAAAATTTACCACTGCACCGCTGCCAATTGGAGACCTCTAGACTCCACCTGTTTCAAGCTCCACCCCACTCATGGGACCAGAATTTTTGAAATGAAAAGTTGGCTACCCTAATAAAGCTGTTGTGTAGATATGTATGTTGGTATATTAATATTGTCTATTTCTTTCTGTCTGTGTGTGTGTGCGCGCGCGCACACACACATGCATGCCTTTGTTTTACTTTATGTTTTTGATAATTGAGTTTTGTGTTATGTAGAAGTTATGGTTTTGGCCAAGTATTGCAATATTTTTCTCCTCCCCTGAGAGAACAGTGTTAGAAAAACCAGGGAACTAAATTACTCTCTCAGTTTCCCTAGAGATCTTGTTAGTTTAGAATAGAACAGAGCAAAGAGAAGCAAAACTACTTTCCATGGGCATTTATAATTTTCAGTTAGGTAACCGTTTTAAAAAGAGGGAAGGGGAGTAGTGTGGCAGTTAGTGGGGAAATAAATCCCATATACAAGAATCACTCAAATCCTAAACACATTGCTTCGAAGGCATTAAGGGTCACAGATTTCAGTGAGAGAGAGAGATCTATCCCCAAGTGAGTCCACCTTCTTAAGTTATGCTGGTAGCAGCTGCTCCGTTGGGGTAGTGTAAGGATTAACCTATGGAAATCACAGCCACAGGATATGGGTGATGGCCACAAGCTTAGACAGTTTTTAAGAGGGATTTCACAAGATCATGGAAGATGGGCCATGAAGGGCTATTGGTCATGGTATGGAACCTATTAAGTGTGGTGGTGGTGGTGGAGGAGGTGATTACTGTTCTTGTTGTTGTATTTATACCCTGCCTGTTTTTTCTCTTGCAAAGAACCTGTCATAACCCAGAACTGGCACCCCACAGAAACTGAAGCCTCCACTGGCAGTGACTCTGGGGATGCATCGGAACCAGTTCCTGGTCCTTCTGAAGTGGGGACCACTGCTTTGGATCCCATATCTTGTCCACACAACCCCCAGGAGGTGTCATTACCTCCAGACTCTGAGGAGTGGACTTTGGACTCCTCTAGTGAGCAAGAAGATCCTGGGGAGCAGCCCCCATCTGGCTCCCCCCCTTCTCCAACCTCCATTCCTTCAGAGAAGCCAATACCTGCAGGGGAAGGCTGCTGGCACTTTAACAGCCAGAGGCAACACCTGAGGGGGTGGAGTTTTCAGAGAGACTCTCCTGGCCTGAATATAAAAGCCTGCCAGTTGCCCTCAGACTCTGCTCGAGTAACTTGTCAGTTTTCTGGCTCTATGATCACTGGCTAGGGTCCGGAACCTGACCTAAGCTCCAGATGTGATCCAGTCATCTGGACCATACTGATCCTCCTCTCCTGAGCCATCACTTAGGACAACTGATGGATTCTGACAGAACCCAAGGCTTACATGGTCCTCCTCTCCATTTTAGCCTCATAACAACCCTATGAGGTAGGTTAGGCTGAGAGTCAGTGATTGGCCCAAAGTCACCCAGTGAGCTTCATGGCAAAGTGGAGACTAGGACCTGGATCTCCCAAATCCTTGTACAACACTAACAGCTATGCCATACTGGCTCTCAGTCTGAGCCTCCATGTTCAGAAGCAGTATATCTTTAAGTACTTAATGTTGGAACAAAAAAAATGGGGAAAGGGCTGTTGCCTTCATGCCTGCTTGTGACTTTCCAGGAAGCACTTGGATGCATTTTAAAAACGTACAACCAGGCCATGCTGAATCAGGCCAAAGGCCTATCTAGCCTAGGATTCTGTTCCCACAGTGGCCAACCAGATACTCATGGGAAGCCCACAAGCAGGACATGAGTGCAACAGCACCCTCCCGCCCAAGTTCCCCAGCAACTGGTGTCCTTGGGTATACTGCCTCTGATACTAGAGCTAGCATAGAGCCATGAGGACTAGTAACCAGTGACAGCCTTCTACTCCAGGAATTTGTCCAATCCCTCTTTCAAGCTATCCAAATTGGTGGCCATCAGTACATCTATGGAAGTGAATTCCATAGTTTAATTGTATGCTGTGTGAAGAAGTCCTTGCTTTTATCTGTCCTGAATCTCCCACTAGTCAGCTTCATGGGATGACCTCCAGTGTTATGACCTTCTAGTGTTATGAGAGAGTGGGGATTCTCCCTATCCATTTCCTTCACACCATGCATACTTCTACACACTGCTATCATGTCCCCACTTGCCTATGCCTATACCAACACCTCAGCCACAATCTGCTGTACAAGGGATGGAGAGAATGTTGGCTTGGCGGCTTGTGGTCATCTAGCAGAATCAACAGCACAACTGCCCTAAAGTAAAGCTTCTGGCAAACTGAGAAGTTCCTACTTCAGCATATCTGAGGGATTTCAATGAAAATCAAGAGTTGCTATCTCAAGCTAATGTGGGGTCAGGACCATACATTTGCAGATATCATGGGAAATAAAGAGGGTGACACTTATTAGGACTCAAAGTATTTATATCCCATCTTTCTGTCTGTCAAGACATGAAAATTAATAGAGTAAGACACAATAAGGTTCTGTTTTAAAGGCATTGATGACCTAAAGATGGAAGACGTCCACTACCCAGGCCTGAGATGTTCCCGCTGCTGCTGTGGCAGCAGGGGGAGTAGAAACAAGTGATAGGAAGGAATGTTTAAGCTAGCCTTGCCCAATCTGATGTCCTTCAGATGTGTTGACCGCTACTCCCAACACCCCCTAGCTAGCAGGTGGAACAGTACACAAGCCCAGGTGCATGGGGGAACTGGGGCTCGCTTCGCCTGCTGCTTTCCCAGATGCTTTTTTTGGCCATTTCCTATTCTAAGATAGAAAGTTATCCAAGAGTGCAATCCAATGGGTTGTGTGCCATCGATGCTTGTAAGCCTCCAAACTTGGCACATCCTAAGAGCACCCTATGCTGAATGGGGGAAGTGGTAGAGGCAATATCCACCTTCCCACTCTGCAAGTCAGCCAGACAGCCAATTTTGCCGCTTCCCCTGGATGCTGAGTTCAGCGGCTTCTGAGCATCGATGGCACAACCCACTGGATTGCACCCTTGGATAATTTTCTATCTTAGAATAGGAAATGGACAAAAGGAGTCTGGGAAGGCAGCAGGCAAACCAATCCCCAGTTCCCCTGTGCTTCAGACAGGGAGGAAAGGAGGCTGGAGAACTGGCAGGATATGTTGTATTTTAGCAGCCCCCATCTCCTCCCCACCCCACCCCGCCCCGCCCCGCCCCGCCCCCAGAACATCCCCTTTACTCCTTCTCCGAGGTCAATGGTTCTTTCTGTGTCGGCTGCAAGGAGACAAGGGGGTCCAAGTGTGGATCCCCAGCTCCAAGGTCGGGGCACTGTTTCTGACTTCAGATCTTGGAATCTGAAGAACCCTATTGTCAACTCTGGGGCATGGAGCAACAAAGATCCTAGGCTGGAATGCTGGGACTAGGGTTGATGGAGGCAGATGTAGACCAGAGCCAAAGCAGAATCCAGAGCAGGCAATGTTCAAATATGTACACAGCAGAGCAGAGCCAAAGATGTGAGCAAAGTCCAGAGATGAGCAGAGGTCCAGCACATATCAGGCAAGGTGGGGCCAGAGGCAAGAAGTAAAGTCCAAGAACAAGGAGAGATCAGACACATACCAGGCAGAGTGGGGCCAGAAGCAAGAGGCAAAGTGCAAGAATAAGCAGAGGTCAGACACATACCAGGCAAGGTGGGGCCAGCAGTGAAGGTCAGGAGCAGATGCAGATCAAACACAGGCAAGGCAAGGATCAGAGCTGGCCACCAGAGTCAAGAACCAGGTACAGACACCACATTGACTTATGTTGCTGTGGGAAGGCTTGAAGGAAGAGGAAGCCCTGATGTAGGGCTTCCTGCAGCTCCCAGCTGGTCTGCATTAGCAAGCCTGGGAGCACCTGGCAGTCTGGGGCTGAATCCTGCAAGTACTGCAGCATAGGCCAGGCTACCTTCTGAAAAGTGGCCAGCAGATGGCACTGCAGCACCTCCCAATGGAGCAGATCCTGACAGTATCTCCATCCCCCTAGATGCTGTCTAGGGGCCATAGGATCACTCTGCAAGTCAGCAGTTAATATCTCACCAGGTTTTCACCACATTAAGGGTACAATCCTGTTTAGACAGAAAAAAGTCCTGAAACTGCCAGCACACCCCTAGTCCAGCAGTCTGTTCACACAGTGGCCAACCTGATATCGGTGAAGCCCACAAAGCAGGACATGAGTGCAACCCTCCTATTTATGTTCCCCAGCAACTGCCTTTGTTACTGAAGGTAATATATAACCATCATAACTAGTAGGCATTGATTGTTAAGCCAGTTAAGCAGGAGGTATATGACAGAGGTTTATAAAATTATTTATAAACTTCTCCTCCACTTCTCTCATAACACTGAAGTTCAGGGTCATCCAATTAAATTGATTGGCAGGACATTCAAGACAGACAAAGGAAGGTACTTGTTCACATAACAAAAAATTAACATCTAGGATTAATTAAAGCCATATATAGTGATGGCAAGCTTGAGCTAGCTACTGTGGATTGCATCCAATTTTACTCTAACTTAAGTCCCATTAATTTCAATGGGTCTACACCAGTGCTTTTTTTCTGGAGAAAAAGGTACCGGAACTCTTGGATTACATTTCCTCGGGAGTAGATGGCGATTAAATTGTAATGCAATTAATAGAAGAAAAGGTGCTGGAACTCAGTTCCGGTGAGTTCCACCAGAAAAAAAGCCCTGGTCTACACTAAGGAGAACTACAATTGGATACAAGTCTGCAGCTTTAAAAACATGATTTAACCAATTCATGAAAGATGGGTCTGTCAACGGCTGCTGGCCATGATAGCTAAACGGCTCTTCCATGTTGTGAGAGAATCTCTTGTGTACTAGATGTAGGAGAACAAATGGCAGTGGAATGCCCTGCTTGTGGCCTTTCTGGAGGCATCTTGATGGCCATTGTTGGAAACAAGATGCTGGACTGGGTGGGCACTTGGTCTGATCCAGTGGGGGTTTCTTAAGTTCTTGGCAGCTCTGGGCACAAGAATAAGAGCTTTTCTACACTAGGCATTTATTGTGGATTTATGATTCCTTACTTGTGGTTTTTTATAGGCTCTTTAGAGATGATGTCATGATCCTCAAGGTTCACTTCTGTTTTTTCAGAGCACTTTCCCAGTTTTTTTTTTTTTTTTTCAGAATGGGGGAAATGGGGTATTATATTAGAATGGGGGAAATGGTGCTGTTTCTCCTTGTGTATTTGAGCTATTCCTTTGTAGCATAGCTCCACCTAGAGGTTATGTAGCAGAAAAGCAGGAAACGAAGAACTCTTTGTGTAGAGCTCAGATCTCAATGCTGCGACAAAACTGAAAATAGATACAGCGATTAACAGCCTCATGTAGAAAAGCCCTAAGAATCCCACTAGCCCTAGGATCTTTACACTGTAATCAATGAACAGATCTCTTAGCAATGGCAATGGGGAAGGGCTGCCGCTCGGTGGCAGAGCATATGTTTTAGGTCTCTGGTTCAATTCCTCGCATCCTAGGAAAGTCTCCTGTCTGAAACCCTGGAAAGCCATTGCCAGTCAGTGACTGGGTTCAGACAACATGATAACCCACACTCAGAGGTTGAGTGTGGGTTGTCGTTGAAACATGGGTTATTTAGCTGTCCGAACCCAGCTGCACTAACAGGCCTTGGCTTGTTAACCACAAACAACCCATGAAGAGAACCCATGGTTTGTTGTTGGGTTGTGAACTATGTGTTGTTCATCATGTTGCTCAACCCTTGAGTGTGGGTTATCATGTTTGATTGAACTCAGTCAGAGTAGATCAGGAATAGGCAACCTGGTGTCCTCCAGATGTTTTGGAGGGCATCAGGTTCCCAAAAGTTCAAACCAGCATGGCCAATGGCCAGGGAATGTGGGAGTTGTAGTCCAAAACATCTGGAGATCACCAAGTTGCCTCCTCCTGACCATATTGGGCTAGGTGAACTATTGGTCTGATTCAGAATAAGGCAGCTTTCCTACGCAGAACCAAAAAGAATGTGTGAGGGTGTCATGTTTATTGTTGTTGTTGCATTTTGATACATTTTCACTACCAAAATCCTGTACGATTTTTGTAAAAGGAAAAATGTCTTCCAGCAAGTTAGGCAAGCTATCAGGAAGTACCAGGCACAGAGACTAACTATAATTACAGCCTGACATTTAACACTTCTGAAGAAGATTCTAGCTTTGTGAGGGCCAGACTTTAAATAAAATGTAAATGAAGCTGAATTGTTGAGATATATTTATTCTGCTTTGCTTTCCCATAAATATCTCATTTAGTACCCCAGAACTGATAGCACAGTTTTCAGTTGTTCCAAGAAAAGCAGGCATGTCATACAACTCCCACATATGAGAGTTCATTCCACCTCTACCCAATTCATTATTTTTTAATTTGTTATTGGTTCTTCAAGGAAGGAAAACTAAACTCACCTTGGGGTTTTGCCTGAACTTTTGCATCAGGTTAGATCAGCAGAAATGCACACAGATACTGAGAAAAAGAATAGGCAATGCAGAATATGTCCTTCTCTTTTGTCTGTCAACAACAAACATTACTGTTCTTATTCTTTCTCTTTCCAGCATGTAGGTGGGAGATCCATCTTCCTCGAAACTCCTTCCCCTCTAGGATGAGCTCCCTGTGAGCCAGACTGAACACATTTATGTAAGACAATTGCTTTAAAAACACACACAAAAGAAGTCGTAAGTGTAGTTATATAAAGGAAGGAAGATTGGTAGCTCTTCTCTACCAGAAGCCTTTGTGATCAGGAAGAGAAATCATGTCACCGAAAGAATGGCCAACAGAAGAATTATGGAGAAGGAACCATATAAAACTTGATAAAGTTCTTTGGGGGATGCGGGGTGGTGGTGGTGGTGGTGGTAGTGGTAGAGTTAGACTTTATGAAACATAGAAAAGAGCAAGGCATGGATGTGATGAGGTAAAAAATAATAACAAAACCCCTTATTTCAAGGAGGAAGATAAAGGAATTGACTACACCATTTATTTACCATGGATCAAGGCAGAGGCTGGTTTAAGACTGCGTTGACCTGTAGGATCTTCACTGAAAATATCAAATTGACTTGTCTATGTTTGAATAGTTTATTAAGTCCAAATAGCAGACATGGGGGAGGGGTGCAACCTAGCAGGGAGGTCAGAGGGGCTTTAACCCTTTGCCCCCAATGTGGTTCCAGTCTGGATCACACACACCCATGCATGCTGACTGCATCAGGACCACAGCAGGGGGCAAAGGGTTTAAAGCCTCCTACCCTCCCTGCCAGGGTCCTGATCCAGACTGGGCCCCTGCACCTGCTAGTTCTGTGAATGGGCATGTCTGATCTTCCAGGCATAACTGAGACCTGTTTTTGAGTTCAAGCACTGGGATGGAAGGTGAAAGTAGCCAAAGTCGGAAGGTCATAGCCAGGCACGGCCAGGCACCAGCACAAGTTTTGGCAGGATGAGCAAAAAATTGTTTAAGCAAAACATCCTTAACAGAGAGGTGCCTGGGATCAGGGAACTCTGTTAGCTGACCCGGAAGGAACCCCTGAACATTAAAAAAAGAAAAAGAAAAAAAAGTATTTATTCACTCAACACCAGTGGAGGCTGGCGGCTCCAGTGTCAGTGAGGCTGTGTATGCACTCCAGGTTGAAGTCTCAAAGTTTAAGGAGCTATCCATGGTGCTCAACCTAAAAAATTTGGGCTAAGGTTCAGCACCATGGATAGCTCCTTTAAAGTTCCGGCTGGATCCTGGAGTGGGTACACCAGCCACTGCTGCTCAACACGTACGTTCGGAATTCACTGCCACAAGATGTAGTGATGAACAGCTTTGAAATGACCCCTGCTCTCAGTTCTTAGGATTCTTTTAAACTGCACTCAGGCTGGACAGCCCTTCACAGTGCTGGCATGAGGTTTTTGAGGGCCCTTGGGAGAGCTAGAGAGGCGAAAAAGCCCATCTAGCAAAAATGCAGAGCAGGAAGACAGGAAGGCGAAGATGGCCTCCACTGTAGCCTCCAAATCTGAGGGCTTATGGGCATCCCAATAGGATTGCACCCTTAGATAGGAAAAGCACGCTGTCTGTATATACTCAGGGAAGCCTTCCCCGACCTGGTGCTCTCCAGACGTGTTGGGACGAGAACTCCTGTCCTGCCATCAGAGGCCTTTCTCCAGCGTTGCTCCCAAGCGCAGCTCCCTGTGGAGTTGGGACTGGTCCCCACACCCTCTCTGCCTTCCGGAAGAGGGCCAAGACACGTCAGTTTAACTTGGCTTTTTAAATCGTTGTGATGGTTTCTAATGTTGCTTTCCATGTTTTACTATGTTTTTATTTGATTCTGGTGCTTAGGTTCTGAACATTTTGTACAACTACCTTGGTGGATGCCAGATGGGTGGCATAGAAAGGCAACAAACAATAAATAAGTAAAATCCTGCTGGCTGGGGATGATCGGAGTCTGTAGTCCAACACGTCTGGAAGATATTAGGTTGGCGCTGGAGGCTCCAATGTCTGTGGGGCAGTGTATCCACTCCAGGTTTCAGTCTGAACTTTTAAGGAGCTATCCATGCCTCTGAAACTATTTTGGGGGTAGGGTTCAGCACCACAGAAAACTCCTTCAAAGTTCAGACTGGAACCCGGAGTGGCTACACCACCCCACTGACATTCGAGCCACCAGCCACTGCTGTAGGCTGGAGAATGCTGACTTAAGGCACAATCCTATGCATGTTTAGACAGGGGGGGGGGGAAGTCCTACAACAACTGCATGGCTGGCTGGGGAATGCTGGGAGTTGTAGGACTTTGTTCTGTCTAAACATACCGTACATAGAATTCCTCTTAGAGATTCTTTTCTTAAATAACAGGTCTGTTTCTTTAAAAAGGGAGCATGGCAGAAGGGGGAGGGGCGGGAAGGGATAAATAAACGGGGGTGGTTACAGATGAAGGGGCGGAGGAACAAGCCCCAGCCCAACAGTACCTGCAAGATACTTTCTTCTTCTTTTTGGTCCCCCTTTCCTCCACTTACAGTAGAGGAAAGCAGGTGGAATATTCTTCCTCTTCGCTGAAGGCTTTTCCCTACTTGTTGCAAAGCTCACTCCACACTTCAGGGGCGGGAGGCGCAAAGTCAATTCCCTTCCCGTCAAAAAGCACAAGGCGCCGTTCTCCGGAGGAGGGAGGCCGTTTGCCACCGGGCGGAGCCACGGGAAGATGGAGAGACGCGAGCAGGGGAGGGCGGTGTCCCCTCCCCGGGTGAGCTCGTGGGCGCTGCCTCTCTCCTCTACCTGACAGAATCGGGCGGAGAGCGAGAAGAGTCAGGCGAGCGAAGGAGCGAGCGGGGCTCTCGCTTTTCCACAGTCCAAGCGCGTTTCCCAATCCAGGCTCCTCCCGCGTTCCCTTCTGTCCTCCGCTCCACGATCTTTCCTTCTATCCCTTCCTCCCTCTATCCCTTCCTCCCTCTCTCCCTCCGCCACCAGCACTTCGTTCCGTCCTTGCCTTGCTGGACTGGGACCAGGGTACCACTGGGCGTTGGACTCTCGTCTCTCCGCATCCCTCGGAGCCGGAGGTGATGTACTAATCAGAGAAGGGAGAGCATCCTTGGCGACTCGCTGTGATTTCTCGCCGCCGCCTCCTTTTTTTGCTACTCAGTTTAATAGTTCTAAAAGATCTACCAAGGCAAGGAGCATTTTAAAAAAAGAGAGAAAGAAAGAAAGAAAAGAAAAAAATAAAGAAGGGTAAGTAACCTGGATACGTTGTTTTTCCCCTTGGGGGGGGGGGAGGGAAGTGGGTCGTGCAGGGCTGCAGAGGGGGTGAGGGATCTCGGGGCGGGGGCGGGGATCCTGTGCACAGTTACTCGTGAGTAAATCCCATTGAACTCGAGGAGAGGTGTGTGTTTTTGTTGGGTTTTTGTTTGTTTGTTTTGTTTTTTAACTTCTGTATAGGGGATGCATGCTTTTGCTCAGAAGTAAGTCCTGCTCTGTTCAATAGGGTTTACTCCTATGTAAGCGTGCATAAGACAACAGCCTAACTGCGCGATCCTATGCCTGCCTGCTCAGACACAATCCCCAGTGAGTTCACTGAGGCTTACTCCCAGGTAAGTGTGTACAGGATTGCAGCCTAAGACTGCAGTCCTGTGGTACAGTTACTACTTCAGGAGTAAGTCCTGTTGAAATGAGCAGGACTTCGTCCTGAGTAAATTTTCATGCTATAAGACAACATTTTGCCTAGCTAAACCCAGCCCCCACCACCCAAAAAGCCCAGGCGGAAAGGCTGCGCGAGGAAGGAGCAATAACGGTAAGGCAATAATACATTTACTTAAAGTGCTTCTAATTGGCTACACAAGAAGGGTATGGAAAGGTAGACTGGAAAACATCACCTACAGTATGCAGTTGGGGCTGCCTTGTGCTGTGCTTGTGTGGACACTGCAGGTGGCTAACCCAGGACACTGACTCTTCAGGAACACCAACAATTCATCCTGTGTGTGTGTGTGTGTGATAATACACACACACACACACACATATATCACAGAATCTGCCCTGTTTCCTTAAGAGTCTGGACACCATATATACCTATGGATTTATCTATCTATCTATCATCTATTATATTATATCCTGCCTTTTTTTTTCCTGCAAGGAACCCAGAGCAGTTTACATAATACTCCTCCCCTCCATTTTATCCTCACAGCAACCTTGTGAGGTAGGTTAGGCGGAGAGTCAGCGACTGGCCCAAAGTCACCCAGTGAGCTTCATAGCTGAGTGGGGACTAGAACCCGGATCTCCCGAGGAGTCCCAGACCAACACTCTAACCACTACGCCACACTGGCTCACATTGGCCTAGCTGCCCTGCTGGGATCAGTGGTGCAGGGAGGTGATTTTAGACCCTGGACGTAATGGTCTTACAGGGAGGCCCTTTTGCAAAGCACACAACTAGCGGCGCTCCTTCCCCACCCATGCTCACCATCCCATGCTTTACAACTGCTTCTAGATGTCAGGCAAAACTGCTTGACAACCCCAATTATAACAAACATACAAAAACGCCTGTGTGCATGTGCAGTTTTGCATTTTATACTCACTTAAATCATCGCACCCTCATGACTGCAGTAATAAAATGGAGTTTGATCCTGATGCCCTCATCACCTTCCACTTTCTGGGGGTGGGGGCATTTGGGGGGCCCCCGCTGGGCTGTGGGGCCCTAACTTTGACCCCAAAGTCCAGCCCTACCCGCACTGCTGACTAGGATTCTAGAAAGATTAGAAATGTTATGGCACCGTAGAGAGAGAGACTTGACGGGTACCGTCATGTCCTTGAGCTTTTGTAGACACAGCTTGAGCGAGTGGGCAGAGTGGGTGCCTGTTGTCCCCTTCCCCCATGCTGTGAGGGGCTGGGGGGGGGGAAGTGGAGAGCGGAATCCCTTGCCCTCTCTTCCCTCTGGTCCCCAGGCATTGGTCCTAAGGACAGTGGAAGCTGGTGGCTCCAGTGTCAGTGGTTTCAAGCTGAATATTAGAGGAGCTGTCCATGGTGCTGAATCTATTTTAAGGGGAGAGTTCAGCACCCTGGATGGCTCCTTTAAAGTTCAGACTGAAACCCCGAGTGGATACACCACCCCACTGGCAATGTAGCCACCAGCTCCACCAGCAGCCCCCACCTCCAGAGTCTTGCCTTGACGGATCCAAAATTCAGTCGCATCCATTCTAGCAGGATTTGCTGCTAAAGCTCCCCCTATGTAGACAAGCTTATTGAATGTGGTGTCTTAATTCCATCACCACCCCCTCCACACTGACTAATGGTCTATTCCGCCTCGTGTAAGGGAGTCTGGGGTGTGTGTGTGTGTGTGTGTGTGTGTAGGCGAGAGAGATAAAGATAGGGAAAAAAGAAAAACCACACTTCTGTGTGGAGTCACAATATTCAGGGATCTGCCTTCCTTTCTGGACAGGGTGGGGGAGGGAGTAAGATACCCTTCTTGAGAAGTCTGCGGAAGTTTGAGCTCCTGTCCCAGGGTTAGCTGGAATCCAAGCTGATCTCAAGATTGGTTCACTTGATCATCTAGAGTTGACTCTCAACACTGAAATAAATGTTGAGTTATTCCCAATAACTGAGAATGGGGAGAATGTTTTTGAAACTGTGTATGTGTGTGGAATCAAGTTACGGAGAAGATTTTGTTTTTGTTGTAAACCTGTGCCACTGTGAACAAAAGTGAACCAAAGTTAGACAACCTGGCCCAAAAAAAGCACCCCCAATTTCTCCAAAAGCAGATGTCTTGTGTGGCTCCGTGATTGGTATTTGTCTGAACATTTGCAATATAGGCTGTGTGTTAAAGGACTTACTGTGGAGGGCTGGTTCCTAGGTGAGCATGATCTCAGTTGTTAATGTTCGACTCCTCTTTTAAAGACAGTTTAGTTTAATGCTCCTCCCCATCACCTCATTCCCTAAAAGTTACTGGATATTTTTTTTTAGCAGGGTGTGTTAATGACGAGTCACACTCCTATTTTTAAAGAATTACTCACTTGATCATGGTTTGGAAGGACTTGGTACAGCGCCACCAAAGTATGGCTTTGAGCTTCCATTTTTTCTATGATTTGAGTATGGCAGGATTGGGGCATAGACTTTTTTTTTAAAAAAAAAAACTGGTTAAATTTAAGGCAACTGGACTACAAAGTGCTAATTGAGAAAAGGACTCTTGATTATTGTTGGTGACATAATGCTGGACTAGATGGATCTTGATCTCATCCAGTAAGGTAGCTCTTATATTTTTTTGATATTAAAATTTTAAAGTCCTTTTGGAACAAGCAAATTCAGGCTGCAATTCCATACACCAGGGGTAGGCAACCTGTGCCCCTCTATATGTTGTGGCATCGCAATTCCCATCAGTCCTAGCCAAATAGGCAATGGTGAGGGATGACAGGTGTTGCGGTCCAACATCATATGGAGGACCACATGTTGCCCACCCCTGAAATACATGCTTGTTGAGGAGTAAGACTCATTGAGTGTCATGGGACTTACTTCTGAGCAACAGTGCATTGGGCTGCATGGTTGCAATCTTAATGCACACTTGCTAAGAAAATAAGCCTAATGGAAGTTAGTGGAATTAACTTTTTAGTAAACACAAATTGGATTGGGCTGTTTAATGTACCATCTGGATTATCCTTAAAACTGTGGCCTTGCAGTAATTCTTTCTCTTGTATTAATGGGACATTTCCTTTCCTTGTTATGTTATGGATGACCCACGCAAAAACCCACAGTGCAGGTAACATAATGAATGTATGAAATTTCACTGTCAAAGCGAGAGAGCCCATGCAGTGCAGTGGTTAGAGTGTTGGACTAGGACTTGGGAGACCGGGGTTCAAAACCCCACTCTCAGCCTCACCTACCTCACAGGATTGCTGTGAGGATAAAATGGAGAGGCAGGGGAACATGTACACCGCCTTGGGCTCCTTGGAGGGAAAAAAGGTGGGACGTAAACGTAACAAATAAATAAAGGAACCAAATAAGCCAACTGGAACACACACACACACATTCTCCATTGTAGTAGCTTTATAAATGGTAGTTAAATTGTCAGCTATTTTAGGGTCTTGAATTGAAAGATTAAGTGAGTGGATGCTTTTGGTAAACAAGGGAGAATTTAGAGATGTAAGCTCTAAAATAAAAGAACACTATGCTCAAGGAAACACACTGGGATGTGTATCACCTGGAAACATATTGCTCAATGTCTTGTCATGGGGAGACTCACAGCTGAATGGAGATTATGTACACTGAAAATTATTGTAACTGAGGCAAGAGCCAGTGTGTTTTAGCTGGTAAAGTGGGCTCTATCTAAGCTGGGTGTTCGAGTCCCCACTCAGACTAACTTTGGGCTAGTCATTTCAGTCTAATTTACCTCATAGGGTTGTTGTGAAGATAGAACTGGGGAATTCCTTGTATCCTGCCTTGAGTGGCTTGAAGGTTCAGTCGCAGAGTTACAAATAAATGATGAAACATAGATGCAAGCTAGGCCTGTGTTTGATCTGTGGGAGTTGGCTGTTTCACGCATCCATTATTG
The DNA here is from genome assembly GCA_021292165.1 of Shinisaurus crocodilurus. Lineage (NCBI taxonomy): Eukaryota > Metazoa > Chordata > Lepidosauria > Squamata > Shinisauridae > Shinisaurus > Shinisaurus crocodilurus. The sequence continues at coordinate 24,434,829 of CM037876.1, read as the reverse complement.
GGGGCTGCAGTTATTGAGAGAGGAACGTGGTGCTCATGATGTGAGGTCAGGTCACCCTCAGAGAACTCGGCAAAATGATATCCAGTTAATTCAAGCACTGCACTCACCGGCTGAAAAGGAAACAGTTGTTTGTAGCACAATACAACCTCCTCTTCTGTGGTCTGCTACAGTTAGCCGGTCCTCTCCTTTTTGACTGGGGAGAGGATGCTTGCCTACAAGGTTTAGTAATACGGTGGGGAAGTAGAGATGTTGGAGGAACCTGCAATGCATCCAAATGATTTCAAATTTCTTTAAATCCGACCGGTGGATTCTGCAGCGGATCGGCTTTTCCCAAGTTGTGTGGATTCCTTGGACTTGCAGACTGTTGTTTGTTTTGGGGGGAAGGTTACCTTTTGGGGTGATTTGTGCAAGTGCACATTACCACAAGTGCACACTTGCACTACTAAAGTGCATTTGTGGAAGTGCGCATTTGCAAACAGGAACAAAATTATTGTACATCCCTAAAATTAAAAAAAAAAAAAAATCAGATTCCATCAATGAGTGGATGACGGAACAAACAAAATGTCTGACAATCCACAAAACACGGATGGAACATATTTAACAATATCATTCTGTACATCCCTATTATTGTTGTGAAAGGACTTCCAACCGGTCCTTTACTCAAGACCAGGGATCAAAGGTGCAAAACTGCCAGCCTTAGCTCTGCCTTTTGATTCTCTAAAGGGCCTTGCCCTTGTAGACCTTGTACACTGGATTTAACACTGAACCACAGAGGAACCACACACACGTGTGTGGGGTAAAACCAGGAAAGTTTATTTAAGGTAAACAGATTACAACAAAAGGTGGGAAATGAGGGAAGGAGAAAAGGTGGGGAGACACTTTGGTATACACAGTAGAGCTATAAAATAACAAAGCTAGTTCCCTACCCAGACCCTTACTCTCCTTTACCTGGGGTTTTTGTCTTCTTCAGGGCTTGCCTCAGCAAAAGCCCCCCTCCTGCAAAAGCGTGCAGACAACAACAACCCCCAAAAAGCCAGGGCAGGCAGTATAGATTCTTCCCCCCACCCCTCCTTTCAGTAGCCCAGCTGTCTTTGGCCAATCAGGATGAACTTCATCTGGCCAGGCAGGGGAGAGGTGGCTCCTGGAGTATGACTAGAGTGCTGCTTGGGCCACATTTGCATACTTGGGCACAGAGACATCAAAGACATGGGGGCCTCTGAGGCAGCAGGGGCCATCAGAGGAACTATGTACATTTTGCATGACGTTCCCAGCCCCCAGCTGGGATTATACTTGTTTACCCATGAGGAGGTGTGTGTGTGTGGTGCAGGAAACTCTGACGCTTTTTCTCCATCATCATCATCATCATCATCATCATCATCATTATTATTATTTAATGTATTTTTATCTCACTTTTTATATCCCACCTTTTTTTCTCTTGCAAGGAGCTCAAGGCAGCTTTCATAATTGTCATCCTCTCCATTTTATCCTCACAACAACCCTGTGAGGTAGGTTAGGCTGAGAGCCAGTGACTGGCCCAAAGTCACCCAACGAGCTTCATGGCAAAGTGGAGACTATGACCTGAATCTCCCACATCCCAGCCCTCCACTTTAACCAGTACACCGCACTGCTGGCCCTTAATTATTGTCGCTCAAAGCAGCTCACATCAATTTTTTTTTTAAAAGAGAGAGAGAGGCCATGCTATCAGACTTACAAACTGCAAAGACAAGACACACAAGGAAAGGGGAGTGGAGGGGGAAGGAAGAGGAGGGAGATCAGCTTTTCAAGGCTCGAACAAGATGGTGAGCTACAACTGGACAGCGGTGGGCTGCATATCCACTCCAGATTTCATTCTGAATTTTAAAGGATCTATCCATGGTGCTGAACCATGTCACCAAAAATAGGTTTGACACCATGGATAGCTCCTTAAAAGTTGAAATTGAAATATGGAGCAGATATGCAGCCCCGCTGACTTTGGAGTCACCAGCCACTGCAAGCGGGCATTTAAATGCACTTCAGGCCAGGCTGAACTTTCCTTGCTGGTGTTTTTGCTTGAATAGCAATTGGTGGCTATTTGGACACTGGAGAGGCCAGAGTGTCCCCCCCCCTTACTTCTGCAGTCCCAGAGCTACAGGCAATATGCAGAGACAAGCATCAAATGCCGCTCCCTGTTTCATTCATTCTATTATCTTCCTTTCTAGAGCTGGATATAAACAATCTTTGGCCATGGATGTTTTCATGAAAGGATTTAATAAAGCCAAGGAAGGAGTCGTGGCAGCGGCAGAGAAGACCAAGCAGGGCATGGCAGATGCAGCTGGGAAAACGAAAGAAGGCATGATCTACATGGGTAGGTGGTCTGGAGGCTCAGAGTCAGGGGTGCCGAACCTCTTTTAGCCCGAGGGCAAGATTCCATTTTGGAGAAGCTCTTGGGGGCTACATTCTGATAGCAAAAAGGCCTGGCCAATGGCAAAACGGGCAGGGTCCAAAAACAAACAAAAAAATAGCAGCCCATTTTAGCTGAAAGCTCTTACTGCCAGTAACGAAGCCTTAGGAGCAGCATTTGCACCTTTTAGAATGGGGTGCGGGGGAAACTGCACAAAAGCCAGGAAACCACCAAATGATTGGTGGTTGGGGGAAGGGGCGGGGCCAGGGGAAAGGGGGCAGGGCCTTCTGGAGAACCCCAGAGGGCCAGATGTTGGCCCCCAGGCTTTTTGCACCCCTGCTCTAAGTGAAGCTTGTCCTTTTTCTTCTTTTGCTGCTTTGACTGGTGACATTTTAGAGGGCTGGTACAGACAACCATTTTATCATACATTCTTCCACATATCTTGACCTTGGTGTGTGGTAAGGTTCTCCTGAGCACTTGGCAGGATGAGAACAAGTGACTCCGGGAAGGAATAGCTAACCTCAGGATTCTCTGGTTGTCCATATGGGTTCAAAGATTGATGGGAATGTAGAGAAATGGAGGGGGAAGATTTACATTTCATTCATTCATTACATTTCTATATGAAAAACATTTGCATACAAAAAGTATTTAAAAATTTTGCACGGTCAATGGTAAAAATCCCAGGACCTGTTTAAAATCTTATCATATGCTGCCAAATGCCTGGGAGCAGAGGAAAGGCTTAACCTGGCACCGGAAAGATGACAGTGTTGGTGCCAGGCAGACCTCACTGGGGAGATTGTTCCATAATCAGGGGGGCCACCACTGAGAAGACCCTCTCTCTTGTTGCCGTTCTCTGAACCTCCCTTAGAGGAGGCAGTTGGAGGAGGGCCTCAGGTGAAGATTTGCATAAATGGGAAGTATCTCTGCATAATGCAAGGTAAAAAGAAAATGGTCTAATTGAGGCACTGATGATATAAATACATCCAATCCAGTATGCTATTGTGATAATTTGCAGCATCAAAAGGACAGAGGACATGTCCACATGGCAACTTCCTTGTGTCTTACCTAGCCCCTTTCAAACAGTTAGAGCGGCCTTCCACACCCGCACGCCTGGCTGGGAATGATGGCAGTTGCAGTCCAGCACATCTGGAGGTTGCAGAGCACATGTGGAGGTTGTGGAAGGCTGAGTTAGAGTGTTGGAATAGGGTCAGGAAAACAAATCCTCACCTGGATATGAAATTCCCCGGGTGGCCTTGGGCCAATGATACGCACTCCTTCAATCTCTCTCAGCCTCAGTTACCTTGCAGGATTTTTGTGAGGATAAATTGAAGTGGGAGGAGCCATGTATGCTGCCTTTTGCTCCTTGGAGGAAAGACGGGGATTATAAATGTAGTAAAGAAAGGAGCAAATCCTGGGGGGAAGAGGGAATGAACATTAAACCAAATGAACACTGTGGTTTAGATAGACCCAAATATTTCTTTGGCTTCTTAAGTCCTTCTCGGAAGTGGTGGTTTTCTTGGAACAACGTTACAGGCAGGGGAGGCGGGTGACTCCTGTGTCCGTGGGGCTCCTTATTCATTGCATCTTTTTGTTTGAGCTTTACAGGAGCTATCTATGGTGCTCCATGGTGGTGAACCTATTTTGGGGGCGGAAAATGGTACCATGAATAGCTCCTATAAAGCTGAAACAAAACGATGCAATGGATAAGGAGCCCCATGGACACAGGAGTCACCGGCCTCTCCTGGTTACAGGTAACTGTGAAGCAGCAAGACCTAGGAAACAACCTAGGAAGCACACCGACCTAGGAAACCCTCTTGTTCCTGGGGAAAAATCACTGTGTTTCACAGCAATGAAACCACTAGCTGTTATTACTGTGAAACCGTTATTTTTTTACTGCTGGAGGGTAGAAAATTATTCTCCAGAGAAGGTGGCTGCGATATTGTTATGGGTGGTTATTGGATGCTGACTCATAACATCACTACTGACTATATTCCCTCTTCCACTTTTCTGGGCCGTTATGTAGTACTGCAGTGTACAATTTTGGACATGCACTTGCCCTCATCAGTGCTTTCTACTTTTCTTTTCTTTTTTTTAAGCTAACATTTATGGGGGGAGGAATTGTTATCGCCGTACGGTGGCCACTTCTGCGTCGTCACCAAACAGGAGGCCAAAAGAAGATGCAAGACTTGCATAGATGTATATATGCAAATTTAGAAATAATTAAGGTAATGTAAATAGGAACACGCGGCCCGTCTCACCACAGTGGCGAGGACTGTGCCTGTGCGTGCCTTGCTCAGTCTGCGCAGTCCAGGTGCTAAGTGTTGATGGGCAACTTCAGGGCCCCTGTTCTCTCCTTTCTTATCGTTCTTAACTGGTATCTTAACCAGACTTGGCCCAGGCAGCTGTGCTGTTCAAATAGAGGACTGTCCTCTCTTAAAGAGGACATAAGGATACTCAATAATCACTACAGGATTGAAATACAAAATGAGCAAACTGTCTGCAAAACCCACCGTCCTTGGATAGCCAACCCTCATCACATGACACAAAGGTAGCAAATGCAGACAGAAAGAAGACAAGGGCACGATGGGAGGAGAGGGAGAAGGAGGCAGAAGAGGAGAGAAATGATAAATTCCTGGAGGAGAAAGCTATCAGTGGCTCCTAGTCCTGATGGCTATACATGATGGCTACTACATGAGGCTAGAAGAAGGGGAAGGATTGCATTTTTTTTTCCTCCCCCAGACATGTAAAAACTCCATGCATGTAGAAAATAAGCGTGTCAGAAAAAAATGCTGCAACATACCTCCGCTACCTGGCTTACGGGTTTACTACATGTGGAGGCACACTACGAGCATAGGCCAGTACACACACGGGGCTGTTTCGCGTGCTGGACGAAGGCTTGTCTGTTTTTCTAGGTGAGCTTTTAAATATGCAGACTTCCCCACCACCATCAAACACACACACACACCCTCAAAGTCTGAAGTGGCATGATCCAGGGAAAGTTTACTACAATCCCTCTGAATGCAGAAGCCGGTCCTATTTCATTCATCATGATATTTTATACTGACAGCCTATTATATTAGCTACATGAAGAAGACTGAAAGGTAAAATATGATCATTATTTTTAAGTGCAACTGAGGATTATTAAATCAGAATACACCCTGGTAAATGTAGGTTGAATTGCAAGCTTGGTGTTCATTGAAGCAATCACATGAGTGCCTTAGCGCAAGCTGTATACCGCATGGATCCATTTGATGCTCCTTCAGAATGAGCCAATTTGGTTGATTGAATGGAGACTCCTTTCACAATGCAAAGTGGGCCATGCTTTTTTTCTTCCTTTCTGGAGAATTCCCTTCGTTAATTTATTTATTTATTTTTGGTGGTAGAGGAATGATGGACAGTACATCGTTGTCAGAAGGTGTTGCAACATCCTATGTGTTATACTATATAACAGTGTTCTCCAACCTTGGGTCCCCAGATGTTTTTGGCCTACAACTCGCCGCATGCCCCAGCCAGCGTAGCCAAAAACATCTGGGGACCCAAGGTTGGAGAACACTGCTATAGAGCAAGGGTGGACAGCTTATGGCCCTCTAGATGTTGTTGGACCGCAACTCCCATCAACCCTAGCCAGCATAGCCAATGGTGAGGGCTAATGGTACTTGCAATCCATCAACATATGGAGGGCCACATGTTGTCCACCCTTGCTATAAAGTATAGTGCTACTGTGCCTCAGTTGTCCATTGGTATCTGAGCACAATCTAACCAAACCTTTAATTTACAGTTTAGGGTTGGTTCACTCCTGCAGGCTCATGAATTGATCACTCTGATGGATGTGTAATGTGTAATTGAGTCATCACAGATAGACTGTATGAGTTTTTCATTTATATTTGCAAATCACACAAACATGTCCCGTTCGCAATCCCAAACATGAGTAGGACAGAGAGCATGTTCTCTGAAAATGCTTGCAAATTCCTGAACGTGTGTATGCATTCCAAAAATGTACGTTTTTTTTTTAAAGTACATTTTTCACACTTTGCTCTATGGGGGAAAGTACACATTTGTAGTGCACTTTCTAGAAAAATGTACACTTTTCCCATTTGAATGAAATGAAAAAAGAGTGCAAACCGAATGTGGGAAATGAGGCGAGCTTCAAGGTGATGTTCAGAGAATCCAAGTGAACACGAAAATCACTTGTTTGCCCATCCCTACGAAAAGAAATGCTTTTCAGTGGAGTCAGTCCATACCTTCATCTACCAATCATCAAGGATACAGTAACCAAAGGTCTGTTTGTACGAATGCCTCTCATGTGCTGAGGGCGGATGTGGGATTGTGCCAAATGGTCATGCCCCCTGCTGCCAATACATTATTTATTTATTTATTTGTTGTATTTCTGGATCGCCCATCTGGCCGGCAAACCGGCCACTCTGGGCGATGTACAACATGATAAAATACATTAAAATACATGTTATAAAACATATTTAAAACAGTATAAAACAGTATAACTTTTAAAATCTTAACCCACCCCATATTCCCCCCTGAATAACCATGTTTTTAGTAAGCGGCGGAAGCTCAACAGAGAGTCCCATGTCCCAGTCATGATGGATGCATGTTCAGTTCAACCAATCTGAGAAGTTGCCCTACATGTGTACCAGCTTAAACATGTAGAGTGCCTTCATGCCAGGTGCAGATCCTGGTTACTCCAGTATCCCCACTCCTCATGTGGAGGCACACTACGAGCATAGGCCAGTACACACATGGGGCTGTTTTGCATGCTGGACGAACTTGCAGCTGCCATGAGGTGTGGCTGGTTGGCACAGTTATAAGGTGATGTGGCCGCCAGGTGCAAGCCCACTCCCCCACTTTCCTCAATGCAGGAGGGGTGTTCATACTCTGGAGGAATCAAGCGGTATATTCAGTGGAGACTGGTGGCTCCAATGTCAGTGGGACGATATATCCACCCTGGGCTTTAGTCTGACCTTTTAAGGAGCTATCCATAGTGCTGAACCCTTCCCCATAAAATAGGTTCAGCACTATGGATAGCTCATTTAAAGTTCAGGCTAAAACCTGGCATGGATACACTGCCCCACTGACATTGGAGCCACTGCTGGTTATGCTTGGTAGCATGAATCAAATCATAGGGTAATGGGAATGGAGGCACTGAAGTGGAGTTTCTCTCAATGATAACTTTCTTTCTTTTTAAAAATGCCACTGGAGTTTAATCATCTTTCAGAGTTTAATCAGAAACTACATTTTCTGACCTAGCAGCTGTGCCGTTTCTTCACAGAGCAATTGCAAGTAGGGATCAGCGGTGGCCCCAATGTCAGTGGGGCGATGTCCACTCTGGGTTTCAGTCTGAGCTTTTAAGGAGCTGTCCATGGTGCTAAACCATATCCCCAAGATGGGTTTGGCACCATGGATAGCTCCTTAAAAGTTCAGACTGAAACCCAGAGTGGATACACCACTCCACTGACATTGGTGTCATCCGCCACTGCTGGAAATTACATAGGCTCTCAAACTATACCTGCTCAGTTTTTAGAAGGAGAATGTAAGAAGGTGCCACCAGAGCAACATCTGTGTATATGGAAAGATGTCTGCCACTGTTTATGGCGCTGAGCTCCAGCTCCCAGTTTTTGAGGGCCCTTGGGCAATGCGCTCTCAATGGGCCCCCTCCTTCAGTGAGTCTGCCTTCACACTGCCATGGTCAGAAGCTGCTATGGCTCCTCCTCCTCCTCTTATTCATCTTTGCTACCACTTGCTTGCTTGACAGGCAGAGGAGCCAGTGAGTGAGTGAGTGCACAGCGGCATCTCCTGCTCCTCCTTCTCGAAACCACTGTTGTTTGGGTCAGAGCGAGAGGCAGGTGAACAAGCAGGTTGCAATGGCAGAGAGGAGCAACTCCAGAGGACTCTTGTCAGTGGGCCCCAGCTGGTGTGTAGGCCCTTGGCAGGTGTCCGACCATGCCTACCTTTGACGCTGGCCCTGAAACTGTCCCATCTATGACTTTCCATGGAAGAAACTAGCCATTTACAGTAGCTAGATCTGCTGTCCAGGTCCCGAAGCTTCAGAAGGAATTAACAGGACGTTTTACTGCTCAGTTGTCAAGTTGGTGATCCCTGTTAGCATTTTTTGGTCGTTTTATATTGTGCTTGTGCCACACTCTTTTAAAGCTTTGCTGTAAATGGCTAAAACCTATTTGGCTGGCCAGTGAACTGTCCTAAAAGTCTTCCACACCTTTTCCCACCTGCACACACACACCCAAAACACACACCTACCACACACCTTTCCCTGCATCTGCTCATGGCCTTAGTAGAGGATAGGGTTGCATTGCCAGTCTGCAGAGTAGGGGGGGGGGACCCTTGGGAGAGACGCCCTCAGTGGCCCATTTCATGTTCTGTCCCCACTTCATGTTCACTCGCGGTCTCCCTTCAGGCCCAGGCCCTACAGCTGCCATGGAAAGGTGGAAATGAGTCAGGCAGAGCAATCACTGTGCTCATCTGTATGATCATTTACAAGTACCACGGCAGTACTTCACTTCAGCTGTCACTTATCTGAGCTGTAATTGATGGGCTTTTGCCTCAAGACTGGCTGTGCTCTAGTCGTCTGTCTACTACTATGCTACTATGTTTGTGCACCTAAGAATAACTTCAGCCCTGTTTTCAAAATGGCAATGGCCAATGCTGGCTCCAGGTTCGGGGGGACCCTTGGGAGAGATGCCCTCAGTGGACTCCCTCCGGCTTCTGTCCCCGCTTCAATGTTCACTCGCGGTCTCGCTCCAGGCCCAGCCCAGGGGGAGAGACAAGGAAAGCGAGGGAAACCGCTGTACCTCCTCACTCTTGTCATTGCCTGTGTGTTCAGAGAAGGCGAGTAAACAGAAAGGAGGAGGACCTGCAGTGTCAGGGGGCCCTGGCGGTTGACAGTGGGGACCCCTTGCAGGGGTGTGGGCCTTGGCAGATGCCCAATGATGCTGACCCCTAGCAGTCAGTTTAGTTTTTAAAAACTCAAAGCATCACCTTAGGTGAGGAAGGGAATGGCTTCAGGGATTTCCACAAGGGCCAGCCCCATCAGTACTGATTTTTACTGGAAGCATGAATCATCCGTTGCTCCCGGGTTTGATGTTGCTCCCAAGTTTGATTGTCTGGAAGTTGTTATGTCTGCCCCAAAAGGGGTGAGGACAGATCCATGGAGGATCACCGTATGTACAGCTGTATAAAGCCCACATGTCCTGCAGTATGTCTCGCCAATTATTTTTTCAAATAGACTTAAACAGTATGTCTCGCCAATTATTTTTTCTGATAGTCTCAATCTCAAACAGCCAGATCCAGCCTTCAAAGCGCTTCCCTAAGCATTTCTTTTGCTGTCCCCAAGAACAATGAGTTTGCCTCCAAGGGTAACTCAGCAAGTTTGGCCAAAGAGCCTACACTTTAGTCAGACCATCCACAGCATCTCATATTTATTTCAAACATTCAACACTAGGGATACCCAGTGGAGTATGCCGGTGGCTCCAATGTCAGTGGGGTGGTATATCCACTCTGGGTTTTAGTCTGAACTTTTAAGGAGCTATCTATGGTGCTGCACCTATTTTGGGCATAGGGTTCAGTACCATGGTTAGATCCTTGAAAGTTCAGACTAAAACCTGGAGTGGATATACCACCCCACTGATATTGGAGCCACCAACCTCCACTGGGAATACCCATTCTATGTCAGAAGCATCTGTACAAATGCTCCTGGCTTCCTGATGTTGCTCTTGCCAGAGGTTGAACTGATCACATGCAGAGGACTTTTGAAGCTGAGGGCTGCAGGTTGCCAACCCCTGACTTCTATGGGAGGAATCAAAGAACAGCACTCAGGGACCCCTTTGGACTGAGAGAGAACCCTTCCCCCTGCCTCTGGTGACTGGAGTGAAAGGCAAGCTTGGCCCCACTCAACCATGTGTTCTTCCAGACCATGTCTCAGATCGGAGCTCATTGGCTTTGTCCCATTGAAATCAATAGGGGAGGCACTAAGAAGCAACCCAGCCACTACCTGCATCACTCCACCCTGTCCTTGGGTTCCTTTCTTTGCTTGACCATGTCAGGGTGTGATGCTAGAGTGTGGCAGAGCTGGATAGGATATATCTAAGATTCCTCCGTGATGGACATCTTTACGGATACTTTCAGTGGGGTTCCAATCAGTGTAAAGAACTGGTTTTTCTTTTCCCCAACTGAATGATTGCATGATTCATGCTTCATAGCTGGTGTGAGGACAGCTTTTCCATAGCTGTTCTGCTTTAGAACATGCACTCACTGTGAGTTTCATTATCTCATCTCCACACCCCACCCCGCCACCATCTGGTGCGCAAGCAGCTGAAGAGAAATAGAAAACTACATAATTGATTTGCCTTGAGGGGAAATTCTTGGTTCTCCCTACCATTAGGAAGGGGTACATGACCATGAAGTATGCCTCCTCCAGTTGCCAATTAAAGAGCACTATGTGCCTTGCGTTGCACTAAGAACAAGCTACCTGAAGTTTCCTCCCACTGGTGATTGTAAGAATGATCTTTTATTTTTCTCATAGAAGTAATCTTTTTTTCTCTGTCTCCTTTTAATAACCCACATCATAACATTTCAATTGGGAGAATATTAATTTGAATTTATAGCAGCAAATCAAACCAAAGCTATCTGAGATATTTTCTTTTAATCATCTAAATACTTCAGTGCTATCCTGAACCTATAAAAGGAGATTTGCTCTTCTCCCCCTAGCAGAAAGTTTATAAGTTCTTGCTCATCTCCTCCAGCATTTCACAGATGAGAATCGGGACATGTTTATGATGACAGCCCAATCTCTTATTCTCATCACAAGGACCCACTCACTACACGAGTTCCTCTCCCTTCCGTCATTACTGTATGATATATTGGTTTACTCTACTGTAGCTTGTTCTCTGATTTAAAAGCCAAGAGGGTGATTAACCAAAATAACATATCTGAAAAGCATAGTCAGCCTACATTAGGTTTATTAAGAGGATAAAACTAATATATACCTTATATACATGCTGTAGCATGTGCAATGGTACCTTAGTGTTCACATGCATTCATTTACATGAGGGGTAGGGAACTGAACTGGCCCTCGTGGCCCAGATTGCTTCCCAGGACACCACCCGGGTGATATCAAAGGATAGTCCCCTCCCTCCCAACCTCCCCAAAAGCTCCCCCTGATGTCATCAGACTTCCTTTCTCCATGCAGGGAGAGGCATGGAGTGGTTGGTCCATCCTTCACTCTGCATGGAGAAAGGGAATGAACACAGAAATTCACTCTTATCTCTGATCACTGATTGGAGATAAGAGAGGGGTTTCCCTGCTCAGCACTAGAGAGAGGCAGTCTTTCTCTGGCACTAAGCATTGTATAGGGCCTGAGAGAGTGGGAGGGACCTGGGAGAAAAGCTGGCAGGCCAGAGGTTCCACATCCCTGCTTTACATGGATGTGCAGTATCAGAAGCAGTATGCTGATGTACAGCAGTTGCTGGGAACATGGGTGGGAGGGTGCTGTTGCACTCATGTCCTGCTTGTGGGTTTCCCATGGGCAGCCGGTTGGCCACTGTGTGAATAGAATGCCGGACTAGATGGACCCGTGGTCTGATCCAGCATGGCTCTTCTTATGTTCTTATGCACAAAAGACAAGGTAGATTCATTCACCATTCAGAGATGTAACTTCTAGAGACTGTGAGGAGGCGAGGCAGTGGAACCCTTGAGAATAACAATGCTAGCAACTCACATTAACACAATGGCTGTGTTTGCACATCACACTAAACCACGCTGCACAAGCAGAAATGAGCCCCAGCTTCGCATGTTGTCCTTCCCCTCTCCTCCACTCATGCACCCAGAGGGAGGAGTTTGAAAGTTTTTTGTTTCAGTTTTGGTTATAATCGTGTCATCTGGCGCAACAAACTCTGGTTAACACCAAATCTGGTTAATTTATTATTATTATTATTATTTAAAAAAAGCCAGCTTCAAACCATAGGTTACAAAGCTGGCTTGTTGGAATTAATCATAGTTTGTATTAACCACAATTCTGGGTTTGGGCTGCACATCAAGCTGTGGTTAATTAAAAGCAGAAGCAAAAACTTCCCAACTCCTCCAGCACGTGGGAAGAGGGGAGGGGTGTACACAAAACCAAGGTTTGCCGCAGCTCATATACATTATGCTAAACCATAGTTTAGCATGGCATGTGAACATGGCCAATTTTAAGAACAATCTCCCAAAAGGCAAAATTAGGAACATAATATGGGCAATAATTTAGTAGGGCCCAGAATATGCTTCTGACCAAAAATTTTCCTGATTTTTGGTCAGGAAAAATAAGGAATTGGGTCCAGTGAATGGCCTCAGAGCACTTGATTCTGCAGTGTTTGCCCAGATAAGTACGTGTAGATCTGATCCCTCCCTTGAAGGGGAGACTATAGAGAGCCCCATCTGTGAGTGGAAGATAGCATAAGGGTGCAATCCTATGCAGGTTTAGACATAAAAAAAGTCCTACAACTCCCAGCATTCCGGAATGCTGGGATTTTTTCGGACTTTTTTCTGTCTAAACCTGCATAGGATTGCACCCTAAGGCAAATTTATCAGGGATAAGGCTGTCGGTGATTTAAAAAGTCAGTAGAAATCGATAGGTTTCAGCCCTTCCCCCAGTGCTTCAAAATTAGCTACACTGAGTTCCACTAGTGTGGAACTTAACTCTTAATTCACTTTTAATTTCTTTAATGTCTTTATCAAGTGACTTAATACTGAAACATTTCCAATAATTGATGGAGACAAGCAAGATTTTACCAATTTATTAGATTAAGGGCACAATCCTATGCATGTTTAGACCGAAAGAGTCCTACAACTCCAAGCATTCACCAACCAGCAGCTGGAGAGTGCTGGGAATTGTAGGACTGTTTCTTTCTAAACATGCACAGGATCGCAGCTTATAGTATGTATTTTTTAGGAGAAAGAAGGAACCTCTTTTATTCCTTCCCAAGGCTCTTGCATATAAATGAGCGAGGAAGTTTAATACTGGAATCAGTCCACTGGAGTGCTGAGCAGGGCATTTAACTCCACAGCATAATTTTTTTAAGTACAGTAATACCTTGGATTGCAAGTAACTTGGTTTGAGAGCGTTTTGCAAGACAAGCAAATTTTTAAATATTTATTTATTTATTTATTTACTTGATATACAAGCGACGTCTTGCAAGACAAGTACTGTAGTACGGCTTAAATTAAAAATCTCTGTACAATTTTTTTGGGGGGATTTCGTTTTGATATAAGAGTGTTTTGGATTACAAACACGTTTCTGGAACGAATTATGCTCTCAATCCAAGGCATGACTGTACATTAATCATCCCATTGACTTCATAGTGCACAGCAAATTCTCTTCTTTCATTTGATTAATTTTCCGATGTTCATTCATATTTCATTTTGGCTAATTGTTGGTCCATTAATTATTATTTTGATGCATTGCAAGCCCTTAATAGCCCCTTAATAGAAAAAAAAATGGCAGGGATTATTAGTGACTTAAGAGTTCCCATCCATGAAATGCAATACGGTAGGAACATGGACACATGATCGTGACATTAATGCTAATGTTAATACTCAAGTTTCAGTATTAATTAAGGACTGATTCACACACAAGTGCTTTGGGCTCTCTTTGTTTGATGTGTTGATGTTGATCTGAGTAGACTTTGCCCTCCCCTCTTCAATACTTATAGAAGATCCTACATGCTGGGAAGGGCCATAGGGCTTTTCTACATGAGGCTTTTAACCCACCACTTTACTGAAGCTTCTGCTTCCAGATTCTTTGCGGAATTGAGATCAGCTCCTTTACACATGTGTCTCCCCCCCCCGGGGGGGGGTTTCTTTGTCTGCCTTTCTATATGTTCCATTACACAAGCACTAGGTGGCGCTCTGGTATAGCAGAATTGCACAACTACATGAGGGCTTCGTGATCCTTTCAAAAGGCTGGAGATGTCAAGTTCAAACCCTGACATCTCCAGCCTTTTGAAAGGATCAGGGAGCAGGTGATGGGAGCCTGAGACTCTGGCGAGATGCTGCCAATCAATATTGTAAACAGTATTGGGCTAGATCAGTGTTCTCCAACCTTGGGTCCCCAGATGTTTTTGGCCTACAACTCCCAGCATGCCCCAGCCAGCTACGCTGGCTGGGGCATGCTGGGAGTTGTAGGCCAAAAACATCTGGGGACCCAAGGTTGGAGAACACTGATCTAGATGGCAGGGATGGGGACTCGGACTCCAGGACTCGACTCGTGAGTCGGACGGACTGAGTCCCCCCTCTGACTCGAGTCCCACTCGAGTCCCAATATTTTTAATGGGACTCGAGACTCGACTTGGAACTCGAGACCAAGGACTCTTCAACATCCCTGGGCTGTGCCAGAAGGAGTGGAGAGAAGTGCGATCACCGGCGAAGATTTTATTTTTTAAAATCATTTTCCTAAAATGCAGCCTTTCAGACATTTGGGGTTTGGCTGCCTCTGCCTGCCTGTTTGGGGTTCCCTGCCTCCTCTGCCTGCCTGGTTATTTTGGGTTTGTCTGCCTGGTCATGTTCTTGTCAAAATCAGTGGCAGAGTTTTGAAATAAAAAGGCACACTTGTGCCTAGAATTTATTTAAGCCACACATCTGAAGTAGCCTTATTTTGTTGGGGAAAAACCCCATGGATTTTAATAAGGACTCATGGAGTCAGCTTTGGGAGGGACTCGGGACTCGTGAGTCACCATTTTGTACCAAGGACTCGGAGTCGAGACTCGGGTCCAAAGACTCATGACTCGACTCGTGACTCGAGACCAAGGACTCTTCAACACCCCTGCTAGATGGACAAAGAGTTGTTCAACAGCCCTGATCTAAACTTTTTCGTTTATGCTTCTTACTTCTGTTGAACGGTATGATCTCTGATTTTATCGCTGCTTTTATCATACTGACATCTACATGAGATTCTTTCAACTGTCCGGAATGCCAGATAGGCAGCAATATCATTTTAAACAAACAAACAACTGCTCGGCTTCACCTAGACCTGGGACAGGGGAGGTGCAATTTGGTGCCAACCTGTAAGGCTGGCACAAGCATCTTCTTTTGCTACACAACTAGAGGAGAGTAGCAGATGAGGCATGGCCTGAAGGCACGTGAGGCAGCCACCATGCTGAAGCTAAGCAGGTCTGGGTCTGGTCAGTGCTTGGAGGGGAGACCACCTGGGAACCGCATGTAGCCACCTTGAGATCCATGATGGAAGAAAGGTGGGAATAGAAAGGTAACAAATAAATAAATAAATAAATAAATAAATGAGTGAAGCCTTATCCAGGCATTACAGATTTCAACCTGAGGAAGGAGGCCACATGTGCCGGTCCCTGCTTCCTGGGGCGGCACCAGTCAGTCAGTCAGGCGATCACTCGTGACCGAGTAAGATTGTCTTCCAGGATAAAAAAAGAAAAGAAAAGAAAATTTACAAAAAGGAGATTTAAAAGGAGGAAAACTCTAAAGAAAATTGTGTAGAGTGGTAGAGCACATGAGGAAGGTCCCAGGTTCGATCCCTGGCATCTCCAGGTAGCGTTGGAAAAACTGCCTGAAACCCTGGTCATAATTTGTGATATAACGTGTATTATTGTTTGGCCTCTATCTTTGTATATTTTTGTTCAGTATTATATTTATAAATATACAAGTTCCTGTGCTATTTCTGAAGTATAATTGCTTTACATGTAATTTCCTTTTGCACGTGTGATCGCTTATTTCCTGGGCTCCTGTGCCTTGAGCATTATCCTGTTTTCTCTTTGTCTGAACAGGGCTCTATGTCAGAGGTGTTGAACCTCTTTCAGCCGGAGGGCCAAATTCCATTTTGGAGGAGCTCTCAGGGTCAGGGGTCACATTTCAGTGGTGGGGGAGGGCCCCAAATATTATATAATAGTGCACTGCCACATGTAAGGAAGCTTGAATAGCCTCTTCTCCCTTGCACAGTGTCCTCAGGAGGGGGCAATTTACATTGAAGATGTGACAGGGATGGAAAACAGTGTGTTCGCTCTTCCTTTTCCAGCTGCTTCTCCCTCTCTCCAGCGTTGGGTGGAAAGCGACTGCTTTCATCTCTGCCCACTGTTCCAGTTTTGCATTTACCTCACACGGATGGGTTTGGAACCTCACAGGATTAAAAGTGATGGGGGTGTGTTCATTTCCCCAAGATTAAAACGTGAGGCTGCAGAAAGCAAAGTAACAGCATTTCCCTCAAGCTCACCTGTTGTGTCCTGCAGGCTCTCAGCCCTACACCAAGGAAGCCTCTGTGTTTTATTTGATTGCTGGGAGAAAGAAAGACTAGTATCCCGGGGGCAGGGGAGGGGCGGGAGAATATGGGAATCAAAACTGATTATGAATAAAAGGAAGGCTGCTCTGCCTTTGTCATGAGAGATGACTTCATGCTTATTATGGAGCCAGAAGGTAACCAGCTTAATAAAGATGCCAGACCTCCTGTGTGTGAGCTCTGGAGGAGACTTGGCGCTCTGCCTGCAAATTAGAGAAATGTCCAACGATCATCGTTTGAGTGTTAGCAATCAGAGCTTTGGGAAAGTCTCTCTCTCTCTCTCTCTCTCTCACACACACACACACACACACACTAAGGGGAGGGACTGATGTAAGTGGTAAAGTCTGAAGTGCAGGAGTTCATTGTGGCAGTCCCCACAGCCGTGCCCCCAAGAACGAGCCATAGTCTCACCGCCAGGATCTAGGGTGGCAGAGGCGGGTTAGGGGGTAGCCCACTAGGGCTTGTGCCCCAAATCTTTCATTTGGAGCCCCGAATCCCTGGGAGGTCATCTGCCCAAACCATCCTGCTGTCCATGGGCACTTGCTGAAATAAGGTACAGGGGCCCTGATTATCTCTGTTGTATCTGAAACCCCCTGGATGAGCAGGCTTCTTGCCTACATGTGCTTCACCTCCTGCTGCCCCCCACTCCTTGAATCTTTCTCCCTGAGGTTTTTTTTCCTGAAATCAAATGCCCTTCTCTCCCCTGTCCATGCATCCCTTTTTACAAATACGGGTGTCCTTAGGAGACAGGGTCCTTTAAAGGCACACACAGAGAGAGAATTTGGAGCATATGTAAATTAGCATATGCAAATTTGTGCTCTTTTTTTGGTCAATTGGCCTGACGAGTCCTGGATCTTTTTGGTACCTAGCACCACCCCATAAGGTGGCCAGGTGTCCTCTTTTTCACAGGACAGTTATTTATCTGAAGGGTTGGCAGAGAACCATCCTCTGCCTGGAGGTGTCCTGCATTTGAAGAACTGTCCGGTCCAATTCCAGTTTAAAGATAAAGAGCCATAAAAACTGTTGCCTATTACCACTTAGCAACTGGACAGCAGACTGAACAGGCAGGTACATAGATCACCTGGTCACAGTCTTCTGCACTATGGTGAGATTTAAGCTGCAATCCTATACTCCGTTACTCAGGAGTAAACTCCAGCGGACTCAGTGGGATTTACTTCTGAGTAGATATGCATAGGGTTGCACTGTTACTGTATTTCTGTTTAAACTGTACTATTTTTTTCTAAATTTGCATATTAGCATATGCACATTTCATGCAAATTTGTGTCTTCTTTTGCCCTCTTTTCTTTGGCAGTTCAGAAGTGGGTCTCTCTGCCTGGATTTTATCTATCTATACTGATTTTGTATTATTTATACTCAAAGGAGCTAACACTTTGGTTAAAATCTCCATCGTAAACACTGATATTCAAAACAAATGAACAAAACCACTAATAAAATATGTTATTTTTTACAAGGCATGACTGCAATACTATACATTGAACTCAAGGTGCTTCCAGATGAGGCTTTTATTGGGTAATCGTACGATTTGTACTGCCTCCTTCATGGAATTTTACAGGGAGTCCAGACGACATTGTCTTCCATTTGCAGAGTTCCCCTATTTTTCCTACTGCTTTTTCTGCCTTTTTTTTTCTTACCAAAAAAACCAGTTAAAGGTGCAGTCCAATGCATGTTTAGGCAGAAAAAAGCCTGGCTCGCTGGGGCATGCTGGGAAATGT
Source organism: Shinisaurus crocodilurus (assembly GCA_021292165.1). NCBI lineage: Eukaryota > Metazoa > Chordata > Lepidosauria > Squamata > Shinisauridae > Shinisaurus > Shinisaurus crocodilurus. Next base: position 24,416,420 of record CM037876.1, on the reverse strand, counting down.
AGGCCTTTTTACTGTCTAAACATGCATAGGATTGAGTCCTAAGGGAGGAAAAGACAGAATAGCTACATGATGCCTTTTGATTTTGCACTATAGGAGCCCTCTGTCTGGAAGCACCCACAGTGCTTGGCAAGAAGCTGTCTTTTGGTTGGGCGGGTGGGGGCTGCTGTTGATTTTGGAGACTGACTCTGCAGTCCTAAGCAAGTCTACTCGCTGCGAGTTCAGTGTGGGGTTGCAGCCTTAGAAACTAGCATCTGCGACTGCATGTGTTTTACTCCACCTTTGCCTCATTGTGTAGATTTGTCAATAAACCCTTCATTGCAAAAGGCCCTAGAGGTCTCCGGTACTTTTTCACAAGAAAATTGACGGTGTGGAAAGGTTGCTCCTGGAACTTGCTACTGCTTGGGCAAGTGAGGTGTGCTTGAAAACACTGTGATTCTCTAACTTTATGCTTTTCTTTACTAAGACCTGTTTCTTTCAGTCCAGTTAATTATTGCTTTTTCTCTGTTTTAATAAACAGGTTCGAAGACTAAGGAGGGAGTTGTTCATGGGGTCACAACGGGTAAGCGCATAATTGCATTTCTGTTTCTAAATCCACACAATAACTCTCCCACCTATTCCTTAAAGTGGTCTTTATGTCCGAGTAGACTCGGATTCATGGAGGTGAGTAGGTGTGTAATAAAATCAAGTGTGCTGGGAAAATACGTAGTCAGTCTCACTGGGAAATGAATGGGTATGACTTTTTAGGATATTAGTTTGTATTATGGCTCCATTTCCACTGACTATCCTAATGGCACAACAGCTGTAGCAGAAGCTCGGCTAGCAAGGCATCTGCTGCTCAGATCCATATCTAGTCTCGGGCAATTCAGCTGGTGGCCCACATCCACATCAAGCTAGTTCAGTGGGTTTCAGATGAGCATCATGTCATAGGGATGGAGATGAACCTTTCCATTGAATCCCCCACTTATATGTGGAAAGCTGTTTCCACAGGTGGATCTCCCTTGCTGGAATGGCAATTGTTTATAGGTTGTTTATAGATTCAATTCTGTTACAAATGACCAGAAAGCATGCTTCCAATCTCCTCCTTGCAGCCACAACACGGGAGAGGAGAGGGGGGAGCACATGAGCACAAGGCTAACGAAGATAATGCTAGGTGCACATGCACACACGCACATGCACACACATAGAGGCATACACAGCCTTTCACAAAAACATACTCACACAGAGTCTTCCAAGCTCCCTGCACTTTTAGATCCTTTCTAGGGCTTTCTGAAAGCATCGGCAGCCTGAGAGGATGCCTCGGAGCCACCTGAGATCAGGCTGGTGGACAGTTTTTTAAGTTAGAAGGAAGCCCCTCAAAAACAACAACAACCCCACATTGGTCTGATCTCATGTGCTCCACAGATGGACTCTGGTTCTGCCCATTCTTCCTGAAAGCCCTTGGGAGGACCTCACAGTGCAGGCAGCCCAGGAGGCTGCTTCTGGAGTACCTGAGACTGGCACAATGTGGGGGGGGGGGGCTTTAGGTTAAAAGGAATTCATTTTAACTTTAAAAAAAATGCACTGGTCTCTGGTGCTCCACAAGCAGCTCTGTCAGGAGATGCCAGTTCAAGGTTCCTGAAGTGCATTGAAGTGGTGGTTCGAAACACAGCGGCTCCCTGTTCACCCCCGTTGTGTCTTGATCAGCTAGCAGTGCTCCAGGCACCTTGATGTGGCAGCCCCTGAGAGACCTGACTTCCCTCAACCCTTGCCTTTGAAAACTCCAGGAACTGCCTCTTCAGCGTGTTCCAGGCACCTTGAGGCAGCACCAGCTATAATAGAGCCACTCTTCCTATCAGGGTGGGGCCAAGGAATGGCACTTCTATTTCATGAACTGCCTAGAGAGTTTTGGCTATTGGGCAGTATAGAAATTTAACAAGAAAATAAATGAAATTCAGGGAGGGTACTTGACCAAGGCTCAGCAGGCCAGGCTGGAGGTTCACCACCACTGGCCATAGGCTAGAGGTTCACCACCGCTGGCCTTGATGGACAAATAATCTGGCCTGCCATAAGTCAGCATCCAATGTGAGAGCCACAGGGCACTTTTAAGGGGATTTCAGAGAACCCTTTGCTTTTTAGCTGGGGTAGCCAAGCTTAGCTTCTTGTTGGTATACCATTAGTAATCTGTTTGCTGCTGGAGGCAAGAAAGAATGACTGGGTTCAGACAACACAATAACCCATACTAAAGGGTTGAGTATGGATTGAGTGTGGCTTGTCATCGAACCATGGGTTGCTGTTGAAACATGGGTTATTGTGTTGTCTGAACCCAGCTGTGCTAACAAGTCATGGCTTGTTGTTGTTGTTGTTGTTGTTGTTGTTATTATTATTATTATTATTATTATTATTATATATTTATTTATCGCCCATCTGGCCGGCAACCGGCCACCCTGGGCGATGCACACAGAATAAAAGCAATAAAATACATTTAAACAATATAAAAATTTTAAAACCATGTTAACCATGAACAACCCATGAAGAGAACTCATGGTTTGTTGTTGGATTGTGAACTGTGGGTTGTTCATTATGGTTGGTTATTGTGTTGTCTGAACCCAGTCAATGATGTTTCCCATCTAGCAGCAAGAAGCTGAGAAGTCCAGCAGGAACTGGTTGGGAACTGGCACCACTGGCTCGTTATGTAACCAAATGTGTTGTTCTTCATTAAATATGAATATGCATATTTGGAGAGTAAAGCGGCTTTATTAAGTGAAGCAGAAGACGATACAGGATAACAAATGCATTTTCTCTGCATTCTCTTTCCCTCACTGCCCAATCTTTCAACATGGAGAGGCATTTTAGCAAACGGATAACTTCTCTTGTGTGGGCTAGATTCCTGCTGCTGGATTGTGTGTAGCAATTTGCCATCTAGGAAGGCTCAAAGAGGACAACTCACAAGGAGTTTGCTTATGTATTATTACAGGCCTTGTGACCCAGAGTTTTGTAAAAATGTGTGGAGGTATGGGAGGGAACCTCAGGATCCTTTATCATCTGCTATTCATCACAATTATTCTTCATGGATTGGTGTACAAAGTAACAGCAATGCATGGCTATTCTCTATGGCAGTGGTGGAGAACCTCTGGCCAGATACAGCCCCAAAAATGGCCTGAGTGAGGTTCCTCCCTGAAGCTGTGCCCCTCAGGAAAGGCAAGGGGAGAGGGAAACTGGTTCTATCAAGAACTGCCACCTCAAGGTGCCAGGAGCACCTTGAAGTACCAGTTTCCCATCAGGAAAGGCAAAGGGCAAGGAAAGACTGCTCCACTGGGAGTTGACCCCTCAAGGCACTTGGAGATGGTGGCCCCCAAGGTAGCAGACCCCTCTTTGTCACTGCTCATCTGTTTCCCAATCAGCTGAGCAGCATGAGGGGAAGATCTCCCCACCCCCATGGAGCTCAGCTGAGCAGCAGGAAAAGAGCTTTCCTGTGCTCCTCAGGCTGTGTTTTTAGTGATCTCAACTGAGCAGTGCAGGGGGAGTGGAGATTGCCAGGAAGGGAAGGTTTAAACCTGATCTTCCATCAAGAATGTCAGTCTCTCATCAGTGGAGATATCTGAGCATTTTCCCTTCTCTAAAAGGCCCATGTGTTTGAGCCAAAATGTGTGTGACTCGGGGTTAATTTAAAGTTTTCATCTTTGAAAACCAACTTGGAGCACTTTTTCTGCAGCAGTCAATTTTGCTGAATCATTGAAGCCCAAAGAGCACTGCCTGGTATGCCATCCTTGGTATTCGCAATTAATATGGTGATGTGGTATTAATCCAGATCCATGAACTCCACAGACCTCAAAATCCCTTTGTATTGCTCTCTTCTCTAATCCTTCAGATGCAATTCAAGTCCTGCAGGATAAAGCAATCAGCACATACCCTCGGTGCTATAAACTCATGAGTATCCATAACTTAATTTGTTTTTCACATATACACATAACAGAGTCAAGGTGAACCTATCAGATTAGCTCTATTGTTTCTTGACAGGGTGTTGTTGTTGTTTTTGTTTTTTAAACCCACTGTAATTGCCATTTTGAATGAGAGAAGGAGCACCATCACCAGTGTTTTTCATGTGACACAGTGGCTGCATTCAGATAATCCTCCAAGACATCGTTTGGAGGACCAGACACAGGCAATGGCAAGCCCTGAGCTGGCCTGCTTCATCTCTGTGTCTCTCTATCTGTCTCTGTCTCTCTCTCCGCTCCATGTATGACAAGAAAAAATTTAGACGCTTCCACGTCTGGTTAGTGACAAACCTTAGTTTTCTGTTGAATCCAAATGTGGACAGATTTGGTTTGCTTAAAGCAGAGATTGCTCACGTACCAGGGCCTCAAACTACACTTCAATCTTAGTGTTGGATTCTGGTTCATGGGCAAAGGATGGCATGCATGATTGCCACTTTCAGATGCAACAGCAAGTTATGGTTTTCTGGTAACCAAAAGCAGAAGCTTCTACTTGTCTCCCTTGTCCATGGAGGAAGGAAGAAGTGGAGGAGGAAGCCAGGAAGCCCGACACCCTCTGGTCTTCATTTCCAATCCTCAAAACCATGGATTTCCTCAAAATCCAAACCATGGTTTGGAGAATCACCTAAATGTAGCCACTGTGTGACTGGGTTTGCACAATCACTGCAGCCCACCATGCCTTATTTAAGCCACGATGGGTTGTGGAACATGCCGGAACATGCCAGGAGACTTTTGAATATGCAAGCCACAACTGTGGCTTGCCATGTTGTCCAAACATAGCAAGGATGGGTTGTTGGTGTGGTTAACAAACCACCCAGAACCCATGGGCTGTTAGGGTTGTGAGTGGTTTGTTAACCGTGCCATCAACTCACACTCACCGAGTTGCTGGCTCATATTTAGTTTGTGATCTACAACAATTCCAAGAAGGATCTTGGAATTGTTGTAGGTCACAAACTGAATATGAGCCAGCAATGCAATGTGGCTGCAAAGAAGACAAATGCTATTTTGGGCTTCATTAATAGAAATATAGCTTCCAAATCGCGGGAAGTGATAATTCCCCTTTACTCGGCACTGGTTAGGCCTCATCTTGAGTACTGTGTCCAGTTCTGGGCACCACACTTTAAGAAGGATGTAGACAAACTGGAGAGGGTTCACGGGAGGGCAACAAGGATAATAAAGGGACTGGAAACAAGGCCCTATGAGGAGAGACTGAAAGAACTGGGCATGTTTAGCCTTCAGAAGAGGAGACTGAGGGGAGATATGATAGCACTTTTCCAGTACTTAAAGGGTTGTCACAAAGAGGAGGGCCAAGATCTCTTCTCGATCATCCCAGTTTGCAGGACACGGAATAATGGGCTCAAGTTACAGGATCCTAGATTCCACCTAAACATCATGAAAAATTTCCTGACTGTTAGAGCAATAAGACAATGGAACCAACTACCTAGGGAGGTGGTGGGCTCTCCCACTCTGGAGGCCATCTGTCAGGGATGCTTTGACCTAGATTCCTGCATTGAGCAGGGGGTTGGACTCGATGGCCTTGTAGGCCCCTTCCAACCCTACTTTTCTATGATTCTATGATTCTATGAGTTCGGACACCATGACAAGCCACAGTCATGGCTTGAATATTCAAAATGCATGTGCCTCAGCCCACCATAGCTTAAAAAAGCCACAGTGGCCTGCTTGATGATGTGAACTGGCCCTATATGTATTTTCTACAGCTTGAGAGAGAGAAAAGCAAAGGGAGATCATCAGTGTGGAGTGAGGGGGGAGGAGAGAAGAATTCTCCGATGCAGATTGACGTGGGTTATTTGATCAACACATTTCGACAAATGTATTATTCCATGCAAGACAAAATTGTAGACCCAGCAACACCACCATGTTCAAGAGAGTACTGGAACCTTTGTCAAAGTGTTTCCCCACCACACATATAACAAATGGGTGGAGGGGGCGGGACCAGAACTGTGCCTAACAAACACACTGCTGACATTCACGCATTCAGTGAACAGTTCACATTCAGTGAAAGAGGTTTGTAGCGCTCCACCATGCAATCAGGAACCCTGATCAACCCAGGCTTCCTTATTGTTTGGAGCCCTCCAAAGCATACAGTTCTATGCATGCAGGAGTCTATCTGGCATTCTTCTAAACATGCAGATGCTGGAGGAAGGTTTGTTAGACGTGCCAGTATCAGAGGCAAAGCCAGAGGGCCTCAGTTCTACTTCCTTCTCGTGCATCCAGTGACCACATAGGGAGTGAGCATGCACATAATATTATTTAAGGTGCTTTTAATTTATTTATTTTTTAAATGTATGTCTGGCTAATGTTTTATTTTTAATAAACAAACAGACAAACAAACAAACATGTAACATCTGATTTGGCCTTTACTTATGAGGCTGTTTTAGGCCATGCGGGGAATCTAGCAGACAAGAACACTGGGTCCTTTGAGATGTTTGCATTAGGAAGCCCCCCAGGCTACCCACTCTAGACTCCCAACAAAGCTTATCTACTTACATGAGCTGTTAGAAGAGCTCTAGCTTGAGCAGAGAGAAGGGGGAAGTGTTGCCCTTATGTTCCCTTTTATGCAGCCAAGGGAAGGTGCTGCTGTCTGTGTTCAAGCCAAGCGGATTGGACTAGGGCTTACCACTTCTCTACCAGTCTACTGGGGCAATGTAGCACATGGCAGTAGAGACCAGTGGGGAATCCTTTGTTTTCTGTTCAGTAACTCTGAAGGGAGAGTCACTTCAAGCCAGCTTGCGTTCATATCCTAACGGGAACGCCGTGAGACAGCCCAAGTTTACCTCAGAGAAGTTAAAACTGAGAAATAAAATGTCACTTTCTCCCTCACTCACCTCTAATCCTTTTCCACAGTTGCGGAGAAAACTAAAGAACAAGTGTCAAACGTTGGGGGAGCTATGGTTACTGGAGTGACAGCTGTAGCGCAGAAGACGGTGGAAGGGGCCGGAAATATTGCTGCAGCCACTGGCTTTGTCAAGAAAGACCAGCTGGCCAAACAGGTGTGTTTAGCTGCTGTATCTATGATAGGGGTGATCACTGAAATGGATCTGTGTTGTTGTTTTTTAAAAACTTAAGGCTTCACTAGCTGCAGCTGCTCCAATCTCTCTTCTTTGTAATTCCTTGGTCAGTGTTCTCCAACCTTGGGTCCCCAGATGTTTTTGGCCTACAACTCCCAGCATGCCCCAGCCAGCTGGCTGGGGCATGCCGGGAGTTGTAGGCCAAAAACATCTGGGGACCCAAGGTTGGAGAACACTGACCTAGGTAAACCCAATGCCTGATGAGATGTCTTTGTGTTATGCATTGCCTCCTCATCCCGCCTCACATCAATGGCTGTCAGGATCAGTGCAATGCACAGCACTACAACATCATCACACGTGTTTAATTCATTATTGAATTTTTAAATAAAATCTCAACCTTCATGGTTCCTCTCTGCCCCTTTCCCCGAATTTTATCCTCACAACAATCTGTGCGCAGTCCATTCGACTGAGAGGCAGTGGCTGGACCAAGATCGCATCAGTCAGCTTCATAGCTGAGTGCAGATTTGAGCCCATATCTTCTTCCCAGCCCCTAGTCAGATATATTGTGCTTACTTAAATATAGGAATACATGAAACTACCTTATAGCTAGGGATGTCGGAGAAATCTGCAGCACACTCAGTTCAGTCAGATTTCTCCAAGTCCACCTCGCAGATTCCACAGTGGACCAGCTTCCCCAAGTTGTGCAGAGTCCGTGGCACTTGCAGACCAATATTTTTTTTTGTGCATATTTTTGTGCGTATTTTGGGCTGCCAAAAAATACACAAAATAGAAAAACGTTGCCAAAATGTGCAAATCCCCCCCATAGACTAAAGTGTGAAAACACACAGTTTGGTTGATTTGCGCAAATGCACTTGTGCAAATTTGCACAAATATGTGCAGGTGCATTTGTGCAAATACATGCAGACACACTTGCACAAATACCTGCGGACGCATTTGTGCAAATTCTGAGTCCATCAATGGGTGGGCGACGGAGCGAAAGCTGCCCCCAAATCTGTAAATCAAGCGCAAGGTGGGTTTTTTTCACAATTCGTACATCCCTACGTATACCAGCTCAGAGTATTTGTCCATGTAACTCAGTATTGTCTACTCCAGTGTTCTCCAACCTTGGGTCCCCAGACGTTTTTGGCCTACTACTCCCAGCATGCCCCAGCCAGCTAAAAACATCCAGTGGTGTCCCAAGGTTGGAGAACACTGGTCTACTCAGACTGGCTGTGGCTCTCCAGGATCTCGGGCAATTGTCACCTGCTACATGATTGTTTTAACTGGAGATGCCGGGGATTGAACCAGGGACCTTCTGCATGCAAAGCAGGTGCTATCCCAACTTGAGCTATGGTCCCTCCCCTTATGTTACAAAGACAAGGGAGTAAAGAGATGGAGCCTCCAGCACCTCTCTGCATCTCTCAGTAACTTCGAGTGAAGCACTTAGTAAACAGCATATTCCTTCTCAGTGTTGTCTTATTTTAAAAGAGCTTTATTTTTAAATTGTTTCTCTGCTAGAGATGCTGCGGAGAGAGCTTCTTTGCACATTTCCTCCAGCTGAGGGTTTGTTTGTATGTTTGTTTTTTAAGCACATATTGATTAAAGGGTAAAGGAAATGGCACTTTAACTGTGCATTTGGTTTAGTTTCTTTGTATAATGCCATTTTCAAATATTTGCAACTAACCAGTAATGAATCACTGGGGAATTGGGTAGAAAAGCTGTTAAGAGGAAAGCTGCTATATTATTATTACTTGTTGTGGGCATCCCTCCCTATCAGATTCAGAAAGGCTAGTTTTATTCATCCTTCATACATAGCTCTCTGGAAACCATGCTCATGTTGGTGTAGCAAAGATGCGGGAATGCAACTAGGGTGGCCCTGTGCCCTGCTTTACAGAGGACAGCCCGAGGGGCATATTCCAGGGGTGGGTGGGGCTGAAGGCAAAAGGGGCGGTGTCAGAGGCAGAAGGGATGGGCCCCAAAATTTTGGCGTAAAGCACTTGTTGCTACCGGTAACTAAGCCTCAAGAGAGGCATTTCAAGCCTCAAGAAAGCCAGGAAACCATGAAATGAAGGGTGGATGAGGGAAAGGGGGTGGAGCCAAGGGAAGGGGCCACCTGGTGGAACCTGGAGGGCCTGAGGTTCTGCACCCCTGCTTTATTTGAAGGGCCGTCTGTCTGGTCCAAGCCCAGTTTAAAGATAAAGAACCATAACACAGGAGAAGTGGGGTCTTGAAGTTGCCCATCAACAGTTAGCAGCACCTGGACAACACACCGAGCAGGCAGGCACATAGCTCACCCAGCCGCAGTCTTCCACACTGTGGTGAGACAGGTTGTAGTTCTATTTAAATTATAGTAATTATCTCTACATGTGCATCTATACATATACTGGCACATGCAAATTTTATGTGGATCCATATCTTCTTTTGCTGTCTTTTTTGGTGATGCATTTCTCCTTTTTGGGCAATGTGTAAATGGCCACTCTAAATTCAGCATTGTAAATTTGCAAATCACTCCCTCACTATGGAGGGTTCTCTGTAGCGAACTCAGATGGAGAGTTCTCGTGGTGGTGGCAAATTTGTATTGTGGCTGTACCACTGCATGCTGCAGGTGACGGCTCCTATGATTAACATGAAGGAGCATTTTAAAAAAAAATGCTCCACATAGCACAGCAGTTAAAGGGATCCACACTAAGACTTCACCCTGCCCTTGCCATGCTAGTTTTTTTTTTCTTCCCCAGGGGAAAGTATTCTATTAGGAGCTTCCATCTGCAGTGGTAGAGAATTCCAGACATAGGTTGACTACCTGAGTAAGGACTAGGCCTATCTGAACATAGCAGCCAGACAATTGTACGGTGCAAGCAATTCATTGATTTATAGAAAAATAGAATGTTAGAGTTGGAAGGTGTGTTAGAGGTCATATCATCCAACCTCGTACCTCTGCTTAAATACCTCCAGTGAAGCAGAGCCCACCACTTCCTGCGGCCGTCTGTTCCACTGTCAAACAGCTCTTACCATGACAACGTTTCTCCTAGTGTTTAGCTGAAATCTGCTTCCCTGCAGATTGCATCCATTGGTTCTGGTTCTGCCCACAGGAGCAACAGATAACCTCTCTACTCTATCTTCTCCATGACAGCCCTTCAGATATTTGAAGACCCGCTATTGTGCCTCCCCTAAACCTATCCAGCTCTTTCAACTGTCCCTTGTAGGACTTGGTTTCCAGACCCTCCTCAGGAGGGATGTATGAGGATGTTGTTTTTGTATGCAAAACATGCGAGCACGCCCTGTTCGAAGCCCCAAATGCAGTCACGAGTGTGAGCACATGTCTACCGAAAATGTTCACACATCACTGGACGTGTGCTCGAGTCTGATTTGCACAACTTCCCTAGTTTGATTTTGTGAAAATTTCCTAATTCCCCCAAATTTCCCCTGTAGACTGACTCAGCCCCACTTTAGTCTATGGAGAAATGTTGCACAAATTTGGTATATGCACAAATTTGTGCAAATTTCAGGTTCGACTGCTGCTCGATTTGTGTAATTTTCCCGTTCATGCAGAGAGAGAGAGAGAGAGAGAGAGAGAGAGCGCTACACCTAGAAAACAATCATATCAGCACAAAGAATTCTAGTCCATCCTTTCTTTCTGAGCTGCTAGCTTTCTATGTGCAGGGAGGTTTTGGAGTACTCTTTAGATCAGGAACTTTCAAGCATGCCATTCCCAACTACATTCTGAAACAATATTGTCAGTGTCACAGGAGGCATGCTTTTTCTGAGCATGAAGATCATCTCAGAGACGCCTCTTAGGGAATCAGGTGTACTATTCTGAGGTGTCAGCCCATGCCTGCTCTCACCCATTTACATGGCTGAACAGGGTCCATTGCAGGACCGATATAGGTGCTAAGATCAGCATGCCTGACTTCCTGTTTTTAGCATGCTAGCTGCCTATTGCAGGGACATTTCCCACGTTCCAGATTGCACACAGTAGCAATGATGAAGCAGGAGTCAAACTGTTGCCCTGGACATATGTACGAACATTGCCATCAATGTACTTGTCTACGACTGGGATTCTGTTTCCACTGCTTATGATCCTTGACTTTTTCAAGTGGAAACCTTAATGTTCCATCTGCTTACATTTACAATAACATCCTTTGTTTTCAGGGGTGGGGGAAACCCCTAATCTTATCACTGGTTTTTGAAAGTCTAATCCTGAAGCTGCATTTGTAATGAGCTCATCTAAGCTTTAAATTCCTCACCACTCTGTCGGATTGATCATATCCATAGAAATAAAGAAGATCAGTGCCAGGTATTTAAATTGCTGTGAACCACCCAGAGAGCTTTGGCTATTGGGCATATAGAGATGATGATGATTATGATGATGATGATGATATTATCCTGTGTTCCTTTCCATTATCACCTTAATACCCACTGAGAAGTTGAAGGAAATCACATATGCAAACATGTTTGGACATTATTGTATTTGTACTCAACATATCAATGGATTGATATTTTCCAAATGTCTCAGGACACTTTTGAGAACTGTTTATCTAGATCTCTCCAAAAGCCAAAAAAGAGAGACATGATTTGGAAGTTCTGTAATCAGGTCTCCTGGATTCTTAAAAAAAAACCCAAAACATTAAAGCAGGAGTGAGGGGTTCTGATTTTAATGGGAGAGGGGATGTGTACCCTTCCCTTCATGGCTTTGCTGCCCTAAATCACCCCCCCCCAAAGCCTGCTATTAACCCCATTAGTAGGGGGAATACAGGAACAATAGAGGTACCTGTACAGGGCTAATTGCAAGTATGAAACAAGGAAGGATTTGTATCAGGAAAAATAACGAGGGGAAAGGGTTAAGCATCCCAGCCACCACTGCTCCAATAAAAATACCCCACAGCTGCTTTACACTTAAAAATAAAAAAGTCATGAGATCCAAGCATGGCTCTTTTGTATCGTATCTGTTTTCGCCAAAAAGCATCTAATTCCAGTAGAGGCTGGTGATTCCTATTTCAGTGGGGCTCCTAATCCATTGCAGCTTTTGGGGGGGGCGTCCATCATGCAGAAGAGAGGGCTTGTGTGGCTCAGTGCTTTGCATTCAGAAGGTCCCAGGTTCAATCTCAGGGATCTCACAGGCGGCCTGCTGGACATGGGACGGAGACGGCCTTGGTCGCCTTGGTGGATGATATGAGGAGGGCTTTGGATAGGGGCGAATGCTCCTTTCTAGTCCTCCTCGATCTCTCGGCGGCTTTTGATACCGTTGACCACGGTATCCTCCTGGACCGTCTGGAGGGGTTGGGCTTGGGAGGCACTGTATTGCAGTGGTTCCGGTCCTTCCTCTCTGGAAGGTATCAGAGGGTAGTTCTCGGGGAAGAGGCTTCGGACCCTCGGCTGCTCACTTGTGGAGTGCCGCAGGGTTCCATCCTCTCCCCGATGTTATTCAACATCTACCTCAAGCCGCTGGGAGCTATCATCAGGAGGTTTGGGGTGCAGTGTCATCAATATGCAGATGACACGCAGCTCTACCTCTGTTTTAAGTCCTCACCGAGGTTGGCCGTTGAGACCCTGTCCAAGTGCCTGGAGTCAGTGGCTGGCTGGATGGGAAGGAACATGCTGAAACTGAACCCCGACAAGACCGAGGTACTTCTGGTGGGGGACAAGGGAAGGTTAGGGGATGTTGACCTGGTGCTGAATGGGGTACATCTACCCCTGAAGGACCAGGTCCGCAGCTTGGGGGTCATTCTAGACTCCCAGCTGTCCATGGAGGCTCAGGTGTCAGCTGTGAGCCGGGCGGCACTGTATCAACTCCATCTGATACGGCAGCTGCGCCCCTACCTTCCTAATCACCTGCTCCCATCAGTGGTTCATGCCTTGGTCTCCTCTCGCCTAGACTACTGTAATGCGCTCTACGTGGGGTTACCCTTGAAGACGGTCCGGAAGCTTCAGCTGGTACAGAACGCGGCGGCTCGCCTGATTAAGGGCAGCCGCCGGCGTGATCACATCACGCCAGTGCTTAATGAGTTGCACTGGCTACCAGTTGCTTGCCGAGCCGAATTCAAGGTGTTGGTTTTGACCTTTAAAACCCTACACGGCTCCGGCCCAGCTTATCTCAAGGAGCGCCTCCAGCAACATCAAGTGGGCCGCTCAACAAGGTCTGCCACGGACGGCCTTCTCCTTATCCCATCAGCCAGAGCAGCCAGGCTGGTGGGGACTAGGAAGAGGGCCTTCTCTGTGGCGGCCCCCACATTATGGAACTCCCTCCCTAGTGACCTTCGCCATGCCCCCTCCGTGATGAGCTTCCGCCGTGCATTAAAAACATGGCTGTTCAGGCGGGAATATGGGGTGGGTTAGGTTTTTAATAAGAATTGTTTTATTGTTTTAATCATTATATTTTATTGTGTTTTTACTATATTTTAATTGTACATCGCCCAGGGTGGCCGGGTGACCGGCCAGATGGGCGATTAATAAGTATATAATAAATAAATAAAAAAAAATAAAAAGGCACTGTCCAAAAAAGCCTGGAAAGCCGCTGCTGATCAGTGTAGACCAAGGATAGCCAACCTTGGGTCCCCAGATGTTTTTGGCCTACAACTCCCAGCATGCCCCAGCCAGCATAGCTGGCTGGGGCATGCTGGGAGTTGTGGGCCAAAAACAGCTGGGGACCCAAGGTTGGAGAGCACTGGTGTAGACCAAGGATAGCCAACCTGGCACCTTCCAGAAGTTTTGGACTACAACTCCCATAAGTCCCAGCCAGCATGGCTAATGGTCAGGGATTCTGGGAGTTGTCATCCCAAATATCTGGAAGGCGCCCCTGGTGTAGATAACAGTGAGCTAGATGGAGCAGCTTCCTAAGGGTATGTTTCTTTATTTTCCTAGTTTATCATATATAAAATCAAATTCAAATGCTACCTTTTTTTTTCCCCAGAGCCATTGATTCATTATCATTTAAAGCATGACCTATTTAGGATTATGCTAATCTTCCATTAAATACTTGTTCAACCCATGTCCGGACAAATTTATGATGTGAGTCAATGATGCAAGATAAATGCATCCATTTCTAACAGTTTTTGCACTCACATGTCATAATAGTTTAATTCTTTGGTCATTTACCATATCCCGGTGGACACTCTTTTTATCATCCAGAGCTCTCAAGGCATAATTTTTAAAAAGAGATCAGATCAGCCTCTAATAGAGAGAGTGTGTCTGCTGAGAGCAGATGAGGACCCTGAATAAGCACGAGAAGGACTGAATACATTTCCAGGGAGACAGAAGTTTCCCTGCTCCAACAGGTCTAAAGGGCAGCCATTAGAAAAGCAATTCAACCATGAGACACCTTTCATGATGTTCAATCAACTGAAGTAGGAAGACGTTCTTTGCCATGCCCTTAAACTCACTCTGTGCATTCGTCCAGTAATACTTGCAGGACACGGAATAATGGGCTCAAGTTACAGGAACCTAGATTCCACCTAAACATCAGGAAAAATTTCCTGACTGTCAGAGCAATAAGACAATGGAATCAACTACCTAGGGAGGTCGTGGGCTCTCCCACTCTGGAGGCATTCAAGGTGCAGCTGGACAGACATCTGTCAGAGATGCTTTGACCTAGATTCCTGCATTGAGCAGGGGGTTGGACTCGATGGCCTTGTAGGCCCCTTCCAACTCTACTTTTCTATGATTCTATGATTCTATGATTCTACTTGAACAGTGTGAGATTTACCATTCCGGAGGCTGAGGTGTATTCTGTAGCTTGACACAGAACTGAGCGGTGGTTGCATAATGTCTGTGAGTGAATTTAGTCTCAGAGTCAAGAGCTGCTGATGGGGTAGGCTTCTGGAAGATCCTTTAAGGTGATTTTACTGTTTCCCCAATACTTGGGGCAGATAAAGGGAAGCCCCCAGCTCAGTCCTGCAAGCAGGACCAGCCGTTGAGCAGCAAGCAGGAGAAGGCTACTGTGGTGTAGTGGTTAAAGTGTTGGACCAAGACTGGGAAGACCTGGGTTCAAGGCCCAATTCAGCCATGAAGCTCACTGGGTGACTTTGGGCCAGTCACTGACTCTCAGTTTAACCTACCACACAGGGTTGTTGTGAGGATAAAATGGAGAGGAGGAGGAACATGTACTCCGCCTTGGGCTCCTTGGAGTAAAGGCAGGATATAAGTGTAATAAATGAATATATAAATAAATAAGCAGGAGGACTTGCCATTGTGGCTTATGTGCAGTACATCTCTGTGTTCTCCGTGTCCACGAGGTCACCTGGTATTAGATTTTGCCCACACCATGACCGCACCACCAAGAGCAATGGGCTGTGTCCTATGGTGGCTTTGCATGAGCACAAGATGGGACAGTCAGCTCTTGCAGATCTCCCCACCCACCCATCCACCGCAGCCCCTGTTCCCCCTCCCAAAGCTGCTCTTGGGGGTTGGAGATCCTCTGGAACTCTACGGGATATGGCACGGAGGGTTTCAGTAGGTAAGGAGGGAATCGGCAAAACATGGGAGCTCTTCCTGCTCGCACAAAGCCACCATTGGGTACAACCCAGCGTGCTTTACTTTTCCCTATAGGAGTGAATTACAACCATTCACTTATATGGGAGAAAGTAAAGGGAAAAGTAAAGAGAAAGTAACATCAGCACCCACTGTGGTGACCTTAAACCTGCTTTCTGCCCCAGTGACCCGAGATGCTGAGGGCTAAAACAGAAATTACTTTAAATCTATATCTAGCAGCTCTCTGTGTGTTTGTTTCATTTTTACTCTAGAGTAAGTGCTGGGGCCCTGATCTGGATTGGGACCTAGGCCTAGCATGTGGGATATGGAGGCTTTTAAGATCTGGATCAGCCCTCCTACACCTACTCTAGAGTAAAAATGAAAAAAAAAAGACGTAGCCGCTAGACACAGATTTAAAGTAACATCTGTTTTGGCCCTGAGAATCAAGCCTGCTCCTTCCTGCAATGCCCCGCCCCATCATTTGCATAGCCCCACCCAATATTCTATTTCTTTGTCATGCTTGAGTATGACTGGCTGTTCCAAGCTGGCTTTTGTACCTTTAGATAATCAGGGAGCAGGTCTCCCATTATGACTGATATATTTTTTAAGCACAATAAAAGTGCTAAGTTACATAAAAGAGCTTTTTTAAGCACAATAAAAGAGAGAAGATAGACCTTGTCAGCAGGCTTGCATTTTGAATATCTAATTAACAATGATATATAGGAACTGATCAGATGTCAAGAACAAAGTAGCGTATAATCTATACTTTCAACCACCTCTTCACCACCTCTTTTTAAAAGCCAGTTCATTTGAGTGTTTTTATACTTTTTGTAACACTCGGAGAGGGGAAGTGTTATTGCAGTAGGGCCCAGCCAATCAACACTCTGGAAGGGGAGGTAGGAGAAAGATAACTTCTTGATTGTATTAAGGATTAGCCAATCAGTACCCTGCACAGCTGGAGCCCTATGCAGGTGTCCAGTGCAAATACACATGGAGGAGCTTTTGAGAAAGAGCATGGGTCCGTAGGTGACTGTGGAGGCCAATTCTAGATCCACACAGCTTCCCACAGTGAGGACACAGGTTACCAGATGGAAGATGGTCCTGTAAAGGATTCATTTGACGTGCTTTTCACTTAGCACGTTTCTCCCTTTCACCTTGCACTCGGGCTTCTTCAAAGTCCATGGATCCTTTGTGAAAGGCCAACCTCCATTTAGATCGTTCATGGGCCAGAGCTTCCCAGTTTTTGATGTTTATATTGCATTTTTTTAGATTAGCCTTATGAACATCTTTAAACCTCTTATATTGACCACCGATATTCCGCTTTCCATCCTTGAGTTGGGAATAAAGTAACTGCTTTGGGAGACGGCAGTCAGGCATTCGAACAACATGACCGGTCCACTGAAGTTGGCGTTGAAGGATCATTTTTTCAACGCTAGTAGTCTTTGCTTCTTCCAGTACACTGACATTTGTTCGCCTATCTTCCCAAGTAATTCGCAGGATTTTCCAGAGGCAACATTGATGAAATCTTTCAAGGAGGTGGAAGTGACATTTATAGATAGTCCATGTTTCGCAGGCACAATAAAGTTGGTAATACAATGGCTTCATAAACCAGTGTTTTGGTCTTCTTACAAATATCCCGATCCTCAAACACTCTATGTTTCATTCGAGAAAACGCAGCACTTGAGGAGTTCAAACGATGCTGGATTTCACTGTCGATGTTAGCTGTAACAGAAAGATAGCTGCCAAGATAGAGAAAATGATCGACATTTTCCAGTATTGTCCCGCCAAGTTGGATAGATGGCATCGCCAAAGGGTTAGCTTGCACTTGCTGATGAAGCATTTTGGGTTTTTTGATGTTAAGTGAGAGACCAAGTTTTTCATATGCTTCTGCAAAAGCATTTAGGATAGTTTGGAGATCATCCTCTGAATGTGCGGAGACCACATTATCATCAGCATACTGAAGTTCCACAACGGAGGTTGTAATTACCTTACTTTTTGCTTTCAGCCTGCTGAGATTAAAAAGCTTTCCATCTGTTCAATATATAATTCCCACAACAGTGGGAAGTTTCCCCTCGACAAGATGTAAAATCATGGCGATGAAAATAGCAAATAATGTTGGGGCGATAACACATCCCTGTTTAACACCTGATCCCACTTTAAATGGAGCACCATGAGAGCCGTTGTTGTCCAAAACCATTGCCGTCATGTTGTCATGGAGATTCGCAAGATATTCACAAATTTATTGGGGCATCCAATTTTCATAAGGATAGTCCAGAAGCTGTACGGTCTACAGTATCAAAGGCCTTAGCCAAATCGATAAATGCCATATAAAGGGGTTGATTTTGCTCCCGGCATTTTTCTTGGAGCTGACGTGCAGTAAAAATCATGTCTACTGTCCCTCTAGAGGGGCGGAAACCATATTGAGTTTCAGGGAGGATCTCTTCTGAAATAGATAGAAGACAGTTTGCGAGAATCCTAGCAAATATTTTAGCTAAGTAGCTGCAGTAGCTAAGAGAGAAATGCCCCGATAGTTTCCACAGTCTGTTCTATCACCCTTCTTAAAGAGGGTGATAATTATGGCATCCCTGAAGTCTTCTGGGCCTATTCTGCCGGCCTGTTCTGCCGTTGAGGACTTTATGTTTTGGATCGTTCTTTGTCTGGTTCCTCTCCCCGGACCTTACCGCCATGGGTGACCCTACTGGGAGTACATAGCTCCCGACGGCATTGCTCACAGGGTTCATCGGAACAAGAGCCTACTAGACCTACCCCAAGGCGCCAACTCATGTGTCTCCTCCCTGGCACATGAACAGCGCCAGTCTGAAGAGGCCCTCTGGGCAATATCCAGTACTGACAATCCAATCCAGCTCTAAACATTAACAGGAATGACCACTAGTGCAATGTGAAAAGTAGCACTTGCTAGCGCAACCCAAGAAACTACCTCAAACTACCACTTCTGGAATGGGCCAAGTCCCTTCCATGACTTCTGCTGACTTGTCTCATTCCAGAAGTGATAGCTTCCAGTAGTTTCCGGTTGCACTAGCAAGTGCTGCCTTCCCATTCTGCTAGCAGTTGTTCCTGCTAGTGCAGTAGCAGTACTGGATACTACCCTATGTGCCTACATCTATATGCATGTATCAAGCCCTTCAAACGGATGCTGATTATGTGTCACCTGGGGGCATGGCTGATGCGTGCATTGGCATCTAGGAGGCAGGGCTAGCCCACTCATTTTCGAGAGCCCCTTCATACCTTGGTACCAAATTCCTGAATAGGCCTTGGGTTCTACTGGTAACAGGAAGAATCTGTCACTCCCATGCTCCTTTCAGATCCACAGCAGTCTCAACTGTTACGGTGTATCTTCCTGTCCACTAACACTCACTCGTTTTCAGAATGGCTCAGCCATTCAGCAGAGCTGAACCATGGGAAAAGAACCAAGAGGTGTATCTCTTAAGGTGTAACTCTTAGGTGTAACATAAGAAGGAAGGACCAAGTATCTCTTAAGGTGTAACTCTTAAGGTGTAACTCTTAAGGTGTATCTTCCTGTCAATTAATAATCTTCATTTTTAAGACTGGTTAGACATTCAGCAGCAGAGCTGAACCATGGAGAAGGACAAAGAGTATGGAATTTTCCTGCATGTCAAGCTAAGGACCTCCTCAAAGCTAGGCTGCACATAAATTGAGGCTGGGCCGACACACCCATTTTTAAAGTTATGCACAGGCACTGTATTCAATCAATTAGCATATATTTTTAGGGCAAGTTGTGTGAAGAGCATTCACAGGACTGAATGCATATTTAGCACTTCTCCTTTCCACCTCCTACACAAGCCATGAGACGAGCTTTTCAAGTTGTCAGAGTTCTCTGTGAAGATCTTTGCGCTGCTTATTTTCCGGAGAAGTGACTTTCTCTGAGATCGACTACTGATGAACAGCTTCTAGGGTGGCCCATGTGTCCTACTTTACAGTCCTCTGTTTGAAGGGCTGTCCAGTCCAAGTCCAGTTTAAAGATAAAGAACCATACGAAGCAGCAGGGGCCTTGAAGTCTCCAAGTCTCTCATAGCTTCTAGTGAAGCGCTTAGTAAACTGCATCTTCTGGCTCAGTGTTGCCTTATTTTAAAAGAGCTTTCTGGTAAGTCACTTCTCTCTAGAGCAGTGTTCTCCAACCTTGGGTCCCCAGATGTTTTTGGCCTACAACTCCCGGCATAGCTGGCTGGGGCATGCTGGCCAAAAACATCTGGGGAACCAAGGTTGGAGAACACTGGACTAAGGGAAGGAAATGCAGGCCTGTGGCTCACGCTGGCTCAGCTTGTCTGAGTGTGGAAAGCTAAGCAGGGTCAGGCCTGGTTATTACTTGCATGGGAGACCCTCCTCTAGTTTCCTGCATTGAGCAGGGGGTTGGACTCGATGGCCTTGAAGGCCCCTTCCAACTCTATGATCTATGAATATCTATGAATATCTATGAATGCACACATATCTGAGTGAAATAATTTCAGTGGAGGAAGGAGAAAGGTGGCAGCGAGGGGAATAACTGTGTACAGGTCATTACCCTGGTTAGCCTGAGGTGGTTGGAGGAGAGGGGAGTGTCCCAGGTAACTGCTGGTGTGTCTCTGAGGGGCTGGGAAGGGGAGCCTGAGAGAAAGAAGCTGAGCGTCTTCCATGAGTCCCAGATAGGAGGCAAGCGGGATACCTGAGGGGAACTCAGTGACCTGGGTGTGGGGCCTGAGTGTGAGGTCCCATAGCTTGAGCAAGGGAGCTGTAAACTCTAAAGAGTAAAGTGGCAAGCAAAAAAAAACCCACCTGTCAATCACGCTACTGAGGGCTTCCACAACTGTAGGGCAGGGGCGGGTGTGTCACAGTGTGTAAAGTGGTGGCCAGTGGTTAGCGAGGTGTGGCCGTACCACACATGTGTAAAGTAGTGCACGTGGTGGTGGTTTCGCCACACAGGAAAGTGGTACACAGCGGTAGAGTTGTCACATCATGTTAGCTGCCTTGAGCGCTATCCTAGTGGAAAGGTGGGGGTATAAATTCAATAAATAAATAACTAAGAGTGCCCTATGCATATTTAGACGGAAATAAGTGCTACAACTCCCAGCATCTCCCAGCCAGCCATGCTGTCTGAACATGCATAGGATTGTGCCTTAAATAAATACAACGATATATGTTGGAGTCTCTTCAGATTCAGAAAGCTTTTTATTTCCTGCCCAGTCCCCTGCTCAGGAGAATAATTGACGTAACTGTGATGGCTGTGGCTGCCTTCCAACTTTCCATGTACAACCCATTAGCAGTTGCTTTGTTACAGTATTTCATTTGACATCTCCACAACCTCCTCCTCCTCCTCCTCCTTCAAACTCCACACAACGATGGCCAAATCTGTGGTTTTGTGCCATCTTAAGCATTGTGCTAGACTTCTCTTTAGATAGATCTGGAGACATTTTGGAGAATTTTAATAATTCCCCTCATCTCTGTTTTCTTTTCCTTTTTCGTGCTTGGCTGGTGTTTTGTTAAATGGTTGGAATGGATCCATCACAGAAGTGGCATTCTTCATGTGCCAAAGCCCATGAAGTAGACTCAGGAGAACGGGATTACTGGAACCAGTCAAAGCCAGGAAGTCAATCCACTAATGTTCATATTGTGATATTCTTTGGTGCCATTTTGGAAGTCTTTTCCTCTCAGCTTCAGATGCCATTAAAATGTGTATCTTGTGCTAATGGGATTTAAAGATACATGAGCCTATTAGCTTGATTGCTCAAGAATACAAAATGTGTGTATGTGTGTATTTTAAATAGTATTATTCATGCTCAATTATATTCTACCAACTATCCATGATGTTCCATATATCTGGCTAGAGCATATGCCTTATCACATTAGTAGAATAATGATATTAGGCCTATGATTTTTTTAAAAAATAAAAATATAATAGGACTGAATACCTGGTATGTGGGTATGATATTCCCTTCTTTAAAACAACCCAGATTTGATAACTGAAATTAGCATTCTATGAATCTCTGCTGTATTACATTTGCTAGAAAGAATGTTTCCAGTCATCATGATTGTGAAGCAAAGGGCATTAGCAATAGCGGAGGGGGGGAAAGATGCCGACACCTCACAAGTTTATATTACAAGCAGGGCTACTGTAAATCTGTCCTGTGTGAACTGGACCTGAGCTACAATCTAGGAGCAGTGGTGATAGCCACTGTTGGCAATTCACTAGGTAAAATCACCAGCAGCCACAGCGTGGCAATATAGAGGGGGAGGGACTCCACCCCCTGAGAGCGTTGGACTGGGACTCGGGAGATCCGGATTCTAGTCCCTGCTCAGCCATGAAACTCACTGGGTGACTTTGGGCCAGTCACTGCCTCTCAGCCTAACCTACCTCACAGGGTTGTTGTGAGGATAAAATGGAGAGGAGGAAGATTATGTAAGCCACCTTGGGTTCCTTGAAGGAAAAAAGGTGGGGTATAAATATAATAAATATAATAAATAAATAAATCTGCACCAGGAGGCTACAGTGGAGACGAGAAGGCCAAAGCCAGCTTCATGCAACATAAAGTTGTCTCCTGTTGATGGCACCAACCTGTGTCTGTACTGGGTGACAATCCAGTCAACAACTGTGTGCTTGCACAGTGCTTACTTTGGCACCCCACCTTCACTGCCGCCACCTGATAAAGATAGGTAAGGGCAGGAAGGACCCTTCTTCCTCTATCACCTCACTACAGCCACCAGTGTTTTCCCCTAGTGAGGCACCCTAGCACCCACACCTGTCTAGGAGCAGAGCCAATATGATTTTGTGGATAGGGATTTGGAATTCTGGGCAGACCCTGGATTCCAGTCTTCACTCAGCCTAACCAATTCCTCACGGGGCTGTTGTGTCGTGCGAAGATAAAATGGGATTGCCCCATGTATGCTCAGCTCCTTGGAGGAAGGGTAAGATACAAATATGATAACTGATAATAGTCCAAGCATTGAAAAGGTGTGGATATTTATGCAGCCAAAATGGCATCATCCAATCACAAGAGGGAGGTATCACCAGGTTTACCCCAAGGTTATTTGGAGCGGTGGGGAGACTATAAGAATGAGCATGCTCAAAGGCAACAACATGCTTACTGACTGTTGGGGGGGGAAGATGAATGGAATAGAGGAGGGCTAGGCACCTTCTTTGGTGCCCACTGAGATACCGCACTCACCCACGGCAGCCATTCTCAAGTTTCCAAACATGCCCACGGGTCCAAAAGGTTGCGTAGCCCTGGAATAGAGTATCCTGGAAAAGGGCATGGCTAGCTGGCTTGAACCCGGAACAGGAGCACTCGACCCTGCAACATTTTGTTGCAAGTCCCATATATATATATCTCATAACTCATTCTTCCTTTAGGGAACTCAGTGTAACTGCTGTGGGGCTTCCAGACAGTCTCCAATCCAGGCCCAAACCAGGTCCTAGAAGACCTATTTAGCTTTAAAGATCCAAGAGTACCAGGGGATGTACTCTCAGACAATTCACTTGGTGTAATCCAGCTTTCCCCAACATGGCACACACCCCATAAGGACATATAAATACATAAGAAGAGGGTCATAGAATCATAGAATCATAGAAAAGTAGAGTTGGAAGGGGCCCACAAGGCCATCGAGTCCAACCCCCTGCTCAATGCAGGAATCCAGGTCAAAGCATCCCTGACAGATGGCTGTCCAGCTGCACCTTGAATGCCTCCAGACTGGGAGAGCCCACCACCTCCCTAGGTAGTTGATTCCATTGTCTTATTGCTCTGACAGTCAGGAAATTTTTCCTGATGTTTAGGTGGAATCTAGGTTCCTGTAACTTGAGCCCATTATTCCGTGTCCTGCAAACTGGGATGATCGAGAAGAGATCCTGGCCCTCCTCTGTGTGACATCCCTTCAAGTACTGGAAGAGTGCGATCATATCTCCCCTCTGTCTCCTCTTCTGAAGGCTAAACATGCCCAGTTCTTTCAGTCTCTCCTCATAGGGCCTTGTTTCCAGTCCTTTTATCATCCTTGTTGCCCTCCTCTGAACCCTCTCCAGTTTGTCTACGTCCTTCTGAAAGTGTGGTGCCCAGAACTGGACGCAGTACTCAAGATGAGGCCTAACCAGTGCTGAGTAAAGGGGAATTATCACTTCCCGCAATTTGGAAGTTATACTTCTATTAATGCAGCCCAAAATAGCATTTGCCTTCTTTGCAGCCACATCGCATTGCTGGCTCATATTCAGTTTGTGATCCACCACAATTCCAAGATCCTTCTCACTTGTAGTATTGTTGAGCCAAGTGTCCCCCATTCTATAACTCTGCATTTGGTTTCTTCTCCCTAGGTGCAGCACTTGGCATTTATCCCTATTAAATTTCATTCTGTTGTTTTTGGCCCAGCGCTCCAGCCTATCGAGGTCACTTTGAATTTTGTTTCTGTCTTCCAGAGTATTAGCTGTTCCACCCAACTTTGTGTCATCTGCAAATTTGATAAGCATTCCCTGTACCTCCTGATCCAAGTCATTAATAAAAATGTTGAAGAGCACTGGGCCCAGGACCGAGCCCTGTGGTACCCCGCTCGTTACCTCTCCCCAGTTTGAGAAGGAACCATTGATAAGCACTCTTTGAGTCCAATTCTGTAGCCAATTGTGCATCCACCTGATAGTTGTTCCATCTAGCCCACTTTAGCTAGCTTGCTAATCAGGATATCATGAGCCACTTTGTCTAAAGCTTTGCTGAAGTCCAGATATATTATGTCCACCGCATTCCCACAGTCCACAAGGGAGGTTACCCGATCAAAAAGGAGATCAGATTAGTCTGGCAGGATTTGTTCTTGACAAATCCATGCTGGCTTCTAGTAATCACTACATTGTTTTCAAGGTGTTTGCAGACTGACTTCTAGGGTCCATCTAGTCCAGCATTCTATTCACACAGTGGCCAACCAGCTGTCCATGGGAATCCCACAAGCAGGACATGAGTGCAACAGCACCCTCCTGCCCATGTTCCCCAGCAAATGGTGTACATAGGCATACTGCCTCTGATACAGGAGGCAATATGCCTCCCATGTGTTGGACTACAACTCCCTTCCCACACACCCAGCCATGTTGGCTGGGAATGCTGGGAGTTGTAACCCAACATATTTGGAGAACACCAGATTGGGGAATGCTGGTGTAATCATACCCAGGTGGCTGACGGCTTTTCCAAGCAATGCCCCCCTGAGTTAAAGTTGTTTCAAAGAAATGGAGAAAGAGGAAACGAGAATCATCAATGCTTCCTCTTTTTAAGTCTCTGTTGAGTAAAGCAAACCTTGATCTCTAGAATTTTAAGGTCGCTTTCTGAAGAAATCGTTGTCTTCCTTTTTCAGTATGTCCCGTGATGGCACGTTGATTGATACCACACGACAAATCATTCATGTTCAAAATTTTAAAGATTTTGCTCTCTTAGAAACACCGTGCCCACCATTTTCTAGTGCGGGGAAGATGTCGCCACTTCCCTATGAGAAATAATGGCTGCTATTGTGTGTCTATGCTGGTATATACACACACATCACATGACAGATAGATAGATAGATAGATAGATAGATAGATAGATAGATAGATAGATAGATAGATAGATTTAGGCACATGCAACTGGACTTCCCCACCCTCTGCTCTCCATGACAGCCCATCCACCCACCCACCCAAATGCTACACAGAGGATCAGGGGGCCCTGGTAGATATGGTGGGATGTGGTGCAGGGCTGACAGGGATCCCCGAAAATCAGGTGGAGGCACCTTCAGTGGGTGAGTGAGAGTGTAGGGAGGCCATGCGTGCAAGCCCTGCCCCGAATGTCCTCGTCCCTGCCCACTCAATCCCTGAAAGGGGCTTCTACTCACATTCACTTGAATGGGAGTAGAAGTGTCCATGTGATAAAGAAGGGTTCCCTTTTCAGCCCTCCTACCTCAACACAGTAAGTTTGGGGACTGAGTAGCCTAGGATGAGGATGTCGGGGGTGGGGCTTGCGTGTGTGACCTCACCCCCGTCATCCTCTTAGCCCTCACATAGGGCTCCTGTTGTAAAAAGTATTCCTCTCCTCTTGAGGAAAGTCCTCAAGAATAAACAGAAACAAGGGGGGGGGATCCATTTTTTTCACAGGCGTTCACATCTCTGCTTGCAGCCTCACTGATCAAAATGCTCTCACGGTTTAAAATTGGCCCTCTCATAATTAATTAACTAAGGCTTTTGTGATTGTTGATTAAATGGATTTCAAGTTCTAACCCTACTACTGATATATCAGCATACAATTACAGTATGCATGTTCTCTTCTTGATCATCCCAGTTTGCAGGACACGGAATATTGGGCTTAAGTTATAGGAACCTAGATTCCACCTAAACATCAGAAAAAAATTCCTGACTGTCAGAGCAATGACAATGGAACCAACTACCTAGGGAGGTGGTGGGCTCTCCCACTCGAGGCATTCAAGGTGTGGCTGGACAGTCATCTGTCAGGGATGCTTTGACCTGGATTCCTGCATTGAGCAGGGGGTTGGACTCGATGGCCTTGTAGGCCCCTTCCAACTCTACTTTTCTATGATTCTATGATTCTGTGTTGCCTGGATAGTATATGTTGCCTGGATAGCATAGCTGGCTGGGGTGTGCTGGGAGTTGTAGGCCCTTTTTTCTGTCTAAACATGCATAGGGTTGTGTCTTAAACCCATTCCCACTCAGTTAATTGGCTTTTCCTCCCCACTCCTCCCTCTCCCAACTGTCTACTGACCAGCTTCCCACCAACACCCCAGTTGTCATTCCATACTCCTTTCAACTCCCCCCCCCCCAAAGTAGTGTGGACAGCTCCTGCTGACAGCATGCACGTCTGGAAAATGTGCCTGAAAAAATGCATACTTTTGAAAAATGTGCACAGACATGTTCCCCTACAAAGACAGACCCTGAACATGTTTCATTACAGTTTGCTATTCAGGAAAAGAAATAAGAGCACAATCCAGTCGGGGTGCCCCCCATAACCCTCTGCACTCGGAGGATTACGGCTACCCTCTGTAGGACGGAAGGCACACGGAGGTGAAGGTCGCCTTTGTGCTCCTCCTGCCCTGTAAAACACTTAGACAGCCAATTTCAGCTGTCTACGTGGGGTGCCTCAGAGTGCCAGAGAAGGAGGCTGAGGCACCACCAAGGTATACTGTATCTTGGCAGCGCCAGACACCAGTCTCCTCTCCTCCCCGCCCCCAAAAGCCCTTCCATGAGGTCACTCTTGCAACCTCGGAGATGCAGCTGGCCTGGTTCTTTCTGCGAGGAGCCGGGGGGAGGATTGGAACTCTGATCCCCAGCTACGATGTCAGAGCACTTTTCTGACCTCATAGTTGGGAATCGGAGCAATCCTATGGCCGTCTAGACTCTGTCTAGTGGCCATAGGATTGCTCTGTGAGGAACTTTCACCACCAAACCTTGAAAAATAATAAATGATCACGTGCTAGTCTCTCAGAAAAGCAGAAAGGAAACAAGGGAAATCTAACTGTCACTTGTTATTACCAGCATTCTGTGTATCCCTGAAATTGTCTAGTGATGCATGAAAGAACATTTGGCACAACTGTTGTGTCACATCCTGATTGCCTCTGTGCCTGTTTTCCCCCATTGACAAAAAAAAGTTGGTATTAATCGCAAAGGTGAACATGTGGCTATTCTCTGCCCACACATATTAAAGACATTCTGCTTTTGTCAAGTGGACAGATAGTTGGTGCTTGCCTGCATTAGAGGACTTTTGAAAAGACCGAGTGAATGTGTCCTGGGAAAGTGAGTGGGTGGAGAAATTAGCACTTAATTCATTGGTGCTGGAAATATAAGATGCTTCATTACTATCTGTAATGGTACCCTAGTGGGCAGAATTCTGAGTCAACAAAGTAATATGATAGATGATTATTGTGAGGATAAAATGAGTGAGGAAGGAATAAGGCTGTACAAGAAATTCAGTTCAGTTCAGTTTTGATCAGAATTTATCCAGTTCACACCTGAATGTGGGCCTGAACACAAACTGCAGACAAAGTCTGTACATTTCTGAGCTTGTGAGGTGATTTGTGGAACAAACAAACAAACAAACACGTTCGACAGCAGCATGCATACATTTAAAAAATGTGCCTGAAAAAGAATGTGTACTTTTGAAAAATGTGCAGACACGTGCTTTCATCGATAGGAGACGTTTGCATACATTTCAAACTTGTGCACGGTTGATGCATACATTTGGGGAAATGCACACAAAAACACAAATTTCCATGCAAAAAAAAAAAAAAATGAAGCTTGCAATCTGATACAGACATGAGTAGGAAGGAGCTTCAAGGTGGAGTTTGGAGAACCTTGAGGAGTTCAGGTTTTGCTGATTCAAATATCCGTAGGAGAGAACCATCCACACCACCTTGAGCTCTTTAGAGGAAGAGTGAGATATAGTTGTAAGAAATAAAAACACCCAGTTTTCCAGCCAGTGAAGGGTTATAACACAGTAGTCGAATAAATGCTTTGCATGAAGTAGGCCCCAGGCTTAAACCCTGGCATCTGCAATTAAAAGGATCCCAAGGCACAGGCACCGGGAAAGACCTTGTTGATCCACCCTTGAACACAGGGCCAGACTGACTCAGCATAAGGCAGAATTTTATGTTCCAAAAAGAACCATGTTCTCCAAAACGGGTGGGTAGCATATTGAGCTGCATCTATTGGTAGATCTCTAGGTGATTTGCAGTAGATTGGCAGGGATTTCTGACTCCCATGTATTTACAAATAGCAGCAACAAAATTCCCCCACCCTCAATGATACTGCTGAGGTGAAGAAAGCTTGGAGTAAGCAAGAGTACATTTTCGTGTCGAAGGACTGTGAATTCTGTTCATAACAAATTCCAGGGTTCAGAATTCTTTTATACTAAGTATATGTCTTTTGCACTAGGCTCTGATTGGTGGATCTCAAGGCTTAGTAAAAGAAAAAACCAAAGTATATCCCACAAGCCTGAGGTTTGCCCATCACTGCTCTTAAAAAATAAGGGGTGTCCCCCCCCCCACTTTCTGTTTTGGGTTCTTAAAAGGCTAATTTACCAAGCAATGTCAGTATAAAATAGTATGTCATTGTCAGCTATTGAATCAAATTAGGCATCCTACACAGTTGAATGCCATGAATAACCCACATAACCCCCGTGGAAAATGGCATTCCACATTTAGTTACCAAAAAAGAGTAACTAAAGGCCAATGGAAAAGGTTTATTTTAAATGTCCTCTTTGTTCATGCCGGGTTGCGTTAGTGCATATGTGTTGCAAAGGCTGCATAGCAAGAGTTCTGAATGCTGCATTGTACAATTTACTATCAAAGACTCCACAGTTTCATATTTGGCATAGAAGGGCATTGCATATTGGCCAATCAACTGAGAAGCACCATTTCTTCAGTATCTTTGAGAAAAGAGTATGGCCGCCCTGCGAAGGCAATGCTGAGAAAATGTAAGCAAAGCAGATGCCATTTCTAGAACTCTTTTTTTTTTATTAGTTCACCTCCAGAAGAGAGCATTTCAGAAATAACCCTAAACTGGTATTTATTATTTTATTTACAGTATTTTTACCCCTCTCTCGAGTAAAAAACAAAAAGGGGGGGGCTACCAGAGCAGCTTATGGAGATTAATAATGAGAGTTTCCTCCCCTCAGGCTTACAATCTAAAAGACAAAGGAAAAGGGAGGAGAAAACCAGTTCTTTGAAACTGGAAGTTCTTATAGGTGTTCTTTCTGGCAGGGAAGGGTGAAAACAAGCTCCCTGCAGCTGTTCCTTTCCTGGCTGATGGATGGGGCGAGGTTGATCCTCCCCCTTGCCATTATGTCCTTCTTAGGATGCAAGGGGTGCAGCCTCTCAGGGCTTTTCTACACAAGGCATTTATTGTGCTGTTAATTGCTGTTTCTACTTTCGGTTTCATCTCAGCATTGAAATCGGAGCTCTACACAAAGAGCTCTTCCTTTCCTGCTTTTCTGCTACAAAACCTCTAGGTGGAGCTATGCTATAGCACTATAGCGCAAATACACCAAGAGACAGAGCGTCATTTTCCCCGTTATAATTTAATAGCTAATTTTCCCTGTTCCTTTAAAAAAAAAAAAAACAGGAAAGTGTTCTGAAAAAACAGAAGCAAAACTGGA
This sequence comes from Shinisaurus crocodilurus, assembly GCA_021292165.1. Taxonomy (NCBI): domain Eukaryota; kingdom Metazoa; phylum Chordata; class Lepidosauria; order Squamata; family Shinisauridae; genus Shinisaurus; species Shinisaurus crocodilurus. The sequence goes on along the minus strand of CM037876.1, from coordinate 24,386,849 downwards.
GAATCATGACATCATCTAAAGCAGTGTTCTCCAACCTTGACGCTGGCTGGGGCATGCTGGGAGTTGTAGGCCAAAAACATCTGGGGACCCAAAGGTTGGAGAACACTGATCTAAAGAGACCATAAACAACTGTGAGTAAGGAATCACGAGCACACAATAAATGCCTTGTGTAGAAAAGCCTTCACTGCCCCTTGATTCTCTGGCTGGGATGAGGCTAGAGTCTGCAGTCCCAGGGAACCATCAGGTGAAGCTGTGTGTTCCTTCTGGCAGGGCGAGGTGACACAAGCTTAACTTAACTATTTACAAAGTAGAAGGTGTTTTAATATGGGAGCCCTCTTTGGCCTTGTAGCCTATTGTATATCCTTGCATGTATACGTTTTGCTTCTCTGCCTTGCAAAAATATATATATATTATATTTTGCGTCTATTCTGCCCCACAACCTAAAAAGCTCTTAAGTTGGATCCAAAGATCACAATGTAAGAGCAGAAGCCACTTCCATTCACAGGGATAGGGGGAGGGGGAGTTGCCAATTCCCACCCCGGGCTGCAGCACCATGCACAATCCCCCGCCCAAAAAAACACTCCAGAAGTTTGCCAGGGCCTTCTAAGCGGTATGCAGGAGACTGCAGCTTGAGAATAAGAATCAGCAACAGTGACCCACCCCCCAGCTTGCAGGGACGGAAGTAACTTTTGGATGTGCACAGAGATCATTGAATCCAAAACTATGCAATCAAGGGTAGGGTGGCCATGTGCCCTACTTTGCAGTCCTCTATTTGGACAGCTGTCCAGTCCAAGACCAGTATAATGATAAAGAATCCGGAGATGCAGGGGGAGTTGTGGAAAGGTGATGTGTGCAGGGAAAGGGCCCTTTAAGTTTCTTTTTTTTGTGTGTTTGTGGGTTTTTGTTTTTGTTTTTAATCCATTGAACTATGTGGAGGTTCGCTGGTGTGAAGGAGTGCAGAGACAAAGGAGACCGTTGGGAAGGCTTGAAAAGACATTGCAAACTTAATTTTTTTCAAAGGACAGGGAAGGGGAGGGGAAGCAGCATCGTATTTACTCTCCATTTCACTGGGCAAGTCAGAGAGAGAGAGGGAGACTGAGGGAGAGGGGATAACAAGGGAGGTGGGAAAGCAACTGAAGGCTGATTGGGCTTATCTCCTTCTCAGAGTTACTGCTGTTTCCTCGAAACCTGACAGGACACTTCCTCTTACAGTGCCACTCCCCACCAGCCCACGGAAGCCACCCCCACCCGCCCCGGCAGAACAGTACTGGAAGTTTGGCACACACTGAAATATATACCGCAGGGAAAAACCACAACGTATTTTTAAAAAGTCATGATATAACTGGTCTGAAGAAATCCAGGAAATAATGGCAGAAATAGCGCGAGGAGGTCAGTTTGAGGTGAGTGTCATGCGACACACCAATGAGACAGGCATTACAATGCCAGTAAAAATCCCTAGTATAGTTCCCCCCCCCCATAACAGTCGTCCCCAGGATGGTGAGATGTTTTGCATTTCCTGTTCAGTTATAGTAATTATTTCTAAATTTGTCTATATAAGAATATGCAGATATGTGTCTACTCTTGTCCTTTTTCGGGGGGGGGGGTGCTTCCTCTTTTTAAAAGATGTGTAAGTGCCCACCCTAATCTGGGGGTGGGGGGCAGGGACGGGATGATGTATACATACAGTTCTGTGTCACTGATTGATTAGCCATTTCCAATGCAAATCCTGTATAGGTCTACTCAGAAGTAAGCCCCACTGAGTTCAATGTAATTGGGCCTAGGATTGCAGCCTTCCTTGAAAAGGCCCTCAATGCTGTGGAAATATAGCCAATTTCAAACAACTGCATCATATTTCTGGGCAAGTTGTCTTCAAACACCTCTGTGGAATTTTGTTCATAAACAAATTTATTTCATGCATCAACAAAACGCAGGATGCAGCCTGACAGATTTCTGGCATGTTTAATACGCCCAGGAGGAGCATGAATGACAAGAGCCCATTTCTTTAACATGCACTAAAAAAATTGAAAATGTTCAAGATTGGATGGGAATTTTTTGATTGCATTTCAAGATCTGAGCATTTTTAGTGAGAATGTCCACTTGAAATTCATTCCAATCCTTTAAAAAAATTCACTATTTCCAAAGATGCAGCTTAAAAATATGAGAACTTCCCCTCCACCCTCCCACCCCAGTGCGACCAAATTTATTTCACCTTTAATTCCTACTTATATACATCACAGGAATAATATTGTCTTCTCCCATGTTTGTCAAGTAAAATAGAGAGAAGCAATTCAGTAAAAAAACAAAAGAAAGAAAGAAAAGAAAAGAAATCCAGAATACATTAGACACAAGTGATGTCCCTCCCCCCACACCTCTATTTATCAGAGCATCCCACTGAAAGAGATAATAGCATGCTTGCAGAGAGACCTAGACATCTGGGTAGCCTGTTCTTACTTAGTGACTAACTGGATAAGTAATTATTGGGCTGTGTAATATAAAGATACAGTTCCCCATTTGAAAGGCCTTTGTAGGGGGTGAGGGAAGGGAGGGAGTTGAGCTAAGACAGCTGCAGCTCATGACTAAGGGCTGCTGCGCTGGATGCGACGGTGGGAGATCCAGTTATGGACAGTTCAGAAGACAGTCCTCTATTTGAAGGGCTGTCCAGTCCAAGTCTGGTTTAAAAGATAAAGATCCTTAAGAAGGGAGAGCAGCGCGGGGGGGGGGGGCCTTGAAATTGTCCAGCAACTGTTAGTCAGCACCTGGACAGCAGACTGAGCAGGCAGGTGCAGAGGACACCTGGTCAAAGTCTTCTGCACAATGGTGAGAGGAGGCCTTCCGTTTCTACTTAAATTATAGCGATCATTTTCAAATTTTCACCTATACAGATAAATTAGCATATGCAGATTTCATGCAAATGGCCGTCCTCATTCGTCCTTCTTTGACGATGCATTTCCTCCTCTTTGTCGATGTGTAAGTGGCCACTTTCAGTGCAGGCTCCGGGTTTTTTGAGGGCTCTTCGGCAAGACACCCTCAGTGGGGCCCTTCCTTCAGTGAGTCCACCTTCTCACCACCATTGTCATCAGCTGCTGTTGCTCTTCATCCACATGCTACCATGTGTGTGCTTGACAGGCAGAGAGCCAGTGAGCAAGGGGGCAGTGGCGTCTGCTGCTCCTCCTTCTCACCACCACTGTTGCCTGGGCCAAAGCGAGAGGCAGGTGAACAAGCAGGTTGCAATGGTGGAGCCGAGGAGCAACTTCAGGGCAGGGGGCTCTTGTCAGTGGGGCTGTACTGGGGCGTAGGCTTTCAGCAGGTGCCCAACCATGCCTACCTGTGACGCTGTCCCTGGCCACTCTAAAGACAATACGCCTAGTTCAAACACACTCTATATTCTGGAGAGGAAAAAGAGTCCCTTTTGGCCCTGACAGCCTAAATAGAAGAAGGGGGTGGAAGAAAGGCTTCCGTCTAAAGGGATAGGAAGAAGTTCCGGTTACTCCCTGTCTGCTGAGGCTCCCTGCAGTGAATCTCCAGCTGTAGCTCCAGTGGAGGCGGAAAGTGCTTGAGAGGTTCAGTTGGACAACTTAGGATGACTTTCTCAGCTTCTCAGTTCTTCCCCCCCACCCCCACCCCAACACACACCATTGCTAAAAAAAAATAATATGGTTTTTAGCCTTCTAAAACTCCTGCCTTCTTGGAGAAATGAGAGCAGTGGGGGCGTCTCTGTCCCTTGGATGCTCTGAATCTCTGCTGATGACCCTACTCTTTGTGTTTTGATGGCTCTGGATGGGTGTCATCAGGAAAACCTTTTGTTGGTCTGCCTACATTATGAGTTAGCCTGTCTTATGTGAGGAGTTGAAGCTTCTGGTTGAGTCTGGGGGGGAAGCCATTTCTTTTCAGGAGAATCCTCCTGTGCTTTTGGCAGTGCACATATTAATCCAATCACTGCAAGCTTCCATCCATTGCCCATGCATACCTTTAAGCTTCAATCACCCTTCTATTCAAACCTTCAGTCATGACCTATGCTGTAGCTCTGGTTGTTGCAGGAGGCTCCTTTTTCCTGAATCCTCGCTTACTATTGGGGCTTTGCTGAGGACTTCTTTATGGGCTGTAGCCACAACCAAATGATCATAGATTTCATAGATCATAGAGTTGGAAAGAACCTACAAAGGCCATCGTGTCCAACCCCCTGCTCAATGCAGGAAACTAGAGGAGGGGTCTCCCATCCAAGTAATAACCAGGCCTGACCCTGCTTAGCTTTCCACACTCAGACAAGCTGAGCCAGCGTAAGCCACAGGCCCATAACTATATCCCATCATAACAAGGGTTCCACACAGGCTTCCCCACTGCTATAGCCATGTACCAGTGCCCTGCTCCCCTGACAAATGTCCATTTGGGCATTTGTCAAAAAAAAGAATTCTCAACTCATACATGAGGAAGGACCCAGGCAGCAGTGGCAGGGCCGGTGCTACCATTAGGCAAACTAGGCAGCTGCCTAGGGCGCAAGGCTAAAGGGGGCGCCACTGAGGCATGCAGAAGGAGGAGGGAGGCGGATGCGGCGGCATTTTCTCCGTCCTTCCCAGCCTGACACGCATCCTGCTCTGCCGTCAGTCTGTGCCCGGTGAGTGAGTGTGAGAGAGAAGCAGCCCTGCAGCCAGCTGCACACACACACGCCGCTGCCAGGCCTGGAGTGTCGACCCGCAGTTGCCGCTTCCTCTCCGGGTGAGAGATGTGGAGAGAGCCGCACGTCGGGGGGACACGCTCCGGGCTGGGGCGGGCTGGGCTGTTGTGATATGAATCACATTGACCAGCTGTAGCGCAGTGTTTATACACGGAGAGGAACAGAATGGCGGTAAATAAGTGTGTTGTGTCTTTCTACTTTCCCGTGTTCTTTCTCATGGGAAAGCTAGACCCTGGGATCATTATGAACTAGTCACATGGTTTGTATGTTCTGATGACGTGCTAACTTGTTTTTCTGTCTGAAGCCATTTTAGAGAAGAGCAGGACTGCTTTCTCTATTCTTTCTCTCTTCTGGCTATTGCTTGCTGGACTTTGCAACAATGTAACGTCTTTGCTGAAGTGGAGTGAAGCTATGCATTGTACACTGCACATGGACTGTAACTAGGAAATGTATACTCTGTAGCACTTTACTTGCTAAGTGAATAAACAGGTAGAAATAGACCTGTGATGTTACAGAGTGTTTCCTTGCTACTTGCTACTTGGATTACTCTGCAAACCGGGGAAGCTAGAAGCTGGAGTCGGATTTCAGGCAAGCTGGCTGGCAGCTTCACACTGACATGCTGCACGCTGCGCAGAGGGGGGTGAGATCTGGAAGATCTGTGTGTGGAATAATGGGCCTCTATGCACAGACAGGATTTTAAATCTCCCATCCAGCACACGCAGGGCTCTGCTATCACTCACGCGCCATCAAGGTTATGGGCCCAGGAATCGGGACCAGAACCGAACGGAACCAGTTCGGTACCAGGCTGAAAGTCAACGCCAGCACCAGCAGCAGGACCTGTTTTCCAACAGCTATGTCAACAACTTCGAATCCGGGATTGCGATGATTAATGGCAGAGAAGAAAGACATCAAAGAAGAAAAAAAATCTCCTGGGCCTTCGTCCGGTAAGGAGGGGGAAGAGTGGGAGGTGTTCGCTGAACGCTTGCAGGCTCTGTTCAAGGCCGAAAGCTCAGAAAGCGAAGCCGAAGTTTCTGGAGGGGAGGAGGCAGAAAATCCCCCGGTCACAGAAATGGAGGCGGCACCATCTCTGAACCCACAGATAGTAGAAAAACTGTCTGGCTCGAACTATGTGTTGTGGAATTTCCAAATGCAGCATTATTTGACCCATGCGGGACTCTGGAATGTTGTAACACAGGATGCAGTTGCAGTGGGGGATCAAGCTTATAATGAATGGAAGGAACGAGACGATAAAGCAAAGGCAATTTTGTGTTTATCTGTTGAAAGTTCACAAGTGCCATTTATTCAGTTTGAAAACACTGCAAAACAGATCTGGGATACCTTCAGAGACATGTATCAGATGCAAACGGCGGGAAGTAGAATTCTGCTTGCACGTAAGCTGTACAAATTGAGCTTGCAACCAGGTGGGTCTGTGCCAGAGCATTTGAGTACTGTCCGGGACTTGTTTAACAGATTGAGAGCACAAGGGATGACAATTGATCCCTTACATCAAGTTTCCATTCTGTTATCTAGTCAGGACTCATCATATGATACAATTGTTACATTGATGGAAGGGCAACCAGATCAGAACCTGACAATGGAATATGTGTCAGGCAAACTTCTCTCTGAGTGGGAGAAGCGGCAAGGGAAGAAAAACAATGCTGGATGTAAATCAGCAGACAGCTCGGCTCACGCGGGGCACAGCCAAGCTGGGAGTAGCAAAAAGCTGGGAGCTACAGCTTTAAAAGTGAAAAAATGTTTTTCTTGTGGATCTACAAATCATCTGAAAAAAGACTGTAAGGTCAAACAGAAAAAGAAACGAAACAAACAGGAAACTACAAATGCACCTGAGGAGGCAATTAAAATGGGCAAAAGTTTGATTGCTAGGGTGGGAGTTTCTAATAATAATGTTTGGGTTCCTGACTCTGGGGCCTCACACCACATGACTAACTCCGAAGACATATTTTAATCTCTGGAAGAAGATGGATGTACAAATCAGCATGTGGAATTAGCTGACGGGAAACGGATACAAGTTTCAGCAACAGGAACAATTGACTTTGCTACTTTGGGTCAGCAGAGGTCACTGCTTGTTCAGGAACTGGACACAAATCTGATAAGTATTTCTCAATTAGCTCAAAATGGTTTTGAAATGTGTTTTTCAGACAGCAAATGTGTGATTTCACGTGAAGGGACAGTCTGTGCAAAAGGTGATTTGCAGAATTCTCTGTATGTTATAAATCCATTTGTAACACATGATGAGAGTGCAAAGTATGCAAATTGTAAACCCCATGATAATTGTTTACATATTTTCCACAAACGTTTTGGACATGCCAACTACAGGAGCATCGAGAAGATGCCGGGTCTGTGTGAGGGTATGAAAATGAAACCTTGTTCTAATTATGTGGAATGTGAAGTATGTAGTAAGGCAAAGTCACACAGAACTAACATTCAGAAACACAGTGATAGAGTGAGCACAAGAATATTTGAGCTGGTACACTCTGATGTTGCTGGGCCATTTGAGGAAAGCTATGGGGGAAATAGGTACTACATGACTCTTGTGGATGATTATTCTAAATTTGGATTTGTTTATCTTCTGCAGCACAAATCTCAGGTTCAAGAGAGATTTGAATCATTTGTGAAATGGGCTGGGAACAGATACAAACAATACCCAATAGGTGAATTGCTCACAGATGGTGGGGGAGAGTACATGAGTACAAAATTCAAGAAATTCTTGGAAAGTGAGGGCATTGGGCACAAAGTCACGGCCCAAAACTCAACTGGTGTAGCTGAAAGTCACAACAGAACACTCCAGGAAATGATGAGGGCTCAATTTGCTGACTCACAGGTGGGAAACCGTTTCTGGGGGGATGCACTGTCAAATGCCAATTATCTGCTGAACAGATTACCCAACACCACAACTGTGAAAACTCCATATGAAATGTTTCATGGGAGGAAGCCAAAGATAGCACACGTGCGAATTTTTGGGTGCAAATGTTTTGTTCATATACAGGCTCAAAACAGAACAAAGCTGTCTCCAAGAAGCTTTGAATGTTTTCTGCTGGGATATGATGCACAAACAAAAGGTTACAGGTTGTGGTCACCACAACACAACAAGGTAATTCTGAGCAGGGATGTGATTTTTCATGAGCAAACACATGAACGGAAACAGCTGGTGGAATTGCCAATGCATGCAATGACTGAAACACAGCAGGAAGTTTCTGAAACAGAACAGGCCACTGGGCAGATATCTGGGGAACAGGAGGGAGGTGAACAATCTCTAAGGCGTTCAACCCGAGAACGTAAAACACCTGTTAGATATCAGGATGAATTCCAAAGTGGGAAAATTGTTGTACATAAAGCTCTCAAAATAGCTTTAGAACCTCAAAATTTTGAAGAAATCCAAAGCATGGAACCAGCAGTGAGGAATGATTGGTTTGAAGCCATGCAGGATGAAATCAATGCCATGCATGATAACAAAACATGGAGTCTGGTATCTTTGCCTGTAGGGCGCAAGGCCATCACCTGTAAATGGGTGTACAAGGTGAAAACAAATCACCAGGGGCAGGTGGAAAGGTACAGGGCAAGACTCGTGGCAAGAGGGTTTGCACAAAAACATGGGGTAGATTTTGATTCCGTGTTTGCACCAACAACAAGGTATACAACTGTCAGATTGTTGTTGAAATTGGCAGCACAAAGAAAAATGATGGCATTTCATTTTGATGTAAAAACTGCTTTCCTATATGGTGATTTACAAGAGGAAATCTACATGGTGCAACCAAAAGGTTTTGTAGAAAATCCCAGTCTTGTATGTCGTCTGCACAAGTCCATATATGGGTTAAAACAAGCAGCTCGATGCTGGAACCAGAAACTGGACAGAGTTTTGATTAGTTTGGGATTCAAACAAAGCAAGGCTGATCACTGTCTGTACACATGTCACACAGAACTGGGACATTGGGTGTATTTGTTAGTCTTTGTTGATGATATATTACTGATAACAGAATCAGTAAGTCAGAAAGACAAAATTGCAAAAGAATTGCAAGAACACTTTGAACTGAAAGATCTAGGTTTGGTGAAACATTATCTTGGAATGCAATTATCCCAGGATGAGGAAGGTTCTTTCACGGTTGAACAAAGTGGAAAAATTCAGAAATTGCTGGAAATTCATGGATTGGAGAATTGTAACCCAGTTACCACTCCAATGACTCTTGAATATCAGAAACACAGAGATAACACTGAATTTGAAGATATTGGAAAATATCAAAGTGTTATTGGAAGCCTGTTATATTTGGCAAATGTGAGTAGGCCAGACATCAGCAATGCTGTAAACATACTTAGCAGGAAAACGCAAAATCCTTCTATGTATGATTGGCTAGCTGTGAAACGTGTGTTAAGGTATTTAAAAGGTTCCATAAATTGCAAACTGAAATTGTCATCACACACAGAGGGAGGTTTTTGTGTGTACACTGATGCTGATTGGGGGTCTGCTACAGATAGAAAGTCCACAAGTGGGACTGTGATAATGTATGACAACAGTCTAATTGACTGGTACACACGTAAACAATCTTGTGTGGCAGTATCTAGCGCAGAATCTGAATTCATCAATTTATCTCAAGCATGCAATGAGATTGAATGGTTCAAGCAATTGTTTACTGATCTGCAATTACCAGTAGGCAAGGCTGTTACAATTTTTGAGGACAACCAAGCTTGCATAAGCATGGCACAAAATGAAAAATGTAAGCCAAGAACCAAGCACATTGATGTTCGTTACTCTCATGTAAAGGACTGTGTGCAGAAAGGATGGGTAATACTCAAATACTGTGCAACAGGGGAAATGGTGGCAGATCTTTTCACAAAACCATTGCCTGTAGTAAGACACAGGAAACTAATGACGGCACTAGGCCTCATTGAGTAAGTATAAACAAGATGTACTACAGCTTGTGGGGGGATGTGGTGATATGAATCAATGTCATTGACCTGCTGTAGCACAGTGTTTACACATGGAGAGGAACAGAATGGCGGTAAACAAGTGTGTTGTGTCTTTCTATTTTCCCGTGTTCTTTCTCATGACCCTGGGATCATTATGAACTAGTCACATGGTTTGTATGTTCTGATGACGTGCTAACTTGTTTTTCTGTCTGAAGCCATTTTAAAGAAGAGCAGGACTGCTTTCTCTATTCTTTCTCTCTTCTGGCTATTACTTGCTGGACTTTGCAACAATGTAACGTCTTTGCTGAAGTGGAGTGAAGCTCAACCTACTCCACTGGAATTAATGCTTGCTATGCATTGTACTCTGCACATGGACTGTAACTAGGAAATGTATACTCTGTAGAATATTACTTGCTAAGTAAATAAACAGGTAGAAATAGACCTGTGGTGTTACAGAGTGTTTCCTTGCCACTTGGATTAGTCTGCAAACCGGGGAAGCTAGAAGCTGGAGTCGGATTACAGGCAAGCTGGCTGGCAGCTTCACACCGACACGCTGCACGCTGCGCAGAGGGGGGTGAGATCTGGAAGATCTGTGTGTGGAATAATGGGCCTCTATGCACAGACAGGATTTTAAATCTCCCATCCAGCACACGCGGGGCTCTGCTGTCACTCACGCGCCATCATGGGCTGGGTGTGGGGAGTGCCGCTGAGACGACGCGCGATGGGGGCAGACCCGGAGGGTCCTGGAGCCGCCGGCGAGGCCATCGTCACCTGAACGGTGGCGGGGATCCTCGGAAGAGAGGGAAGGCTGCGCAACTGAGGGAGGCGGGAGAATGGCGCCCTCCCGGCGAGGGTGGCGGGTTCCTCAGGTCCGGGTTCTTCTCCACCTGGTCTCGTGCGCACGTGCTCGCTTGCTCGCTCACAAGCCTGTATGGGGCTGGAGGGAGGGAGGGAGGGCTCAAGTGGGAAGGGGGGGCGCTAAATATCTGATCTTGCCTAGGGCACCAAACTGCCTTGCACTGGCCCTGAGCAGTGGCTGGTGGCTCCAATGTCAATGGGTTGGTGTATCCACTCGGGGGTTCAGTCAGAACTTTAAAGGAGCTATCCATGGTGCTGGGGTTGAGGTTCAGCACCATGGAGAGCACCTTTAAAGTTCAGATTGATGCACCACCCTACTGACACTGGAGCCACCAGCCTCCACTGGACCCAGGCCAATTGTCGGGGAGTGTGGCAGCCATGTGCGCATCCCCAAACAACACCTCCGTGCATTTGTTGAATGTGCTGAGAGAGGTCATGTGTTCCCCTCTTGTGACAAAACATTGCCGTATTGTTTCACGCTGTCGATCAAATGCCTGTGGAGGACTCAACTGGCTTTTGACAGTCAAGAGAGAAAAACAATGTCATATAACTGTATTGTAGGAAGTAGGTAATTGAAGAAACAGGAGAGCTGACAAATGTGCGCATCAGCTCTGAAAGCCTTTCTGTCTTTTACTTCCCAAATGCTAAAATTGCTCTTAAGTAACAAGTGTTTTCCTGGTTCCTCACTCTGTATAACCGTTTCCCAGCTATAGAAACAGAGGAGTCTGGAAATCAAAAGCAGCAATTCTGTAGCTTCATGGCAGCTATTATTCAGACACTTCCTTTCATTGCAGGGTATAAATTGGATTAGTAATGATCGTTTTTTGGAACTTTGTTCTTTTTCCTCTTGATTTTACACAACAGGAGTCTTGAAGCCACAATTCCCTCCTCCCCGAATACCTATAAATATTCTTTTGATATCTGTTATGCTGTTCTGTTGCATTTATGATCCCTACCAAATACTTTCTGCAACACACATCAGTGATGCTGACACAACATTGTTAATCCTGTGGCTTACGCTGGCTCAGCTTGTTTGAGTGTGGAAAGCTAAGCAGGGTCAGGCCTGGTTATTACTTGGATGGGAGACCCCTCCTCTAGTTTCCTGCATTGTGCAGGGGGTTGGACTCGATAGCCTTGTAGGCTCCTTCCAACTCTATAATCTATGAAACCTATGAAATCTAATCATTAGCGTTACATTTATCTCTTAGGCATGGCTGGATGGGGCATGCTGGGAGTTGTAGGCCTTTTTTCTGTCTAAACATACATAGGATTGTGCCCTTAATTAAACTTTGTGGTTTTCTTAACCAGTCCTCGTGCATTTCCACAACATTGGCTCTTGCCAAAACGTTGGCCCTCCCCACCTCCATAAATACAAGTGCCATGCAGATCACTCACTCGCTCTTCAACCTATAAATGTTTTTTGCCTCATTATTTGCATAGAGTTGTCATTGGTTAACTGGACAAATTATTGATGGTCCAGCCATTAACTGCCTCAGTCAGGCAAAAGCAATAGAGCACAGATAGGCCACTTGCAGCCTGCAGGGAACCCTCCTGCAACCCACCAAGCACCTAGTTGCCCCCCCAATGTCCCCCTGCCACTGATTTCACCACCAATTTTGCTGCCAACACCCCTCCAAACTCTTCCCCCACTACCAAGAGCTGCTATTGCTGCCATTTTTACTACTGCTGCCATTTGCACTGATGCAAAAAAGAAAACCCTTTCTCTGCTGACAATATCTGCTGCTTTCACTTTCACTTTTGCCTTCCGATTATGGATACCAGAGCACCTTCTAGATGATCCTCTATCAGCCATGTGCAGAGGGCGCTGTGGTCAGGCATCTCAGCTGCTGCCAGTGCACTCTATAGCTGGGATTTACTGGAGTGAAATTCAAACACTCCAGGTGACCGGCCAGATGGGCGATTAACAAATATAATAAATAAATAAATAAAACACACAATGTTATTTGACTGGCTGTGAGCGCTCTGCCAAGGTTCTGCTTATGCTCTAATGAGCTATGGCTTTGTCCGACTGAACCCCAGAGTGGAGTACAGCACAGTATGCCTCCATTTGCTTGGTCATTAAGAAGGATGTACTGTGCATGCTCAAGAGTTGATCCCTTCCAGAGCTTCCATCTTGTCTTCCCTTTTCTCAAAGGAGACTAAGGCTGGGTTCAGACAACACGATAACCCACACTGAAGGGATGAGGGTGGGTTGTTGTTGAAATGTGGGTTATTGTGTTGTCCACTCTCAAACAGCCCACTCTCAAAGAGACCCTCTTCTCACCAGGGTCCCATATCCTGAGCCAAGAAAGGGCACCCTCGTTCTCATAGCAACTCCCCTCCTAGCTGTCTCTTGGCAGCAGGGCTCCAGGAGAGGGCTCTGAAAAAGGGCAGAGGCCCTCAACCTGATCTAAAGATACACACCAAAAGTGTCCTAAAGATACACACCAAAAGTGTCCTAAAGATACACACCAAAAGTGTCCTAAAGATACACACCAAAAGTATCTGCAGCTTCATCATCATCATCATCATCATCATCATCATCATCATCATCATCATCATCTTATTTCTATACCGCCCCATAGCCAAAGCTCTCTGGGCAGTTTACAACAATTCATAAAATACAATAAAATACATTATGTCATGCCCTACCTGGAGGAGGATTCTTCAGATGAAGAACAGGTGTGGGAGAGCAAGCATAATGGGCCCTAGCCAGAGCCAGGCAAGGAACTAGAGCAGGGGTCCTCAAACTTTTTAAACAGAGGGCCAGTTCATTGTCCCTCAGACTGTTGGGGGGCCGGACTATAGTTTGAAAAAAATATGAACGAATGGATCAAGTAAAAAAAAAAGGACCCAGGTCCTTTTTTTTTACTTGATAAAATGGAAAGTTATTATAAATTAATAATAAATTAATTTGCTGTCTAAAATTGAAATACATAAAATTTTAAAAAGGTATAGAAAGGCTTGATTTGCACACTGCACATATCTTATTCAAACTCAAAAAACGAAAGCCTCATTGCATTCCTATGGCCACTAGGATTCCTTCCTCTTCATTTGTGTCCCCAGAGAGCAGACGCAGGTTGCAGCAAGAATCTTGAAGGATCCCCTGGCAATAGTTACCAGTATATATCTATACCAGCCTTCCCCAACCTGGGGCCCCTCCAGATGTGTTGTCCTGCAACTCCCATATTCCCCCAGCAAGCTATACCACAATTCCCATAGTCCCCAGCCAGCATGTGATGAACTACAACCTGACGCCCTCCAGATGTGTTGGACTACAATTCCCATAGTGCCCCAGCCAGCATGTGTAGAACAACAACCTGACGCCCTCCAGATGTTGAACTACAACTGGCTGGGGGAGTTGTGGTCCAACACACCTGGAGCGGGTGGAGTGGCTGGGGGTCCAACACAATTCCTATAATTTGGAGGGCGTAAAGTTGGGGAAAGCGGATCTCTACGCACAAACCGCGCCCACCCCCCACCCTTCCCAAGAGAACGAGAAGAGACTTGAACCTGCCCGCTCCCTCTCGGAGGGACCCGCTCCCCATGGCCTGGCCCTCCCCTCACTTGCAACGGGGGTCCAACGCCTTCCTCACTCCCTCAGCCACTCCCCCTCAGCAACGAACCTGAGCCGCGTCTCTGGGTAAGCAACAGGGGCACGCTGCCTTTCTCCAATTGCTGGCTTGGGTTTCCTTCCTCCCTGTATGGAGAGGGGCCCAGGAAAGTGGCGCCAGCAGCCGGCGCTCCTCCTTTCTCCCCTCCAGCTCGGAGAAACTTCAAGGCTTGCTCTGCCACCCCCGCCCGAGGGAAATTTCATAAGTTACCTCCGCCCCGCCGCTCGCCTAATTACAGCCTCTCAAGCTGCCGCGCACCTCTGGTCGCTTCGAGCGCCTCGCTCAGAAGAAGGCAGGAAAGGTGCAGCCCCCGCCCCCTGCCGGGCAATGTGCTCTGCACCATGTGCGCCGCCGCCAGAGCCGCGTCATCCTGCTGCGCTCCGTCGCGCTGGACCCCCGCGCTCTGTTTTTGGCAGGGGAAACCAGGGCAACGGGGCTTAAACAGCCCCGTTGCCCTGGTTTCCCCTGCCAAAAACAGAGCGCGGAGGTCCAGCGCGACGGAGCAGGGTCCCGTCGTGTCACTTCCGCCGCTGGAAGTGACACGGTGGGACCAGCACGGGCGGGCGGCTCTCCCCGGAGAGCGAAGAAAAATTGGCAAGCCCGTGTGGGCAGCGGAGAGCCCGCGCGGACGCGGGCTGGCCCAGTTCGGGCACGGATCGGCCACCGGGCCGGATGAAAGGGCATGCCGGGCCGGATCCGGCCTGCGGGCCGTAGTTTGAAGACCCCTGAACTAGAGGCTTTGGCTGACAGCCCTCCCCTGGAGCCATCAGAAGAGCAACCTAACCCCCCATGCCTGAACTTCCCCAAATGCAGGAATCAGAGCCTGGGATAATTCATCCCTCCGAATGGTGTAGGCTCAGATGCAAACAGCAAAAGAACAAAGGGAAGCTCCAGCATGGGGCTTCCTTTAAGAGCAACATGCTGACTTAATTAACCAGCTGTGCTGATTTACAACCCCCTATAGATTGGCCCAGCTGAGGTCAGCCTGTTGCTGCAGACAACAGGGTTCTAACCTTCATGCTTTGCCTTGTTACACTGGACCAGACAGATTCCTAGCTTCTTGGCTGCTCCTTCGGACTATGTGACTCCTGTGAACTGAACTCTGGAATACCTTGTCCTTGCTGCTGCTCTCTCCTCCTAAGTATACTGGAACTCTTGTGTAAGACTCTGGAGTAACCTGGTTGCTTTCTTTGTTATCCCTGAAACTATCTGAGCCATGACCGAGGCACTTGTCAGCCTGGGAGCAGGACACATTATAAAACACAAATAATAATAAAAACATCATAAAATTTCATTACAGAAGTTTTAAAAGCCAAATTTAATAACTGAATTTAAAATGACTTAAGTAACTAAAACTAGAGCTGAGGGTATGGCAAGACAGAAGGAAACAAGAAAGTCCCAGTGGTAAATGACAGTCTCTCTCACCACACACCCATCAGGTTTAGAATGAGGGCCATAGTGGGGGAGGTGAAGGGTTAAAGCTCCCTGCTCACCTCCACACTAGGCTCCCAGTCTGGATAGACAGCTGCCCTCAGCACCTACTCAAGATAGGGTGGACAAATCTATCTGTGGAGAGAAAGCCTGAGCACACTGCTGAACCCTGACACATTGAACCCTGACATGTTTTCCCCTTTTCATTTAGGTTTTTCTGTTTCTCCAATCTTCAGTTTGGTTCATCCTGAAAGCTAAGTTGTTGTTGTTTTAAGTTCTCAGGAAAATTCATGTGTGCTATTGTATGCATTTCTCCTAGTACAGTGATGGCGAACCTTTTTGAGCCCGAGTGCCCAAACTGCAACACAAAACCAACTTATTTATTTCAAAGTGCCTTAAATTTGGCAGGAAGGAGGAGGGGGCACTAGCTAATCATGCCCCGCTCTGTCTCAGGGCATGGCTCTTCACCGGGTGCGCAAAGATTCGGGCATGCACGCGTGCGCGCTGTGCTTCTGAGCTATCTGTTCAGTTAGAAGGAGGGCTGGGTGCCTGTGCAGTCCGCTTCTGGGGGTGGAGATGTTGGAGTGTGCCTGCCTGTGGAGGCCAGCGAGGAATGAGTGGAGAGGAGTTACTATGGAAACCCGACGCTGAATGCAGAAGGAGACGGTCTTTTCGCGATCTGGCTGTTGTGACATGTAGCACAAACACCAGCTGTGGCACACTGTTTACATTTGTAAGGTACAGAATGGCTGGTAAACAAGTCATGTTTAGTCTTCTACTTCCTGCCTGTTTCTCATGGGAAAAGTAGGTGTGAAAGAAATACGAGCTGGTCACATGGTTTGTATGTTCTGGTGACGTACTACTGACTTGTTAGGTTTCTGTTCTGTAGCCATTTTGGAGAGAGATGGAATTGCTTTCTTCTTCTTCTCTCTGTTCTTCTGACTAGTGCTTGCTGGACTTAATGCAATCATGTAACGTCTTAGCTGAGGTGGAGTAAACAACTAGCTCCACTGGATTAATGCTTGCTATGCATTATTCTCTGCACATGGACTGTAATTAGGAGATGTATACTCTGTAGGATATACTTGCTTTAGTAAATAAACAGGTAGAATAAAAACCTGTGGAGTTTACAGAGTTATTTCCTTATTACTGGGATCTGCAAGGAGGAGGCTGCACTGGCTGAAATCCGATACGTTTGGAATGCTGCGTGGAGTGGGAGAGACAGGTCTGAACTTCTGTGTGTAGATTTATGGGTGTTTGCACACGGGAAGTAGATTCTAAATCTTCCGTCTCACACAAGTGAAGCGCTCTGCTTTTCCACGAGGCTTGCGTGCCTTCAGGGTGGGTCAACACCTTCACTGGCGACCAATGGCTCGAGTGCCCACAGAAAGGTCCCTGCGTGCCAGCTGTGGCACGCGTGCCATAGGTTTGCCATCACTGTCCTAGTACATGCATTTTTGTATACAGTTTTGCCTAATGTACACATTTTTTGCAAGCAATTTTCCTAATATATTGCATTTTTGTAAGTTACTTTCACTAACATCTGTGTTTTTCTGCCCGCTTTTCCCAAAAACACGAATTTTTTTTATTGGAGAACTCCATTGCAATATTCAGAGAAGTGCGAATTTCACAGGGTTTCTGTTTGCGTATCGGTTCAAATGTGCAAAATTAGGTGAATTCACCTTAAAATGTGAACCAACTGAATTTCTCGCCTATCCCTAAATGAGAGCAGCTACGTCTTTAAAGTAATGACTGCTTTGGCTTGGAAGTTCTGTGGAAAGGACATACTATTACTTATTGCACACTTGTTACAGGATATGTTGTTACTTGTTGTGATGTGACAAATGACACAATCCCTACCTGTAAAACTGTGTTCATTTCATGAATCAACAAATAGCATGCAAACCAGCTAACTGGCAGCACCTAACATTGCTAGCCAGAAAGTTCTTTACCTAAGGCAGAATTTCTACTTTCTTTCTCACTAGGCTTCCAACATTAATCTCCATGCCAGGGGGGGGGGGGGACAAGAAAAAAACACACCACCTGCTAAATCTGTTAGCTATTTGTGCCAGTTTTCTGTTAAAGGTGCAGGAGCAGAAAATAGTGGCAACACTAATGATGTGGAAATTTTAGAGAAAATAGCCACCTTTCAACTCTCACCCTGTAGAGTGAAAGATGTGGAATGAAAGTATGTGAAGGATTGTTATAAGTAAGATAAAGAGTCTTAAGTCAGAATGTCTGTAGAGCAAAAGTCAACATAACATATGTTTATGTAAACATATCATTCAGAAGCACTCACTTATAAAGATGAATCATGCATTGTTCCTGTGCTGACAACAGATGATCTCGTATTGTCTTTGTGTGTGTAACCAGATACCCCAAATAAGGTTACTGGTTTCTTCCAAGAGCAGATTCCTTCTTTGCATGAGTATATGCTCCCCCCCCTATAAAACCCCAGAGCTGCATCTCTGAATTTGTACTTTCCTTGTATCTGTGCCAGGAATTTACCTCTGATCAGACTAACAATGAAGTACTTGGTTTACTAAAGGCAGAGTGGTTTATCTTTCCAGTGGACCTCCAGACCAGGCAAAGAAAAATTCCATGACACTAGCAATGTGGGTTAAAAACAAGTAAGTGAACATACTGGGAAGCAGATTTGATGGCCACCAATTTGGAGGTCTTCAAAAGGGGATTGGACAAATTCATGGAGGAGAAGGCTATCAATGGCTCCTAGTCCTGATGGCTCCATGCTACCTCCAGTATCAGAGGCAGTATGCCTAAGTACGCCAGTTGCTGGGGAACATGGGTGAGAGGGTGCTGTTGCACTCATGTCCTGCTTATGGGTTTCCAATGGGCAGCTGGTTGGCCACTGTGTGAACAGAATGCTGGATGAGATGGATTCTTATTTATTTATTTATTTATTATTTGCATTTATTTATCGCCCATCTGGCCGGCAAACCGGCCACCCTGGGCGATGAACAGAAAATAAAACAGAATAAAATACATTAAAACATTTTTCTCCATTAAAATACATTAAAATACATTAAAACAGTATAAAATTTTAAAATCTTAACCCAACCCATATTCCCGCCTGAATAACCAAGTTTTTAATGAGCAGTGGAAGCTCAGCAGAGAGCTTCTTGGTCTGATCCAGCATGGCTCTTCTTATGTTCTTATTTGTAAGATAGCTTCCAGTACTCATAAAAGCTTGATTCAAACATCACACACTTTCCCCTATAGAAGCAGCTGGGCAATGGAAGGTGTTGCCTAAGGAAGTACTGAAATTTAAATTTTATTTTGTCTGAACATTTCTAAGGAACAACTGGTGGCTTAAGTATAAGGAATCTTGTATTACAAGGTGATGTTACAATTAAGAGACCTTGATATCTCTTTCACTTTCATAACAGAGCTGAGACATAGCTAAGTGGCTGAGCACATGCTCTGTATGTAAAAAGGTCCCCAGTTTGATCCCCGGCATCTCCAGGTAGGCCTAGGAAAAAATCCTGCCTGAAACCCTGGAGAGCCACTACCAGTCAATCCGGGCTAGATGGAACAAAGGCCTGACTCAGTATAAGGGAGCTTCCTATGGTCCTAACATTATGAAGTTGGCACTGAGGGTCAAACTAGGTGTGACATTAAACTTGTCTTTGAATCCCAAGCTTGGATCCTCTTTATACAACTACAGTGGAGGCTGGTGATTCCATGTCAGTGGGGCGGTGTATCCACTCTGGGTTTTAGTCTGAACTTTAAAGGAGCTGTCCATGGTGTTGAACCCTAGCCCCAAAATTGGTTCAGCACCGTGGATAGCTCCTTTAAAGTTCGGACTGCAACCCACAGTGGATACGCTGCCCCACTGACATTGGAGCCACGCCACCAGCCTCCACTGTATCTCTCTCTCTCTGTGTGTGTGTATGTATGTATGTATAAACAGTACCTGTCTGGGGGAGGCAATCTCCCCATTCACAGAGATTACCCTTTTCCCCCTATGCTATTTTTCTGCTGAGCACCCCCTTCCCCAAGGTTATTTGTAGCAAATAGCAGTCTTCAGGCAAATAGTAACTCGAGGAAGTTTTTTCATGGGAAAATGTCATAGGAAAAGAGTTAACCTTCCCCAATCATGGTCCTGATCCAGATCCTGCTTCTGCAACAACATATCCTGCTGTTAAAAATAAAAGAGATGGAGGAGAATCCCAAGTATGGGATTCAAACATGTGTTTGACATCACATCTAAGAGAAATACCATGTTGGGCTATGGCAGCTTCCTCCAGCTGGGTCCCTCCAGATACTTTGCCCTACAAGTCCCATCATCTCTGACCATTGGCCATGCTGGCTGGGGCATACTGGGAGTTGTAGTCCAACACATCTGGAAGGTACCAGGTTGGGGAAGGCTGGGCTATGGTTTAATCAAACTATTAAATGAAGCCAAAGATTACTTCTTTAAACGTGCAATCTGAATCCTATCCATGTTTAGACAGAAAAAAAAGCCAATAACTCCCATGCTGGCTGGGGCTTGCTGGTAGTTGTAGGCCTTTTTTCTGTCTAAATATGTATAGGCTTGCGCCCTTAAGGGCATTTCTAATGTAGGAAGATTTTCAGCAAGCAGCTCATTTTTAAAAAAATCCCCTCCAGAGTTTGGGACAACTCATTACCCTCTTGTCAGATATTTGCTTGCCAGGCTGACCAATAGGCATTTACTTCAGCAAGGTCTAAATCGAATGTGTATTTCAACACCTAAATTAAAAATTGATTTTTTAAAAAAGCCTGGTCTTTCTTGTTGGAAAGTATACATATGCACATGAGGCAGAATTGCAACAGCATGTGGAAGCCATGTGATAGCACTTGACCTTTGAGTCCTCGGTTGGATGTCTTTATTGTACCTGAGAGGTGTTGAAAGTCATCACTTGGCTGAAACCCAGCAGGTTGAGTTGCACTGATCCTTTTTCTGGCCTTTTGCTCGGAATTAACTGGAAAAGTAGGAAAGGCCTAGGCACACTATAAGCAACAGAAGACCGATGAAGATGGAAGTAAAAGAAAGCCGGCATGGATAGCCATTGATAAACATCCTCCATGAATTTATCTAATTCCCTTTTAAAGCCAATGAAGCTAGTGATTATCCCCATCTCTTGTGGCAGCAAATTCCATTACTTAGGGCTCAGTGCTATGTGTTGCGCCCCTCTGAGACGGAAGCCTCCGAACTCGGAGGTTTCCGTGTATCAAATGCCTTGCCAGGTTGCTCCCAGCAGGTGGGAGGAGTGATGGAGGTGATTTCCACCTCTCCGTCTTCTGTTTCTTTTTTCTCTCTAGATAGACCTCTGAGTCCATCTAGAGAGGGTGCACTGGCAGTGGTGGAACTGCAGATGAAGAGGCCATAAGATTCTTCATATCCTGTCCTCTCCTCTCCCTTCCCCTCCCTGCCCACTGCAATGCCCCCTTTTAGACCTCTCCGAGGCAGCTTTTGCGACCTTAGAATGCAGGCACCACAGTTCTTTCCGCAACAGCTGTGAGGGGGCGGGAGGAGGGACCAGCTACGGGAGTCCCCCTCCAGAGGTCGTAGCAGTGTCTATGGTCTTGAAGTGGGGATTCCAAACAATGCTATGGTCCAGGACCTTCCTTCGGTTGGTCCTGTATCTCCTGCTAGTCAGTTTCATTGGATGACCATGAATGGTGCTGATTGGACTGAACTTCATGAACTTAGCTTACATGTAGAAAATTATTGTGTGGGGTTTGGGGTGGAGTGAACAGTAAGAACAAAAGGAACCCTGGCTTTACATGTTGCGTTACAAGCATGATCTCTCACTGGTATTGCTTCGGAATTATTATAATAGTGTATAAAAGCCATGCTTCACTCATTTCTCTCTTCCTCTGGCTTGGAACATCTATGCAAATACAACATATACACACAACTTGAGTCCTGTAACAGCGCCAGTGAGCTCTTAAAGGCTGGTATTACTACATAATTCTAGACAGCTTGTCAGTATTCATTGGCTCAACCACAATGTTACTTGTGGGAGGGAGAGCTGTGATGATTATCCTCAGGCTGCTTCTACTGTATGTGTGATCTGTATAGCCTAACTTCCCATTGATTTCTCAATCACATCTTTAATCTCAGTTGATAGAAGCTGGTGATCATCTTTCAGTTTATGTAATGCCATGAAATTATGGTGATGAGCCTGGGACAGAGGTGGGTAGATTCAGCCTTGTGGGATCTACTTTGGGTGGGTTTTTTTACTAGAACCCAAAGATCCACCAACCAGATCCTGGTGCAAAAAAACCTGTACACTTAAATAATCTTGAGCCCAGGAATTTGGTTTAAGCACTGGATCTAAATGGAGCTCACAGTCCTTCCACATAAAAATCTCCTCCTGGTTATCCTAAGCTTTCTTCATTTCAGTAGTATAATTTATAGTGTGTGTGTGGAGGGTCATTTTGTTACTGACAGTTTGGAATCAGAGATCTGTGACGATTTACTGCAGATCACTTGTAGATCATCCAGATCTACCTTCTGATTACCACTACCTTTTTGCGACAAATGGCATATGTCTAAACATGATTTGGCAACTTATATCTCGAAATGCAACCCATTGTAAGGAAATGCTAAACCTGCTTTTCTTGGTTCTGCGAGAGGATTTTGGTTGGTCACTTAAAAAACAAACAAGCAAGCAGTCATCTCTTAGATGTTTGAGTGCAATTGCTAATAACTGTATACCCCTGGTGGTTCCAGTTTCCCATCAGGAAATTGTGGATTTTATCATTCCTGATAGCACAGACAGTAACCCCAAGTCTATTAGTCCAGTCTATTAGTCTTGGACTTTTTGTGGTCGGCTGTCTACTATCAAGTGAGGAACAGAAAGTAAGGAGTTTGCAACTTCAGACCCAGAAGTAGTAATAAGTTCAGCGAGGGGGTTTCCTGGCACAAAAAGTTCTGTAGAAGAACTAGATAGGGGTTCAGCATGTGTTTAACTTTGTCTAAGCGGAAAGAAGCCTTTACATAAGAATGTAAAGATGTTGTTGAGCATCTGTGGTCAAAGATCTCTACACTTACATGCTTGTTCATTCCATGTTGGTTGGTTGGTTGGTATTGTGGGTGGCGGCAGGTTGTGCTAGAAAGAAACACCTTATTCGTTTTTACAGAAATTTATCATATTTCAGCTAAACACATTTTGCCTTGGGATTCGGGAGGCTATAATGACTTCCCTCAACTGAGTCTGCCCTATCATTTGGTCCAAGTTATAAAGGAGCTTCAGTTTCAGGCGTGCAGTTTGGGTGTCTAAGGTTGTGACACTAGTGAGTCAGTCTGCCTAGAATTGGGCTGCGATTTAATGCACATGTAGGAGTAAGCCCCATTGGATCAGTCAGCACAGAACTCTGGGCTGGAAGGAACCTTGTGCTCTCCATAGGTAGGCTCTAACTAAGAGGTGGAGAACCTCCAGGGGGCAAGGGTCAATTTCCCCCACCCCAGAACTGACTAGGGCTGCACATGTGCCTTGTGCAAAATTCAGTGGTGTGGTGACACAGCAGCAAGAAAGGGTTGGCTTCCCCCCTTTTTTTCTGCTGTGCCATCACACCACTTGGCTGCAAATCGCAGGTTGTTTTCTTTAACTTTTGAAGAAAACATCAGAAAAGTTTCCCCTTTTTGGCTGCCGTGCCACTGAATTTCAGTGGCAAATTTGGCAGCAGGGGGCTGCATGTTGCCCACCCCTGTTCTAACTGCACTGCAGTCTTCCAGGTGTCCAGAGTTCCTCGGATATAAATAAAAACGTTGGTGGCAGTATAACCTTCAAGCAGACAAACAGACAAACTCTGCCCTGGTTTGGACTTTGGAGGCAATAAGTAAGGGTGACTTTGTGATATTCAGTTGCTTTCTGTAAAGGGGCTGAAGAGTAACTTAACAGAAAGGCATATTATGAAATCTAAGGAGAGTATGATCACAGGCACACACACTTATCTCATAAAACCTGAAAGCAAATCAGCACACCTGGGCTGCTATCACTTTTCATAGTGTAGAAGAACATCTGGCTTTGCATTTGTTTCCGGCGTGTGTTTAGAGCCATTGAGTGGGATCATCTGTCTGTATTCCAATGCAACGTATCCCTGAATATCAGCAAACATGCTGATTTTTCACAAAACCTCTAGGGACAACTTTCATGTAGTTGGGTTGGAAATACCTAAACATCATATTAAGGGTTGTATGCCTCTTGGGATTTTTGCAACTTAAGAAAGAAAGTGAAGTGCTGAAAGAATAGTAGTGTGTTGTATTTTACGGGTAATGCCTTAAGATGAATTCTTAAGTCTTAAGATGAATTCTGACTATGGGAAAGGAAAAGCCCCTTAAGCTTTCCTTTCCTATTATTGACCTTTTAAGAGCATAAGAAGAGCCCTGCTGGTCCAAACCAAATACCTGTCTAGCCCAGTATCCTAGTGACCAACAAGATGCCCACAGGAAGGCGAGAAACAGGGCATGAGGGCAACTGTTTCCCAGTGACAGGACAACTATTTCCCAGCCTGCTGCTTCTGATCCTGAAGGGAGTATATAGCCATCATGACTAGTAGCCATCCATACCCTTATCTTCAAGAATGTTTCCAATCCCCCTTTAAAGCCATCCAAATTGGTGGCCATCATAACACACCTTCTGGAAGTGAATTCCATAGTTTAACCATGTGCTGTGTCAATGAATACTTCCTTTTATCTCTCCTGAATTTCCCACCATTCAGCATCATGGGATGACCCCAGGTTCTAACATTATGAGAGGGTGAGAAAAACATTTCTCTGCCCATGTTCTCAACACCATGCATAATTTTAGAAACTTTTATCATGTTCCTCCTTACCTGCCTTTTTTCTAAGTTAAAAAGCTCCAAACACTGTAGTGTTGAGAATCGTTCCAGCCTACCCCCAAGTTCACTTCCCTATTCTCCATTTCAGTCTTCAGTTGGAACATGTTAGAGCAGGACAAAGGGGGGGGGGCATTTCTGATTAACAAGGGCACAACTCTTCATGGGTTGTTTGTGGTTAATCAGCCATGGCTTGGTAGTGCAGCTGGGTTCAGACCACATAATAACCCACGGTTCAATAACTACCCACGCTTAGGCATGGCTCCAAGGCTGGGTCGCGCCCCCAACCGATCTTCCGCGGGGGCGCCGACCCGACTCGATTTTCTGAGCGGCGCGGAGAGGTTCTCCGCGCCGCTCGATCGGGCTTCTCCGGCCCCGTCCGACACTTCCAAGACCGGAAATGATGCGACGGGACCCTGCGCAGGTGCAGAACACGCCACAGATCCAGCGCGCCTGCGCAGGGTTCCGTCGCATCATTTCCGGTCCCAGAAGTGATGCGACGGGACGGAACAGGCAGCGCGGGCGGCTCACCGCGGAGAGGGCGAGCCGCCCCGAAGAAAAAGGTAAGGCCTCGCCGGGCGTGAGCAGGGCCAATTTCGGCCTCGTTCTGCCCGGCGAGGCTCAATTATACAAGCCTACCAACGCTCAACCCTACTCAACCCCAGAGTGTGGGTTCTCATGTGGTCTGAACCCAGTCAAAGTGTTGGATGCAGTGACTGGTTGAGGGGGGATCCTCTCTCTGATCTTTTCAATTCCTAGAGGGTAGGACAAAGTGTCAAGGGAGGTTGGTGACTCCTATTTCGGTGGGGGTCCTTTTCCATTACAGGTTTTGCAGATTTTATTTGGACCTTCATAGGAGCTATCCATGGTGCTCCATGGTAGTGAACCTATTTTGGGGGTGGAGTTCGGCAACATGGATAGCTCCTATGAAGCTCCAAATAAAACCTGCAAAACCTGTAATGGAAAAGGAGCCCCACCGCAAATAGGAGTCTCCAGTCTCCCCTGCAAAGCATGGAAAGGCGGAGAACAATAGATCCTACTTTTCTCTCATCTAAGACTTTGTAGCTCTTCACCAGTTGAGCTTGGGAGGATGTTCTATATTATAGTTAAAACTCTGTATAAACTTCTTCTGTCCGAGATGCCGAGCAGAGGAAGAGAGTAAATGTATGACAATTACCCTTGCTGGTGTAATGAATGCAATGCAGCTGGTGCAAGAAGACTGACAAAACCAAACAAGAGTATCCTCCAGTGGCAGTCACAACCTGTACCCTTCAAGCCAATAATAACAATTTCCCTCCTATGCAAAGATAAACAAACATATGCAATGCTTGTTAGCTTCTGTGCTCATCTTCTTGAATATTTGCTTTTGACCCGAGTAGTTTACTGCTGCTGGAGAGTATCCAGAGAGCTTTCGTGTTCTAATCATCACTGCAGGTACTTTATCCCACTGAGTGATGCCTTTTCTTCCAACGGGCAGAAATTTTAAACATCATCTTGGCAGATGGCGGGTAGTGTATTGCATTTGTACTAAAGGGAGCACTTGAGAGAGAAACTCACAATGTCAATAACTGCAGGGCGGCCACTTCAAAAACAGCAAGAGCCTTTTCTTAGGTTTTCTTATAGGTTTTCAAGCACTTCTGCATTTTTATTATTTTTTTGGTAGTTACTCTCTTCTAATACAGTTTGGCATGTCAGGGGTAACCCTGAAAAGCCTTGTTCTCTCCCCTGGCCCATATGCCACTGCCTTTTGCTGTGCCCGTTGTGTAGTGTTCAGCTAAATGTTAGGGATATTGGATATAATAGTACACATCTGATGACATTTCACAGGTGAAAATAGGGACCCAGTAGTGTACTGGTAAATATTGAAGTTCAGGAGCTTTTTATGACAGCCCCATAGACACATCCCCAGGAGAATCCATAATCACAACCCCAGGATATAGACACAGACTGACAGACAGAGGAGAGAGAGAGAGAGAGAGAGAGAGAGAGAGAGAGAGATCCTGTTTTTCTATTATTTATAGTCACTGTGAAGGATTGAGGCCTACACAGGCTTAAGTTTGTTGAAGCCTGAAGGCCCAAACACTTCCCTATATTAGTTGAAGCCTGAAGGCCCAAACATGTCAGGATGGGAGGGGGGAGTTTGTGAGTTTTAGTTCACCCAATAGAAGTTAAGAATTATTTCTCCTGATCAAGGTCACATGGTTATAACCTTCCAATCCTGGGAAGGCTATATATGTGTGGGGTGTGGTCAGCAGACTGGAGAGAGAGACTGACTGCAGAGAGAGACTGACTGCAGAGGAGAGAGGTAGTCTGAAGTTAAGCGAGAGAACCTTGTATTATTTGTTTGTTTGATTTGGTCATACTTGCTTTTGATTTATAACTGCTCTATTATGTAAATACCCTAATATAATAAGTAAAGTGTTGTTGTGTACCCTGAGTTGTGGGAGTGACTTATTCACCACGTCTAAAGCCTATTCCCATGCTACTGGAAACAGGCAAAGGATTTGATCTCCTGGAACGGGAGAGGCTTTGAGAAGAGGCAGAAATCTTCCAAAGGCAGGTCAAGGGGTCCCTGCAGTAGCGGAACCTTGACAGATGGTGGCAGCGGAGCGATCCTGAACAGTGAGATTAAGCACTCCAAACAGTAATTGGGTTTTTTACTAATAGAGCTGGCAAAAGCAGTGTATGTTTTAACTTCAGGCCTGCGGAATAGGGACCCAGTGAGGCAAGTAAAATGAGCCAATATCTCTCCATGAACAAAACTGCCCTGATTGAGCAGTGTAAAAAGGACAATTTGCCATGGGAGGAGAAAACAGCAGAAGAACTGAAAGTTATGCTGATCTCCCAGGCGGCAATAGAAAGAGCTGCACCCTCTAGCCCTAGTGTAGCAGGACCCCAAACAAAAGAATGGGAGCTCCGTGAACAGGAACTGCGGCTAGTGGCAAAGCAGAAGGAAGAAGAGACCAGGTTAGAGTGGGAACGGCTTCGACTGCAACAGGAACAACTTAAGGCCCAGGAAGAACAACGCAGACAGGAGGAAAAGGTGCGGCAGGAGCAACTTAAGGCCCAGGAAGAACAACGCAGACACGAGGAAAAGGTGCGGCAGGAGCAACTTAAGGCCCAGGAGGAGCAACGCAGACATGAGGAAAAGCTGCACCAGGAGAAACTTCAAGCCCTGAAAGAGCAACTTCAGGCCCAGGATGAACAACGCAGACACGAGGAAAGGATGATGAAATTGAAAGAGGAGCAGCCTGTCAGAGTTACCCCTAAGGACTTCACAGCATACACCCCAGGAGAAGACCCACAAGTGTTCTTGACCACTTTTGAAAGGGCAGCACAGAAGTGGGGACTGCAGGAGGGTGATTACATGAAGTTTGTGCCTAATTTAATCAAAGGGGAGCTGGCAGAGATTTATAATAGCATGCCAGAGGGGGAGGCTGTTTCCTATGCTCAATTCAAAGAAACGGTGTTTAAAAGGTTCAGGTTAGGTCCTGAGCACTTTAGGAAAAAGTTCAGAGGGTTAACACCTCAACCAGGTAAATCTATGGTAGAGTTTGCAACAAAAATAAAAAACCTGCTACTAAAATGGGTGGATGAAGCAAAAGCTGACAACAGGGAAAAGGTGCAAGAGCTTATGGCTCTGGATCAGTTTTATTTTCGGTTGCCCAGAGAAATAAAACTGAAGGTTAAGGATAAAGATCCTGAAACTGTAAACCAAGCTGCAGAAATGGCTGACAAACTGATTGAAAACCGGGAAGGGTTAGGCCCCAGGATTGAGTCTGAGAAGGGGGGGAAATGGGAAGCCCCAAGTAAAAAGGAGTTCAAAAAACCTCCTTTTGATCCTTCTCACCCCAGAGACCGTGCCTGCTATTCGTGTGGTCAGACAGGCCACCTCAGGAATAGCTGTCCCAAGTTACAAGCAATAACACCAGCTAACCTAGGTAGTCCTAAACCCGAACAAACCAAGCCACAAGGTGTAGCAAGCATTAAAAAAACTTATAATTGTGGATTTGTGATCACCAACAGGGAAGAGGTTAATAATCAGTTTAAAGAAACTGTTTATGTAAAGGATAAGACCATCATGGCGATGTTGGATTCTGGAGCTGATGTTTCTCTGATCCGGGCTGATTTGGTGACACCTGAAGATTTGGTACCAGGAATGTCTATTGAGATCCAGGGAGTGAATGGTCCCTCCTTTGAAGTCCCAGTAGCAAGGTTATCCATAGAATGGAGGGGATGGAGGGGTCTGTATGAAGTTGGGGTGATGGAACCTCCAACCCAATTTGCCCCTATCATTGTGGGAAAGGATATAATGGGCCCAGAAGCTCAAATATGTGTGGTAAGCCGCAAGCAAAAGGAAAGGGAGGAAACTTCAAGACAGGACCAGGCAAAAGCTAATGGGGTAAAAGAAAAAGGTACTAGAGGTACAACCCACAGTGATTCCGGAAGGTCCAAAACCAACCCCAGACCCTCCCCAAACCGAAACAACAGAACAAGCCTCCATGCAACCTGTAGACCTGAAAGCCAGTGAAACAACCGAGGCAGGTGGTTCTGTAGAGGAAAAGGCGCTAGAGACCCTTTTCCTGATTTAAGAGGAGTAGAGGAATTCAAGCAGGCAGGAAGTCCTCAGTGATCCTAGTTTGGAGCCTCTGAAAAGAGTTGCTCTCCCTCAAGAGAGGCCCTTCTCTGAGGAAAGAAGGGAGCAGATTATTTGGGAGAAAGGATTGCTGTATAGGCTGTGGTTACCAAAAACCCAAGAGTTAACCTGGAAACCACTAAAGCAACTGGTAGTACCTAACCAATTCCGGCTAAGGTTGCTAGAACTAGCCCATGATGTGCCATGCGCAGGGCACTTGGGGAAAAACAAGACTAAACAAAGGCTCATGGCAAACTTCTTTTGGCCTGGAATTGCTAAGCAAGTAGCAGAGTACTGCAGGTCTTGTGAAACCTGTCAGCGTGTGGGGAAGGCAGGGCATCACAGTAAAGCCCCTTTACAGCCTCTGCCTATTATAGGAGAAGCTTTCTTTAGGGTGGGCATGGATATTGTAGGGCCTTTCACTAAACCCACCCGCAAGGGGAAAAAGTACATCCTCACAGTGGTGGATTTTGCCACAAGATACCCGGAAGCTGTAGCACTAGCCTCTATAGATGCTCCGTCTGTAGCTGAGGCTTTGCTAACGATATTTTGCAGAACTGGATTTCCCTCTGAAATCTTAACAGATTGTGGGTCAAATTTCCTCTCCGAGATAATGGAGTGTCTGTGGAAGTGTTGTGGGGTAAAACACTTGAAAACCACTCCTTATCACCCCCAATGCAATGGAATGGTGGAAAGATTTAACGCCACACTCAAAGGAATGATTAGGGCTTATGTAAACACACACCCAAATGACTGGGATGACAAACTGCAACACCTACTCTTTGCCTACAGGGAAGTTCCACAGAAATCAACGGGATTCTCACCTTTCGAGCTGTTGTATGGCAGAAGAGTGAGAGGCCCTCTTGATCTCCTGAGGGAAAACTGGGAAGGTAAACTAGTAGAAAACAAAACCTCTGTGGTGGATTATGTGTTAAAACTTAGACAAACTCTAGATACACTCTGTAAACTAGTTCAAGCCAATGTAACCAAAGCCCAAGAGGTGCAAAAGTTCTGGTATGATCAAAAGGCACGCTCTAGAGTATTTGAGGTAGGGGATCAGATAATGATATTTCTTCCCCTGCACAAAGACAAGCTTAAGGCTGCTTGGGAAGGCCCCTACACAGTCAGAGAGAAAATGGATGATTTAACCTATGTGGTGGTTAAAGAAAAATCTGAAAAAAGACCCAGGGTAGTACATGTAAATATGATGAAGCCACACTATGAGAGGAGTGGAGTAGTTTTACAGGTGCAGAAGGTCCCAGAAGTATACCTAGGGCACAAGGTTGGAAATGGCCATATCACACCTTTATGGGACAAGGTTGAAGCTATCAGAACCTGGGACATACCTACAACCAAGAAACAGGTCAGGTCATTCTTGGGATTTGATGGGTATTACAGGAGATTTGTTCCCCATTTTGGTGAAATTGCTGGACCTTTGACTGATTTAACCAAGAAATGTAAACCTGACAAAATTGTGTGGACTGATGAATGTCAAAGAGCTTTTGATAGACTAAAGGACATTTTAAGCTCAAGGCCTGTGTTAAGAGCACCTGACTTTGAAAAAACCTTTATTGTGGCTACAGATGCCTCTGAGACTGGCATAGGTGCAGTATTGTTACAAGACTATGACTCTGTTAAACATCCAGTAGTCTACTTGAGTAGGAAGCTCTTATCCAGGGAGAGAAACCTGTCTACGATCCAAAAGGAATGTCTGGCAGTAGTGTGGGCTCTGGACAAGCTCAAGCCTTATGTTTTTGGGCAAGAATTTACTTTATGGACTGATCATCATGCCTTACAATGGATACAAACAATGCAAAATACCAACTCCAAGCTTCAGAGATGGTCTTGGAAATTGCAGGAATTTCAAATGAACATTGAACATGTGCCTGGGAAGGAGAATGTGATAGCCGATGCTTTGTCTAGGAAATAAACAAAAAACAGTTGCCTTTTTGTGTAGGTTAACGTTTCACAATTCTCTTCTGTAAAAGAGAAATTGTTCCACTTGAGGAGAAGGGGGGGAAGATGTGAAGGATTGAGGCCTACACAGGCTTAAGTTTGTTGAAGCCTGAAGGCCCAAACACTTCCCTATATTAGTTGAAGCCTGAAGGCCCAAACATGTCAGGATGGGAGGGGGGAGTTTGTGAGTTTTAGTTCACCCAATAGAAGTTAAGAATTATTTCTCCTGATCAAGGTCACATGGTTATAACCTTCCAATCCTGGGAAGGCTATATATGTGTGGGGTGTGGTCAGCAGACTGGAGAGAGAGACTGACTGCAGAGGAGAGAGGTAGTCTGAAGTTAAGCGAGAGAACCTTGTATTATTTGTCTGTTTGATTTGGTCATACTTGCTTTTGATTTATAACTGCTCTATTATGTAAATACCCTAATATAATAAGTAAAGTGTTGTTGTGTACCCTGAGTTGTGGGAGTGACTTATTCACCACGTCTAAAGCCTATTCCCATGCTACTGGAAACAGGCAAAGGATTTGATCTCCTGGAACGGGAGAGGCTTTGAGAAGAGGCAGAAATCTTCCAAAGGCAGGTCAAGGGGTCCCTGCAGTAGTGGAACCTTGACAGTCACAGGAGCTAACACACTGGTTAAAAACTCCATCATAAAACACAGACCCCCAAAACAAACAAACAAGCAAATAAACCACTGATAAACTCTCACAATTAAGTTTATGGGGCATGACTGCAATCCTACAGAATGCTCTTACTAGAGAGTAAGCTCTATTGACCTCAGTGGTGATTACTTCTGACTGCATAGGTTCAACTTGTAAAGTTAGCAAAGATCTACTACCAGCTGAAATGCAACCTTTAGTTTTGGATTAGAAATTCAAACCATCTTGCAAAGAAGGGTTACCAATTACCATTTCAAATTCAGCCTCCAAGGCAAACCTGAGTAATAATGGTCCTATTCGCAGTAATCTGATACCAAATCTGATACCCATCCAGAGACCAGAGGAAGAGGTAGAGCAGAACAGATTTAGGAACTCACTTAATTTTTAAGAAGCCATCCCACAAAAGCAAAAAGCAGGAATACAACAGGGACAGTGGTTTACCAGCACTAGCAAATAGGGACTGTATCTGATAAGCTGTTGAAAAGGGAGTAAATATCATTTAAATACTATTACATTTTCCTCAAATCATCAAAATTACTTCTAAGTAATAAACACCTCATGTACTGAACTGTTTGTCATGACAGGCAGCATAAAACGTGGGTGTTTCTAGTGACATTAATAAACGTATAATCAAGAATACACCTCTCAGTGTTGTGACCCAATTTAGCTGAGACTGCAGCCCTTTCTTCTACGAAGGACTGGCCTCCATTAATCATAGGTATGCACAATTACAGCTCCCTTACCTCATTCTGAGAAGACAAATAGTGCACAGAGGGAGAATGAGTATTCGTCAATCCTAGCCAGCCCTTACTACATATTTATTCACGCTTTGTCTGGAAATTTATTTTTCTAATGGAGTTTGACTCAGATTGCAGAGGGAGTGAAATCTAGTGTGTTAGAAAAGATGGCAGTGCAAAAGTCATTTCTGTGTCTGCATATATGCATAAACAATGGTGCGGTCCATATGTAATGTTAAACTATGCGCCTTATACACTCTCCCTCACCACTCCTCCTCTCCTGGCACAGCCACAAGCAGATCAAAAACTTTCACCTCCATTTTGAACTAACTGTGTGGTTACTGGTTATATGCAAACCCAGACAACCTGGGAAACTATGGTTTAGGGAAACAAGTCAACTTCAAACCAGTGCCTATTCAGGTGTTTGCTTTAGGGTTAAAGTAAACTTGCAAACTGGGAGTATGACTATGCTGAGTAGCTCCGCCCCCAATATCGTGGATGTAACGTAGCTCCTCCCCTTGCCCTCTGGGCTTACAGTGAGAACGGCTGCAGAGAGAGGGGGCCCACATGTACAGCAGTACCCACGGAGGCCTCCACATGGGCCAGAACCCTGTGTACAGGTGTATATGCAGAAGCCCCCTCTTTGCAGGCATACAGGCATACATGCTGTACATGCGGACATCAAGGAGAGAGGTTAAGTTACATGTGCACTGTTGTGGGGAGGTAGAACTGCACTGCAGTTCCACTCCCTGCTCATGTGTTGACATTAACTCCAAGTCATAAGAACCTAAGAGCCATGCTGGATCAGACCGAGGGTCCATCTAACATTCTGTTCACACAGTGGCCAACCAGCTGCCCATGGGAAACCCATAAGCAGGACATGAGTGCAACAGCACCCTCCCACCCATGTTCCCCAGCAACTGGTGGACATAGGCATACTGCCTCTGATACTGGAGCTAGCATATAGCCATCAGGACTAGTAGCCATTGATAGCCTTCTCCTTCATGAATTTGTCCTATCTGCTTTTAAAGCCATCCAAAGAGGTGGCCATCAGCACTACATCTTGTGGAATTGAATTCCATCGTTTAACTATGAACTGTGTGAAAAAGTACTTCCTTTTATCTATCTTGAATCTCCCACCAATCAGCTTCATGGGATGACCCCTTTTGGTTCTAGTATTATGTGTGTGTGAGAGAGAGAGAGAGAGAGGTCTCCCTGTCCACTTTCTCCACACCATGAATAATTTTGCAGGGGCAAACAGCTTTGCAAAATATGGTGGGCAGTTTGGCACAGCACTATTTTGGAATATGAATTTATCCAATATTACAAATACTGGATGCATTACAAATTGAGATTCGCTGGTCAATTTGTACTAGGGGGGGAGGGCTCACAAAGGGTAGATAAAGGGAGTCGGCATAAGCTTCAGTTCATTCATTTGGGGAGTTTTCTGGGGCTTCTTCAGACATGTTGAGGGATTGCGCACCCCCATTGCTCCCAAGGCTCAGGAACATTTCTTCTGAGCTCTGTGCAGCAAGACTTGGTAGCTGCTCCAGCTGCACCCCCTGTCTTCTCTGCCCAGGCACTTACAGGAGAATGAGGGTCCTCGGGCAATTGGAGACATGACGGAACTATGGATTCTGGTACTTTGTTTATTGTATTTTAATTGTACATCGCTCAGGGTGGCCGGGTGACCGGCCAGATGGGCGATTAATAAATATAAGAAATAAATAAATAAATAAATCAGAACTCCTGGCCTCAGACCAGGGCTGGCATCAAGGGTAGGCATGGTTGGGCATCTGCAGAGGGCCCACGCCCCAGCAGGGGCCCACAGACAAGAGCCCCCTGGAGCTGCTGCTCCTCTTCACCATTGCCACCTGCCTATTCACCTACCTCTCACTCTAGTCAAGACAATGGTAGTGGTGAGAAAGAAGCTTTGTGGTGACTGTCAGAGCAGTAAGACAATGGAACCAACTACCTAGGCAGGTGGTGGACTCTCCCAATCTGGAGGCATTCAAGGAGGTGCAGCTGGACAGCCATCTGTCAGGGATGCTTTGACTTGGATTCCTGCATTGAGCAGGGGGTTGGACTCGATGGCCTTGTAGGCCCCTTCCAACTCTACTTTTTTCTATGATTCTATGAAGCGCAGCAGTACGTGCCACTATCTACTTGCTCACTGGCCTATTGATGGTGTCTTGTGCAAGGGTCCTCAAAAACCTGGAGCCACAAGCCTTGGATAAACAGCAAAGTGTTTGATTCTCTCTCTCTCTCTCTCTCTCTCTCTCTCTCTCTGGGTAGCTCTCAGAGTATTCTTCTTCAAACTGGACCTAAGGCAAAGGCCTGCTAACCCAGAGGTCTCCTCTGAATCACCCGGAGTCTCACAAATGGCAGAGAAGCAAAACTGAGAATTTAATTTGTCCATATTTGAAAATGCGATGGGTTTTGTTAAACAGAAAGGTCTCATTAAGAACGGGCTGAACTTGTAACTGAAGAAAGGTGTTAAATATTTCAGTGCATACCAGAGAGGAACCGACTGGAGACAGGAAATTATTATAAACTCTGCTGATTAAAAGAGGTAGATTTCAGTAATGTTATCAGGAATAATTATGCTAATTCTTCTGGTGTCTTAATTGAAGGGAGAACAAATATCTGCCTGTTCAGCAGAGGTTCGTATTTAAATAATAATACTAGTTAGGTATTAGCTTTGGCTATCACAGATACCTTAAGAAACAAAACTCTGCTTAAATGATACAATAAAAAGTATAATCTAAAATATTTTTTTAAAAAATCACTGTTGCTGAATTGTTAGCTAGATAAACATGTTCAGCAACAGGTAATAGTTTTGCTTGCATTACTAGCCAGAAAGCGCTCACTTTTGTTGCTAAGGTTAATTGGCAACAGGGCACCCTTTTTAAAAATGGGAAGGTAGATCAATTTCTCCCTTAGCACCAATTAATAATTGCATACAAATAAATAATAAGGCAGCTATTCAGTTTCATTCTTCAAACAGGAAGGAGAACCTGGCACCCCCACGGGAACCTGGCTGACAGGTCGGAGAATATACCTAGGCATGGATCCAAAAAGCCAAGATCTGGATTAATTCTGTAATTATCAATTTAAGGAGCAAGCAGTTATGATGGTCAGGGTTGGTAGGCAGGAACACAATAGAAAAGGCCACGCACAAGTGTCGTGAATGATAAAGAGGGTGTGGAGTCCAGGACAACTTGCAGTTGATGATTCACGGGGAGAGAGAGTTGTCTGAGGGTCAAAGTACACGTTAAGTTAATTGTTTAGCATGCTGATCTTTTTCCATGTAGGCAGGGGCGGCCCAAGACATTTTGCTGCCAAAAGCAAAGAACAAGTTGGCGCCTCTTCCCATTGCATGCATGAAAGCTGAATGGACTGGCAAATGAATCTGTCTTCAACACTGAAGACAGATTGAAGCCGGTGCTACCATTAGGCCAACTAGGCAGCTGCCTAGGGCGCAGGGATAAAGGGGGCGCCAGAAATGCCTTGAAAAAAAATACAGCGCTCTCAAGTGGGAAGGGGGGGCGCTAAATATCTGATCTTGCCTAGGGCACCAAACTGCCTTGCACCAGTCCTGTGGGACAGCATCCTCCACTGCACTTGAAGGCAGCAGGCTAACTTAGGGGGTGCAGAGCAGTCCACGTGGCACACAGCTGCCTCATCCCACATCTTGCTGCCACCTCCCAGCATCTGCCACCTGAGGCAACTGCCTCATTCTGCCTAATGGAGGGGCCGGCCTTGCATGTAGGGGAAAAGGTTCAAGCCCAGCCTGGCCCCTGCAAGGGATGAATCTGCCAAGCTTGATTTCGCTCAGATTCTCATTTTTTTCTCCTGCTAAATTCATTCCATCCCATTTCTGCATTCGAATGCCTTTTTTTCTTTTTTTTAAGTCTGCATGAAAATTCGTACCTATTTTTGTGCACATTTTTCAAAACATACTCATTTTGGGGGTTTGCATTTTTTTCAAATGTGCACATTTTTGTGCATACCTTTTCAAATGTATGCATTTTTGCATGCAATTTTTCCATGGAATAAAGCATTTTTGTAGACATTCTTCCAAATACACACATTTTGGTACACTTTTTTATTTATTTATTTTTGCAAACTGTATAGATTTTGACATCTCACTGTGTTCCAGTTCATGTTTAGGTTTAGGAGGTGCAAATTTGGTTAGGTTCGCACTGAAATGTGAACTGAATGAATTGCTCACCCATCCCTAGAAACTTTTAGTTTTATATTTTCAGGGAGCCTTTTGTGTAAGGGAGCATTCAGAAATGAGGGACTCCCCACCCGTCATCTGAACCGGTACATCAGGAACATCAGCCAGAGGGCCAAATTCAGTTTCAGAAAAGCTCTTCTGGGCTGCATTCTAGTGCTGGCTGGGGCTGCGGGGGGGGGGGGGGGGGAGTTGTGGCAAAGGCAAAAGGAATGGCAAAAAATAGGTTGGAGGATATGGGAAGGAGTCGGTCCTATACTGGTTAGGCCGAAGCATAGTTTTCCCCCTTATGCACAGCCTGGTTATTGAAACTGGTTATCACCGTGTGGGTTGTTAAACCCTGCTAAAAAGGTTCTTAAAAGGAAACGGATTGTCCAAAGAAGGTTTAAAACTAATAAAGACATTTATTAGTTTCACTTACAATTTGTTTATTCATATATGCAGGATGCATATAGGTAGATTAGAGTCTTTGGTGTTAAGAGTCTGCTTCACTGGAGATCCCTGGCTGGAAGCCAGCTCAGACCGTGTGTCCATCAGGTCAGAGAGGCAGAGGGAGGGAGAGAGGGAGGGAGGGAGCAGGCCTCAGAGAGGGAGGGAGCGGGCCACAGGGAGGCAGGAAGTAGGGAGGAGGGGTTAGAAAACATGCACCCTGGGGATTGTTCAATTAACCCTTTCCTCTCTAACTGGTGGTCACATTACCTCGTTGATTTAAGCAGACAACATTACAATTTCCATCAAAAAATTCCCAGAATACAAAAACTACCAGCATATTTTAGTTTAAAGTTCTTACTACCAGTGACTAAGCATTAGGAGAAGGATTTCAACCTTTTAGAAAGGGGAGGGGGGATTTTGCAAAAGCCAGGAAGCCACAAAATGAGCAGCGGTTGGGGGAAAGGGGAGTGGCCACCGAGCAAACCCAGGAGGGCTGGGTTGAGGTTCAGCACCCCTATGGTATATTATACCACTCCAGAATGCAACCGCCTCATTCTGCTTGTATGTATAGACCAGTCTTGAGTCACCTGTCAGGCAGTCTGGGATTATGTTTAAGAAATCTACTGCGGCCCAATCCAGTAAATCATGATTTTTTATTCTGTCTGCAACTCACCTTGCAAAACAGTGTTCCTTTCATATTTTTTTTAAAAAATATTTTTACTCATGCTGCTGGCAAAATCAGATACCTTCTGTTTTCCCTCTACTGATAGCATTACATGGCACACATACTTTCTTGCAGAAGCTCAACAGTCATTTCACAAGCAGCTTTTGCTTGATGTATTCCACTGCTACCAAGCCAAAAGAAAAGTCTGCAGTAAGGATGGATGAGCATTTTATTCTGTTCATTTGTTTATTTTTTATAAGAACTTACCAAAATTCACAAATTTCTCCATTAACTGGAAGGAAAGAACTTGAGATTTTTAAAAAAAAAAATGCAAATGTGGAAGAAAGAGAAAGGTGACCAATTCGTCTATCCAGGCAGAGGGCTCTGAGTACTTAAAGGTGCAATCTTATGCCTTTTTAGACAGAAAAAAGTCCTACATCTCCCAGCATGCCCCAGCCAGCCATGTGCCCTAAGTCTTAATAGTCTGGCTTTGAATCCCTGTGTATGCAACCACGTTTACGGTGCTGAATTAGGGTTGCCAGCCACCTCTTTTTTTTCTGCTGGGCTCCTCATCTTTCACAGCTACATGGCAGGCAGGTATAGCACGGTCCTCTCTATGCCAGGATTTGCTGTATCTATTTCATTTGGCTGGTGCAGACATTTGAGAATTTTGTTCAGCTCATTCTGTATAATTAAGAACTTCCCCAAATTTGCAAATTCCTTCATAAATGGGGCAGAAATTGAGGTTTAAAAAGTCTGAATGTGCAGAAAAGCGAAACTGACAGATTCATCCGTCCCTAGGAGGCAGTTATGAAATACAGGCAGTCCCCGAGTTAAGAACGTCCGACTTACAGACAACCCATACTTAAGAATGGACTTCTGAGTACATAGCGTAGTATACTACGCAATTTGCGTAATTTATGCCATTTGCGTAAATGCTGATTTTAACGTATAGAACGCTGTGCTGTTCCGACTTACATTCAAATTCGAATTAAAGACATTCTTAAGAACGGAACTCGTTTGTAACCTGGGGACTGCCTGTATTAAGCTCATGATTCACACAAGCCCTCACCATCAAATCTCAAGGTTGATAATCAATCTTATGCAGATGAAATTCCTTCACATTAAAGGAATCTTTTAAAGAAGCTGTGTTTTAAAAATAAATAATCATAATATCTGTAACCTTGAAGATGAAATTCTTAAAATTTGACACCATACCCATGTGCAAGGCACACAGAACTGTCCCACATATTGAAGTAAACTAAAGTGCCCCTCAAGGAGTTTGGGTTGAAAAAGCAGTGCCTGTGGGGACCTCCAATGGCACCTGCAAAGTTCTCCACCCCCTGCCCCCTTAAAAAATGTTTTTTTTTTTAATTGAAAACCGTGGGGGTGCCAGGTTCTCCTTCCTGTCCCTGAACCTGCTGCTGATCAGCTGTTCAGTGTGCAGGAAGACAGGGAAAGAGTTGCTTCCCGGCCCCACCCAATCTTCTTCCGTCCACACAGAGTCTCTAGTCAGACACACCTGGTAGGCACCAGGTTTCGGGAAGGGTGGTGTATGTCATAGGGATTGAAGTTTCTCTCTCCTGCCATTTTCAGCTCTCTTGCCACAGAAAATTTGACATGGGCTGTTCTGTACTTTTTTTTATTTATTTTATTTATTATATTTATACCCCACCTTTTTTCCTGCATGGAACCCAAGCCAAGGCGGCTTACATAGTCCTCCTCCTCTCCATTTTATCCTCACAACAACCCTGTGAGGTAGGTTAGGCTGAGAGTCAGTGACTGGCCCAAAGTCACCCAGTGAGTTTCATGGCCGAGCGGGGACTAGAACCCGGATCTCCCGAGTCCCAGTCCAACACTCTCACCACTACGCCACACTGGCTCTTAACATGTTTAAGATTCTGAAGCATTTTGGTTTAGTGCAGCCTTCCCCAGATGGGTGCCCTCCAGATGTGTATTCCCATGGCTGGGGATTATGGGAGTTGCAGTCCAACACATCTGGAGGTTGGGGAAGCCTGGTTTAGGGGTCTGATCGAATGCTCTGGAGATGAAGACCCACGTAGCATTTTAATGATGATTCCCCCCTTGGTTCATGTCCTTAATTATATCCAAAAGAAAGTGAATTGTAAATTGCACAACCCTTTATCTCTGACCATCTCTTTTTCTTCCTCCATTCACATCAGGGTGTTGCATTTTTATGTCATACTTTTCAAAGATCCTCAGGGGATCTGTGCTTCCTTCTCCTTTCAATATCCCATTTAGGGCCATCCCTGGTGACAAGTTTAAAGTGCGATTTCTCATCTCATTTCCCTTCAGGCCACATCTCCAAGCACAGTTTCAAATATTGCTAGGAGAAAACTAGTCAGCCCGTTGTCAGAATCTGGAGCATAGAACTGAAACAGGAGTTGGTGCCAAAGCACTTGGTCTAAATTACGATTAAGATGGCCATTGGTAGGCATTGTGCGACAGGTAATCCAACCTAATATGGCTGAGAACTTGTCTGCAGCCCATTTTATATGTCAGCTGCTGATATTACATCTAGTATAGCTCATTAGGTCTCGGAGTCTAGGGCGAGGAAGAGTGGGAGTTTTAGTAGGTGATGGCTTTTGCATGATTGCCTGTAAGCTCTGTTTACTCCACAAGGCCTGTCAAATATCTCTAGGCCTACCTGTAAGTGCTCCTTTAGAATGATATATGGCTTCCTGCATCTTGCAAGCCTGGAGCTTGTTAAAGTTGTTAATCAGAGAATTATAGAGTTGGAAGGTACAGAAAAGGTCATGTAATCAAGAATCAATAACATCTACACAGGCCTTCCCCAACCTGGTGACTTCCAGTTGTGTTGGCCTGCAACTCCCATAATTCCCAGCCAGTAGGGGAATTATGGGAGTTGCAGTCCAACACATCTGGAGGACACCAGGCTGGGAGAAGCTGATCTACATATTGCCTTCCACCTACTATCGACCAATCTATGCCAAGGCAAACAGCAATGTGCCACCAACAGAGTACCTTTTGTGATACAAGAGCTGCTTACAAAACACATGCAGCTACATGCTTGCTAGACACATACAAACTGCACACAAAATGTGTACACTGGAGCAAAGAAGGCAATTAGCTGATCTGATCGGGAGGATGGGGCAGAATTTCTCCCTATCGCAAATATGGTGATCAGACGGACTCTGAGCACGAGCAAAAATTAAACTGTGCATGGCCGAAAGGTCTAAAATTCTAAGCTGGGAGAAAATAAGGAGTTATTCTGACACCAGAAAGCTCAGTTTCTGCAACTGGAAGAAAGATTGCATTATTAATTAATTCATATATATTAATTAATATTATCTTATAACATCAACATATAATAATAGAATTCTATTATTAATAGAATTCTATTATTATATGATATGTATAGAGAGAGATAACTACAGCTATATAAAATATAAATTCATATTAGTAATCATATTATTCAGATGATGCATGTATACATTTCATTTCACTGAAAAGCAGAAAGGGGGCCTGGAGACCATTACAATGACTGGAAACTGTGTCAAAATGAAGAATTTTCACTTCTCACTTACCTTTGCTTTAAGGTAAGCTGCTTCTGGAAGGAGTAATCGGGAGCAGGGAAGGGGAAAGGGCGGTTAACCCTTTCCTTGCCCGCCACTTCCCCATTCCAAATCACTCAATAGTGATTCTCTTTAGCCTTCAATAGGATTTCAAATGTGTGTTCTGGCCTCAACCTATGTCAGTCTGTGTGTCTACCCGGGCAGCTAACCTTACATCTCATCCACACTTTCATGTAAATCCATCTCCACTCCAGCTTTGTTGAAAATACAACTTGAACAGCAAACAACTAATAAATACAGAGGATCAAAACTGTAGAAGGAGGAGGAAGAATGGAAGTTGAAGCAATTAATATATATTTTTAAAGGGGGGACGGCCCCTTTACTTTTAAAAATGCCAAAAATAATAGCATTTATTAGACACCAAAGAACAATTTTTTAGGACTGAAGCCCTTATAACAACATCATCATCATCATCATCATCATCATCATCATCATCATCATCATCATCATTGTAGGGGCGGGAATGACAGAGAAGCCCCGTGTCAGCGAGATGGGAGATTAAAAAACCCTGTTCCCGTGTGTAGACGCCCATAAATCCACACACAGAAGTTCAGAGCTTTCTCTCTCCTCTGCGCAGCGTGCAGCGTTTCGGTTGCAAACAGCCAGCCAGCTCCTGTAATCTCATTCCAGCTGCCAGCTCCCCCGGTTTGTAGATTCCATGTAGTAAGGAAATAACTCTGTAACTCTACAGGTCTATTCTACCTG
Source organism: Shinisaurus crocodilurus (assembly GCA_021292165.1). Classification (NCBI taxonomy): domain Eukaryota; kingdom Metazoa; phylum Chordata; class Lepidosauria; order Squamata; family Shinisauridae; genus Shinisaurus; species Shinisaurus crocodilurus. The sequence goes on along the minus strand of CM037876.1, from coordinate 24,344,871 downwards.
TTTATTTACTTTAGAAAGTAATCTTCTACAGAGTATACATTCCTAGTTACAGTCCATGTGCAGAGTACAATGCATAGCAAGCATTTATTTCAGTGGAGCAAGGTTGGCTTTACTCCACCTCAGCAAAGACGTTACATGGTTGCATTAGTCCAGCAAGCAAAAGTCAGAAGAAAAAGAGTGAAGAGAGTGAACAGTCCTGTTCCTCTCTCAACAATGGCTACAGACAGAAAAACAAGTCAGTACATGACCAGAAAGCATAAACCATGTGACAGGCTCATACTGTTTCCCATACACGCTAGAAACCCCAGCAAGAGCACGAGATTCATAGAAAGACATAACAAACTTGTTTACCGCCAGTCTGTTCCTTCCATGTTGTCAACAATGTGCTCCAGCTTGTGAATGTGAGACATATCACAACAATTATCCCCATAAAACCCAGAACCCATCTGTGAATGGCCTGGAATGCAAACTTCTGAGTGATCCAAACCAACCAAATTCACCAGTCACACATGACTCGATGGGAGTGAACTAACAATGTCTATAGAAACCATGTTCCAATACCCATTCTAGGCAATAGTCCATATTCCAGGAAATGGCCTGGAATGCCAACTTCCAAGTGAGCCAAAGCAACCAAATTTACCAGCTACACAGAACTCAATGGGAGGGATGCAATCAGCCACAAAACCTTCACAGAAATCACATTTTGGTACCCATTCCAGCCAATAAATCGTATCTAAGGGAAATGGCACAGAACACCAACTTCTGAGTGAGCCAAACAAACCAAATTCACCAGCCACCCATAACTAGATGGAAGAGATGCAATCAACCAGAATGCATCCACAGAACCCACGTTCCAGACAGTACTGATCCCAGGCAATAGTCTGTATTCCAGAAAATGGCCCAGAACGCCAAATCAATCAAATTCACCAGTCCCACATGACTAAATGGGAGTGATGCAATCAGTAACAGAACATCCACAGAACCCACGTTCCGGTATCTGTTCCAGGCATATGGAGGTAGTATATAGCCATCAGGATCAGTAGCCATTGATAGCCTTCTACTCCAGCAATTGCTGATAGATCTATACAGGGAAAATTGAAGCAGTTCTAAATGCAAATAGGGGTGGACAATTTGGCAAACAACACAATGCCCAGCTGGGGCAGAATAATGTGTGCTTGCCCTTGCAAAGGCCTGTTTGGAACTACACAGGGGAGAAGGCCACTGGGGACGGGCAATTTGGAGCACAGAAATGGGTGAAGGACAGACTAAGCACCACTTTCCTCCCCCATTGTTTCTGTTTAAACATCTCCCTTTCAAAGCACCTTTGCTTTATTTTGGGGGATTTTTTAAGGCACCAGGGTACTGCTACAGTCCTTAGCATGTAATGTTAGGCCCTGGGTGTGTGCTGAGGGTGAGGGGGCTCAGCGGAGCATGGACAGTGGTGGATATCATGGCACCACAACCTCTGTTACCTCTGAAGGTCTACATCCAGAGCCCTCTTGTCAAATACACCCTTATTATGGTATGGAAATGGCCCCCATCCACCTTTGCAAGCATGATGAGTAATAGGGTCTGTGTTAATTTTCACAATGGGTTTTCATATGAAAGCCTGTGAGGAGATAAGAACTTCAGCGGAATAAGCCTTTGCCCTCAGGATTTCAACGGATATTTCTGAGGCATCTTCCAAAAACTAAAATAGAAAGACAAAGAGCTGTCTTTCCCTCAATCTATTCCCCCATTGTTGGGAGATTTCTGCCTTTCATTTTTTTCTGTGGTGTGGATGTAACATTTTGTGTTCAATACTCCATTAACCAAAATGAGCCACAAAATACTTTACTGGAAATGGGGATTGATGATTTATATTTCAAATTAAACTATGGGAAAATCTGAGTCATGCTGTTGTTTCATTCTCTTGTTTAAATCATAGAACGAAGAAGGTTTTGCACAGGAAGGAATTATGGCTAACACAAACGTGCCAGCAGACACTGAAAATGAGGCCTATGAAATGCCCCCTGAGGTAAATCTTTCTGCGATGGCTTCTCACAGAGTACACCAGTAATGGATGTGCTGGTCATTTATGTTTGAAATGCTTTGGAAATTGGAAAACTGTCTTGTCAATAAACCTGGCTTGCACTCACTGAATGAACTCTGCACAGTGGGCAAAGCTGAACGAGCTGAGACTAGTTGCCGTTGAATTTCACCTAAACTGAAATTTTGAGGTGAATTTGTAGGTTGATGTTCAGGAGAATCATCTGAAGAACCTGGAGGAAAGCAAAAAGAGATTTGATAAGGCCAGTGAAATTTACTGGGGATTGTGACTTTAAAAAAAATAAAAATCCTCTGGCTGCAAAACAAAGTTTTAATCCTCTAGCTGCATTGCTGTATGGCAGGGATGGGGAACCATTGGCCTTCCTGATGTTGGATTACAGTTCTCATCATCCTTGACCATTGTCCATGCTGGCTGGGACTGATGGGAGTTTGATTCCAACAACATCCACAGCTTTCCCACTCCCTGCTTCATGGTATAATGCCAGTGAATCCAATGTGAGGATTTTAGTTTTGATCAGATCCTAAATCAGTATCAAAGAAACAGACAAAAGGGATTCATATATTATGCAGTGTGAAAATACTTGTGCAGCCTGCTTTTCTGGCCATGCCATTTCTGATAAAGCTGCTCAGAATTGTAGATTGCTGTTCTTCCTGCAAAACACTTTCTCTCCCCCTACCTCCCCCCCCACCAATCCTACAGCTTATTCAAGCAAGATCCTACAAAGATATCCCTACACAACATTAAATACAGAATTACAGACTTTAATGGGCTGTGAATGTCAGTGCATTGCAGCATTTTCTAAGGAACTATATCTATTAAAACTTCCCATTTACCATCTTTAAAAGCAGTTAGCATACGTTTTTCCTTTGTATACATTATAGTGATGCAAATGAAAAGTATATATTATGTTTCCCTAATGTAATATATGAGGAACAGCCTCTCCGCTGCTCCCCAGACAACTTCCTACCTTCAATGCATCCCCCTGCCTTCAGTGCAGAATGCAGGCTCTATTTGGCCTCTATTCTTGTGAGCCCACCAAAAACAAAAGACACCAGAAGAACCAATTCAGTACAAAACAGGTCTTGGATAGTGGGCAGACCAGAGAGAAGCACAGAGTTGCCCCACCATGAGCACCACTGCCTCCATTCCCAACAGGACTATGAACGGCAGAGGTTGCAATGCTGTTGAACTGGCCAGGGTTGGAAGAGGTGTGAGCAGATGCCACCTGGCCCATGTCCTCTAACACCATACACAGGTGAGAATTCAGCCTCAGAGCCATGGGAAGCCCAGATGATTGCTGCAAACACCCTCAGGAGGACCAGAGCCCATGTTGTTAGCAGGGGAGGCCGGTGACTCCTGTGTCAGTGAGGCTCCTTTCCCATTACATCTTTTTGTTTGAGCTTTATAGGAGCTATCCATGGTGCTGAAATCCATCCCCAAACTAGGCTCACCTAGTTTGGAGCACCATGGATAGCTCCTATAAAGCTCAAACAAAAAGATGTAATGGATAAAGAGCCCCACTGACATAGGAGTTACCAGCCTCCCTGGTTGTTAGGGAAGAGGCACTGCTTTCTCAGAGCGATTGAAGGCCAACTTCACTTCACCAAGGCCATGAGGAAAGGGACCCAGTGATCTTCCACCCCAGATGTACTATAGAATAAAGACATCCATCCGACCTTTGGGGAATGGGTCAGGTAACCATGAGCTACAGACGTACTTGAATCCAGTGGTCTCTCCTTTCTAAACTATGTCCCTCTTCCAACCTGTCCAAGGGAAATGAGAAATTCATTCAAAGCATTGCAGGGGAAGGCAGGATCCTGGTCAAACTCACAAGGATTGACAGATTTCTAAGAGTCGCTAGGGATGTATGAGAACTTCATTTCAGTTCATTTTTTCTCAGAATTCACTGAGTCTCCACCTCCCGTACCGAACATGAACTCAAACACAATCTGCAGTCTAAGTCTGTACATTTCTGAGCTTGCAATGTGATTTGCGGACCAAAAAAATGTATTTAACATCATGCGTACATTTGAAAAATGCACATGAAAAAAATTGTACTTTTGAAAAATGCCCACAAATATGCTTTAATCAATGGGAGAAGAATGCATACAATCTGATATGGATATGAGACAGAACGAGCTTTGAGGTGGAGAACTTTGAAGAATTTGAGTTTTGCTTGTATGCACATCCCTCTAGTCACAGCATACTTCCCCTGTAGACAACACATTAGGCACCTATTTGGGCCCTGAGACTATCCATAAGGGAAAGAAGAAACCCAGACCATACACTGCTTCAATGCCAGTTAGCAGGGACTCCTCTTACAGCTGAGAGAGGTCCAAGTCTTCCCTCATTAAATCTGAACATTCTGAAGCCTCTGTAGAGTCCAAGAGAGACAGAGAGATGTCTCAGCTTAGAAGCGCTGGCTAGAAACTAGCCACGGGCAAGCTTTCTTCCACAGTCCTGAAAACAAGGTTTGGGAGAAGAATTCCCGCTAGGTATTAGGAAATCAGTCTTCTCCCTTGATATTCTGATCTACCATGTATACAAATATTTTTTCCCATGGGAGAGCATTCTATCTCATGAACCTCCACCTGAAATCTGAAGTTGTACAACTTGGACACAGGTTTACCACTTCAGTGAGAATTAGTCCTCAAAGTGGTTCATATACTGAAATTTTAATTTCTATTTCTTCTTCCTCCTCCTCCTCCTCCTCCTCCTGATCTTCCTCCTCCTCTTGATCTTCTTCATCCTCCATTTATTTATTTATTTATTTATGTATTGCATTTTTATACTACCCTATAGCCGAAGCTCTCTGGGCAGTTTACAACAGTTAAAACCATAAAATACAATATAATATAACTATAAAATTCAAAACCACAGATTAAAACAGTAACAGAGTTAAAAACTACAAGATAAAAATGATTAAGATGATTAAAATGATTAAAATGCCTGGGAGAATAAAAAGGTCTTCACCTGGCACCGGAAAGAGTACAATGTGGGCACCAGGCGAGCCCCTATGGGGAACTCATTCCACAACTGGGGTACCACAGCAGAAAAGGTCCTCCTCCTGGTAGCCACCTGCCTCACTTCCTTTGGCAGGAGCTCTTGGAGAAGGATGCTGATGAAGATCTTCGTGTCCGGGCAGGTACATATGGGAGGAGACGATCCTTCAGATACCTTGGCCCCAACCCATAGAGTTTTGAATGTTAATACCAGCACTTTGAATTGGGCCCAGAAACAGACTGGCAGCCAGTGCAGATGAGAAAGCACTGGCATAATATGTTCTCGTTGCCCAGTCCCCGGTTAATAATCTTGCTGCCCTATTTTGGATGAGCTGAAGTTTCCGGACCGTTTTCAAAGGCAGCCCCACGTATAACGCATTGCAGTAATCCAAACGAGAGGTTACCAGAGCATGGATAACTGTAGCTAGGCTATCTCTGTCCAGATAAGGACGTAGTAGTTGGTATATCAGCCTAAGCTGATAAAAGGTGCTCCGTGCCACAGAGTTCACCTGTGCCTCGAGTGACAGTTGTGGATCCAAGAGCACCCCCAAACTACGAACCTGATCCTTCAGGGGAAGTGCAACCCCATCCAGAACTGGTTGAATATCACTTAGCCGGGCAGATGAACCATCCACTAACAGTACCTCTGTCTTATCTGGATTGAGTCTCAGTTTATTAGCCCTCGTCCAGTCCATTACCATGCCCAGGCACTGATTCAGAACAGTCACTGCCTCACCTGGATTAGATGAAAAGGAGAGATAGAGCTTAGTGTCATCTGCATATTGATGACACCTCAGCCCACACCTCCGGATAACCTCTCCCAGTGGTTTCATGTAGATGTTAAACAGCATGGGGATAAAATAGAGCCCTGTGGCACCCCATGGCATAACTGCCAAGGGACAGAGCAGTAATCCCCCAGCACAACCTTCTGGAATCGGCCGCCCAAGTAGGATTGGAACCACTGGAGTGCAGTGCCTCCAACTCCCAACCCAGACAACTTATCCAGAAGGATACCATGGTTGATGGTATCAAAAACCACTGAGAGGTCCAAGAGAATCAACAGGGTCACACTCCCCCTGTCCCTCTCCCGGCAAAGGTCATCCCACAGGGCGACCAAGGCAGTTTCCGTTCCAAAACCAGGCCTGAATCCAGATTGAAATGGATCTAGATAGTCCATTTCATCCAAGAGTGCCTGGAGTTGACCAGCAACCACTCGCTCAAGAACCTTGCCCAGGAATGGGATATTAGCTACCGGCCTATAGTTATTAACATCATCTGGGTCCAGGTTAGGCTTTTTAAGAAGTGGCCTAATCACCACCTCTTTCAAAGAGATGGGCACCACTCCCTCTCTCAAGGAGGCATTTACAACCTCCTGGACCCAGCCGGCTATCCCCTCCTTATTTGATGTAATAAGCCATGATGGGCAAGGGTCAAGCACACAGGTGGTTGACTGGACTTGGCCAAGCACCTTGTCTGCATCCTCAGGCCTCAATAACTGAAATTCATCCAGTAAGACCAGACCAGACGGTGCTCTAGACACCTCTACTAATGGAGCTGCACTAATTGTGGTGTCCAATTCATGACGAATTTGAGCAACTTTATCTTCAAAGTTCTGTTCAAACTCATCACAGCGTGCAACTGTGTGCCTCCTCCTCCTTGTCTTCTTCTTCCTCCTTGTCTTTATCTTCTTCTTCTTCTTCTTCCTTTTCCTCCTTGCCAATATTGACTATTGTTGTTCTCAACAGGAAGAGTACCAGGATTATGAACCTGAAGCATGAATTCCACCCCCTTCTGTCTCCTGCTACCTGTTAACAAAGACATCCTGTCCTGTACAAGTGCTGAGTTCCAATGTGCCCGGTTGTAAACTATTTTTATAGTTTTGAAGTCTTCCATCAGCAGTGATTGGAGCATCTGTAACTGTGTCCAGTTTTCGTTTCGGTAACCTCCCTCCTCCCTCTGAAACGGAAGTCTGGGTCTCAGAGCCATTGTTGTTGTGTGGATATTGTGGCTTCAAGTTCTAAAAAATCTGAAAACAATTTTAAAAAACACCTAAGTGTCTACTCCTTATTTCTAAAGCTGTACGTTTTGTTGATAGATTGTTGGTACTTTGGTATTGTTTATGATACGAGAATTATTTTTTTTAATGTTTCCTATTATTATTCTTTTCTGTCCAAGGATGACATTATTGTGAAAGTTGTTAATATATTTCTATACATATATACATATACATAAAGTAATTGAGCATGAACTATGCACCTATAAATATTAACTGTGAAATTTTATCTGTTTTGTGACACGTTTTACTACCTTGTATCTGTAAATAATGGTGTCCAACTGGAATAAATAAAATATGTTATCTGTTCAAAAAGGAGTTTCTAAATGTCTGTGGAACAATTAGCTTCCCTTTTTGTGTAAGTGTTAAGGTTGCTTCACACATTACATGGCAGCAAACACATGTTTACTGCTGTGAGCAGACATGGCAGGGAGCTGCAGTCAAAATTGGCTCTGTGAATGGAACTAGAGATGGGCTTGCTGATAGGGATGGGTGAGAATTTCATTTCGATCTGTTTTTTATCAAGAGTTTACAAAATTCACAAATGTCTTCCTATCTGGGATGGAAAGAACTGTGATTTTAAAAATACTGAATGTAGGAGAAACTGAAACTGACAAATTCATCCACTCAAGGCCCCAGGGCTTTGAATGTGAAGCTCTTAAAGTCTGGGTTTGTTTGAGTCCCTGTGTATTCAGCCACATTAGTGCTGAAATAAGATTACCACCTCTTTTTTCTGGAAGGCTCCCCATCTTAAATGGCAAGCAAGTACAATATGGTCCTCCTCATATTGGGAGTAGCTGTACCCATTACATTTGGCCAGTGCAGATGGGTGAGAATTTTGTTTCAGTTCTGTTCTGATAAGAATTTGCCAGCATTTGCAAATTTCTTCGTATTCGGGACACAAGGAACTTGAGATTTACACAAAACAAAAGTGGGAGAAAGCAAACCTGAGAGATTTGTCCATGCCTACCTTGGAAAAACCAAACTGGGGGAGTGGGGGGACGGGGAGAGATCACAACCAACCCTCCCTACCAGCTCCTCCTGGTAGGAACATATAGTGCAGAGTATATATAGCTTCGGCTACATTCTACTTTGACAACAAATCTTCAAGACATCGGGTTTTCAAGCTTGGTAATAGCATACCTTCCCTTAGGCAAAGCATATGCAGAAAAATGAGTGTATTTTTCACAGATATCTATGAAGATTTTGGTATTAATTATTTACATTACGGTGCCGAGTTGCCAACATATTGCATTGCTAAGCCAGTGCCCTTGGAAAATATGAAGTGTATGCATTTATCTGAGTAATATGAGTCAAGTGTGTTTATTTTTTGGGGTTAATCTTTTTTCTTTATTTCTAGGTAAACATCAGCCAAATCATTTACAGTTCAAGGCCATTTGCAAGCACACTGTGAATGCTCTGCTGTATCTGGTTCACGTACCTTTTGGAAAAACCTGCCTGCAGATGGCCAAAAGGGCTGCTGCCCATAGGCTCTCATGGTCTCCATGGCAACCCTGTGTGTGCGTGTGCGCACGCATGCGTACGTGCATGTGTGTGCGTGTGATGCGATGCGATGCAGTGCACGAGTAATATGCTGCATTTTAATGAAATTCCTTAGGGCTGGCAAAGGCTGTTTCCCAGGTAAACAAAAAGCCGCATTTTGCTTTATTACCTGCGGAACTACGGAAGCCAAACAACAGGCTGCAAATATCAGAGCTGAACTTGACCCCAGCAAAACTGTCTCCAAGCAAAGATCAGATCAGTAAGATCCAAAGTCTTCATGTTACAGTTACTCGGTCTTCATGTTACAGTGGTTGTTTTAAATATATAAATAACAATACACTCTCTGTGTTAAGCAAAGCTGCTTAGAGAATTATGTATTAGCCTGTACTAGGAGGTGAGTAAGAAGCAGAAGCAGGGCCGGATTAAGATAGGGGCTATTGGAGCTGCAGCTCCAGGCCCCTATCCCAAAACAGGCCCACAATCAGGACCGGTGCAGGGCAGTTTGGCGCCCCAGGCGAAATAATATTTAGCGGGGAGCCCTCTCCAAAGCAGCCCTGCTCTGCAAAAAAAAAACAAACCCTGCACCGCCACCACCAACCTACCCTCCGCCGCCGCCGCCACCGCCGAGGAGGAGGAGGAGGAGGAAGTGATGCGACGGGACCCCCACGCTGTTTTTTGCCGGGGAAACCATGGCAACAGGGCTGTTTAAGCCCTGTTGCCCTGGTTCCTCCCGCCAAAACAACGCGGGCGGGGCTCCGGAAGCGACACGACGCGGAGAAGGTAGGTGGCGGGGGGGTCGGGGGGGTGATTGCGGCGGCGGGGGGAGGCGCAGCGGCAGCGAGCGGGAGGGCGGGGGGAGGCGCAGCGGCGAACGGGACGGGAGGGTGTGGCGGCGGCGGCGGGAGGGAGGGTGGGGAGGCGGAGGCCTTCAGCCGCGCGCCCTCCTCAGCACCAGGCCCATAATGCTCTTAATCCGGCCCTGAGCAGAAGCAATCCTTCTCTCTCTCTCTGACTGGGTTCAGACAATATGATAACCCACACTCAAGGGGGTTGTCGTTGAACCATGGGTTGTTGTTGAAACATGGGTTATCGTGTTGTCTGAACCCAGCTGCGATAACAAACCATGGTTTGTTAACCATGAACAATCCACAATTCACAACCCAACAACAAATCATAGGTTCTCTTCATGGGTTGTTCATGGTTAACAAACCATGGTTTGTTATCGCTGCTAGACAACACAATAGCCCACGTTTCAGCAACAACCCACACTCAACCCATACTCAATCCTTGACTGTGGGTTATCGTGTTGTCTGAACCCAGCCCCCCCCCCTCTGTTCTTTGTTTGGGTAGAGACAACCATTTATCCCCTGGGTAATTTACCAAAATTTGCATTCAACCACTTGGAAATCTGACTTGTTACAGATGCCTCTTTTACAACACTTTTACAACTCTTTTACAATTCTTTTGCAGCCAATGTATAGTGTAGCCATCACTAACCTGGTGCCCTCCACATGTGTTGGACTACAACTCCCATCATTCCCAGATAGCATTGAAGGCATCAGTTTGGGGGAGGCTGGTACAGTGAAATTTTCCTTACAACTTGGTAGATAACAGAGACACCAACAAAAGGGGAACCCCACAAGGAATGCCCAACAGCCAAAAGCAAAGGGGAAGACAAAAAGGTTGTTTTATTCAACAAAGAAAAAGGTTCCAACATATTTTGGACCACATGCAGGTCCTTCCTTCTTCAGGGAAATAAAAAAAAACAATATACTGTACAACATTTATAGACTATAAATATTCCCTGTGTTCAATAGTGTATACCACATCAATAGTACAATTGTCCATCACCATACAAAGCTATGAAAATCTACAAAACCTAAAGAAAGAGAGGCTCAAAATATACAAACATAGATGGCCAAGCTATCCCAGGTATCAGGACCTACCAGGGCTAGAACCTGCAATTTTCAAACCTGTGCCCTGTGCTGAGACACTCAGGATATAAAAGCTTATCTGGATGTCTTCCCATGCTACAGAGTGACTCCATCCATGCAGGCAGCCCCTTGGCTTATCCTTACCTGGTAGGGCTAAAATAGCTTCCAGGTCAGCCTTGAGTGTGTCTGCCTGCCCACCTTTGCTCTTGTGGGTGGTTGCTGCCCAGACTTTTCAGATTCCCACCCTGTTGGCTCTACAGACAGCCTGTGGGCCGGCATTATGACTCTGAAGTAGTTTTATGGCCTGTATGCTCTCAAGCAACTGGTTTACAAAATGACACCACACACACGTAATGATTTTTATCAATTGGTAGATGATGGTATATATCTTCTGCATCTGCCCTCTGTACTATCCAACCACGAAGGAATGAGAATTTCATCACACATCAATTGCAGATGGGTGGTTAAATGGCTGCCCTATATCCATTCCCCCATCTCTCCCTTTCCCCACTTCTCATATCCATGGCCAGGGGCAGGGGTGGGAAGTAACTCACGCGGGTGCATCCATCTGAAGCTATGAACAGAGCCCACAGAACTGAAAAGCCCATTCTTCAAATTAGCAAGAGTCAATGCATCTGGCTGTGCACTTTCTACCTCCACGTGTTGCTTCTTCCTCCCTTTTTCAACCGCTTTAATTGGTCTTTTAATAAGGGGCCAGATGCAAAAGAGGACAAAATGGCAAGGATGCTGATTTCCGCTGAACATTAGGAAAAGCTTCCTAATGGTAAGAACTGTGTAACGATGTAACAGTCTGCCTTGGGAGGTGGTGGGTGGGCTCTCCTTCTCTGGAGGTTATTAAGCAGAGGCTGGACAACCATCTGTCAGGGTTGCTGCAGTTGCATCCTCCATTGCAGATCCTGCAGCGAAGAGGGTGTTGGACTAGATGACTTCCAAGATCCCTTCCAACTCTATAAATGCTATGAAGTGCCATATCAGCTCGTTCACGTCTTTAAAATAAAGTCACTTTTGCTTTTTAATCACATCCTTGACCTTTGGGGTCTTCGATCTGTGCCCACTCCACACTACTGCTATGGCAAATGTGTACTAGACTGATACAAGACCCAGATAACATTGGAGTTGTTTTCATGGGGATTTTAACATGTCCTGGCCACTGGAATAGTTAGATGGTGGTAGCGTGTTGAGGTTTTGTAGATTTTTCAGCTTTTGGCTTCTGGAAATGGACTGGGTTCAGGGCAGGATGGTGGGGGGAAACACTACACACTCCTCATATCGTGACAATGACAGAATGTTGGAACTCGGTTTGAGACAGCAAGATAGATGAGATACTACAGCACCCATCCCCACCAAGAGTACAAAGAAACAACCAAGGTCTCCCCTAGGTCCTAGCTTCCTCCTTCTTGTTGCTCCGTTTGGGCTGAATTTGGCATCTGGCCACGCAGCCAGTTGCTGGCTCCTCCACAAATCCTTTGGTGTTGCAATTAGTGAGGCAAGGACCATAAAGAAGTCCATGCGGTATTAATATTGTTCTGCATTCTTTATCTTGCTTTAGCCCCTGGAGTTCTCCCATGCCAGCCAAGCCAAATGACTTCAATCCATGCCACACACCTGCTGTTCCTCAACCTGGTGCCCTCCAGATGTTTTTGTACTTCAACTTCCTAACCAATATGGTCAATGATCAGGAATGCTGGAAGTTGTAGTCCAAAACATCTAGAGGGCTCCAGGTTGGGGAAAGCTGCCATGCACAGGCCCAGCAGATGAGTTCTAGTGTCAATCATTCTTGTTTGTGTTCCTGGATAATCTCAGTAACACATCCAAGGGACGCAGATTTATCTCTGCTCGTACAATAAACTCATTAAATCCAGGCACAGAAAGTGAGATGATGATGATATAATATTTCTGTGGCATGTGGAGGGTCTTATCAGATTGAATTCAAAGAGATATTTTTAATAGTAAAGTTCTGATTATTCTGCACTGGAGTCAAACTGCAGAACACTATCCAGATTCAATACTGGACATACCCTCCCCATACACAAAAAGGGGGCATATCTACACACTGAGTTAAACTGGTTTCAAAGTGACGCCCTTCCTTCGAGGGACTCTGGGAGCTGTAGTTAAGTGGTACAAGGAATGGGGAAAGAGGTCTCTTGAGAGAGACTTCTAGGCACCGCTATCCCAGACCACAACTTCCAGGATTCTCTTATTATTATTTATTTATTTATTATATTTATACCCCGCCTTTTTTCCTGCAAGGAACCCAAGGCAGCTTACATAATCATCATCCTCTCCATTTTTATCCTCACAACAACCCTGTGAGGTAGGTTAGGCTGAGAGTCAGTGACTGGCCCAAAGTCACCCAGTGAGTTTCATGGCCGAGCGGGGAATAGAACCCAGATCTCCCGAGTCCCAGTCCAGCACTCTCACCGCTATGCCACACTGGCTCTCTTGGGGAACCATGATGATTAGCTGGGTATAGACCAGGGGTGGGTACCTTCTGGCCCTGCAGATGTTGTTGGACTTCAGCTCCCATCATCCCTCACCATTAACTAAGCTGGCCAGGGCTGATGGGAGTTGCAGTCCAACAATGTCTGCAGAGCCAGAAGGTACCCACCCCTGGTACAGACCCAATGTAAATGTGCATCAGAGATGCACCCTACGATAAGCCATCCACTTGACCCTAGCCCACCCAAAAACACATCAGGGAAGAAAAATAGGCATTCGCCACACCCTCCAAATAGCTAGTGTCTTTTGGCAACCAGTACCTTCATGGAAACCAGGCAGGTCTGTAGTGCCAGAGAGGAATAGAGAGGGTGGAGACAGCTGAACCAACTGGATCCCATTGGCCCTGATGGTGTCAGACAGCCTCTCCCTCTCAAGTCCAGGGCAGCCAGTTCTTTCTGTCAAGCCTCCTTGGAAGTGATGGAGCAGGAAACCTCCAGCCTGGAGGGCAGTAACAGTCTGCAAAGACTATAAGGGAGACATGGATGTATTTCAGATGTTTAGGAGGGGCTCTGATAGTTCAGTGGACGTGCAGGGGGTGGGATTGTGGCAGCAGGCACTGCCCCACCCCCACCCTACCCCTGTTCCATTGCATGTTTGCAACATGCCTATGCACATAGGCCCCTTTCCCTGCGGTTGAGAACCCAACAAGGAAAGAGTACAGGTTGGGATGATCCTTGCAGCATGTTCAGAGATCCCTTTCCTCCAAACCTCTGAAAGGGACAATGGATTGTGGGCAATAGGACATGGCTGAAAGTTGTGCTAAGTAAAAAAAAAAGGACCCATCCATTAACTATTGGAAACATCAGCCAGCACCTCTCTGCAATTCCTAGAAACTTCGGGACCAGTCACATCATCTGGTTTTAGCCCCAGCAGCACAGATGTGACTGGCATGGACACACACAGAGATTGGTTTTTAACACATCCTTGCAAATGCCTGGTTATGACAAATTGTTGTGCCATGCTAAAACCCAATCCACACAAGGCACAACATGAGCTGGGGTGGATTTCCTGAGCACATGCTGCCAGGGCGGCAAGTCATGGAATCACAGAATTTTAGAGTTGGAAGAGACCTTGGAGGTCACCTAGTCCAACTCCACACACACACACACACACACACACACACACACACACACGCTGCAAGAATCTTTCAACTACAGCATCCCTGACAGATGGCCATCCTGCATCTGCTTGTTGGAAAGAAGAGCCCACCACCTCTGGAGGCAGTCCATTCCAGTGTCAAACAGCCATCACGAGTTTTTTGCTAAAGTCAGCGCAACCTGAATATTTTCTGGTGGCAATCATGCAGTGATGGCACATGTGGGCCCTTGTATTATTCTCAACAAAAGGTGAGATTCTTATGCTTCCAATCAAGCTGCCAAGTTCCACATTAGATGCCATATTCCACAACCAATGGCCCTATCAAGGCTATATGCACGATTACAATTTCTAATCTGCTCATTACTTTCTCTTTGATCCCTGGCACTTCTGCACAAAGAACAGAATGGAGAAGACCTTTTTTCAGCCGTGCCCCATCATGAACTTTAAAGTGGGCACGGGACTTTATGCAGTCTACCTGACATTTAGCAGTATTCAAGGAAGCTCCTCTGATCTAAAAATGCCTAGCAGATGGAGAAGCAGTAGGTGGGAGGAACAGATGAAATAGCCAGAAAGCCAGGAAAGTAGGTCAGATGAAAGCTATCATTTTGAGAGCATTCCATGGATGAGGGAAGAGATATTCTTTATTCAGAGACAAAAAGAAATGTCTCCTTAGATCTAGAGCGCAATGAGGTGCTAAACCTGTGTCTGAGCTGTATCACTTCAGATTGCGAGTGGAGGCACGTATGACTGACTGCTTCTCCTCCTCCTCCTCCTCTTCTTCTTCTATAATAAAAGAGGATTGGTGTCTGTCTGTAGGTGCCATAGTTCCAAGACCATGAAACCTAGATACCTGAAACCTGGCGTGCATACTGAGGGGATGCTAGGGGTGTGCACTTTGGGTGTTGTTGTTTTTTTAAAAAAAAACATTAATTAATTCTAATTAATAATAATTTAAATGTGTGCATGTGTTTGAAGCCTGCAGTACTATCTTCAGTCACTAGATGGCAGACTTCCCTAACCAGCGCTTAGCTTTGCAGGCAATTTGAAGCTAAGGCATTGTAGTTTGAGAGACAGAGTTATATGGCTGCCCCTCCACCTTGCTTTGGGGCAGCCCCCCTCAGGGGAATAGAATTGGCATACCCCTCCCTTAGGGAGCTATAGGACCATGGTAGGGGCTGTGCCTAGCAAATTCCATACTTTAATTATGTGCATTAACTATGCTGAAACAGATTACAAAATACATGTTTCAGTATTAGAGATCATGACCCATGTCAATATATTGTAGCTTTTTGAATACATATGAAAGTCATGATTTACATATACTGATACCCTTCTTAACAGATGTGATACACTTCTATTTTGTGCTCAGGAATCTATTTCTCTTGACAAAATGGGTCATATGAGATGGCTCCCATAGTCCTCAGCATGCTTTCTTGGAAGTAACTTCAGTTGGAATAAATAGAATTTGTTCTTTTTTTTTTTTTTTTTTTAATTTTTTTTTTTTTTAAATTTTTAAAACAATACAAAGAAAATAACATACACACATAACTAATATTGTGCTCCCATCACCATGGGACCAAACAATCCAATAACTCTATAATTGTTCATTATTCCAAAAATACAATATATCTTGACAGGGTAAACTCCCTTTCCCCCTTTTAAACACATATTCCAAAAATAAACCCCAAATATCCTTAAAATTATTTTTCTTTAATTGACCCCTTTTGCATTTAATATTACAAGTCAACATATCATTCAAAGCCATATCCCATACTTCCTTATACCATTCAGTAATAGTGAAAACTTGCTGGATTTTCCATTTCCTTGCTATCATTAGTCTACCTGCCGTTAACAAATTTATGATTAATTCTTTAACATTTTGTAAACCGATCACCTTTTCCGTTATTGTTAGCAAAGCTAGTTTAGGGCATACCTCTAAATCAACTCCAACAATTTCTGATATTTCCTCAAAAATCATTTTCCAAAAATCCATTACATTTTTACAACTCCACCACATATGAGCATATGTACCCAATTCCTGACATCCTCGCCAACACATTGGAGAACATTTATTATCTATTCTATTTAATCTCACTGGGGTCAAATACCATCTCCAAATCAGCTTATAAAAATTCTCTTTAATTCTTACAGACATATTTTTCAATATTCGCCTATCCCAAATCTTATTCCACTCATCCTTTGATATTTCCTCTTCAAACTCTGTATCCCAAACTATTTTAAGATTTTCTGCTTGCTCTTCTGATTTCTGCAACATTTTATATAACATCTTTGTAAGACCCCTAGCTGATGCATTTCCTTCTACAAGTTCTCTAGACATAACCACCTGCTCAAATGCAGTGAAATCCCTTTCATGCTCATGTCTTCTCTTCCATTTCTTACCCCATTGTACTAATTGAATTAAATTTAACCAAGAAATTCTTCCTGCCCCAACCCTATCAATTATTTGCTGTCTTGTCTCCATTTTTTCCAGCCAATCCATTAAAGTTATCACCTTTTTCTCTCTAAAAATTCGTTCTAAATGTCTAACATTCTCGGGAAAATCTTCCATAACCACCACTGGAGTAAGCGGGGATATACCTGGTAAAAATATTTCCTTATTTCTACCCCAAATTTCTAACATATTTTTTAAAAAGGGATTTTCTAATCTTTTTGTCATAATATGTCCTTGTTTTGTAAATAAGAATTTATCCACCCTATTACCCAATTCAAATGCTTCTATTTCCCACCACATAAAATCTTTTCTAACAATAATATCCATGATATATCTAAGTTGATTAGCTATATAATACCATTTTAAATTAGGGAGACCAAGTCCCCCTATTTTTTGAGCTTTATACCATCTATTCTTAGTAATCCTTGATTTTTTTCCCCCCATTACAATAGCTATTTAACATTACTTGCCACTCTTTAATTTCTTTCTCTGATATCTTATATGGTATCATTCTAAATAAAAAATTAAACTTCGGTAAAATCTTCATTTTAATCAAAGCTATCCTACCAAACCACGATAATCCCAATTTTTTATAATCCTCTATTTGATTTTTAACTTCATCTTTTAGTTTTTTAAAATTACATTCCCCTATTTTATCCAAATCTTTTAATATATCAATACCTAAATATTTAATTATATTTTTTATCTTTATATCCACTCCCCTTTGTTTAAATCCCCTTTCCTCCAGTTTACTATAATTAAATGTCATTATCTCCGATTTATCCCAATTAACTTTTAACCCTGTTACTTCTCTAAATTCATCTAAATGTTTCTCTATCCAATCCCAATTTTCTATAGGCCGTTCTAATGTTAACAAGATATCATCTGCAAAAAGGTTTATCTTACATTTGGTCTCTATTCCTATCCCCAATAATTTCTTCTCCTGTCTTATCGAATTTGCTAACAATTCCATAACTAACACAAATAATACTGGGGAAAGGGGACAACCCTGTCTAGTTCCCCGGCCTAGGCTAATAGTTTCTGTTATTCCATCGTTTACAATTACCGACGTGACATTATGAGTATATAATTGGTTAGTAATACCTATAAATTTTTCTCCAAACCCCATAGTTTTTATTAACATCTTTAATGCAGGCCATTCCACACAATCAAAGGCTTTAAAAATATCCAATGCAAGAACCCCCGCTTTCAAATTATTTTTCTTTATTAAATAAATTATATTCAGAACCCTTCTTGTTAAATCTGCCATTTGTCTTCCTTGAATAAACCCACATTGATCTATCCCTATATACTTATTTAGAAAACTATTCATTCTTCTAGCTAAAATTGCTGTCAATAGTTTAGCATCTTGATTAATTAATGATATTGGTCTATAAGAACCTGGTTCTGCTAAATCCTTCCTTGGTTTCGGGATTAAAATGGTCAAGGACTGTTTCCATGACGGGGGGATCTCTCCCCCCTGTAAAATATCATTAAACAACCGTTTTAACTTCGGAATTAACATTTTTTTAAAGACTTTATAATATTCCGCCCCCAGACCATCCAGTCCTGGCGTTTTCCCCTGTTTTAATTTATTTATAGCACTTTCTATTTCAATTTCTGTGAATGGTTGCTCCATTTTCTCTCTATCTTCATCCTGGATTTTTATTTTTAAATTTTTCTCGATATATCTTCTACTCTCAGCTTCCGACCATTTTCCTGCCTTATATAACTCTGTGTAATATTCATGAAAAATTTTCAATTTATCCTTTACTAGATTATATTCTTTACCCCTCTTATCCTTAATCATCCCCACTAAACTTTTTTCTTTTTTTTTTGTGCTAATCTAGCCAACATTTTAGAGTTTTTATTACTATTCTCAAAATACTCCCTTTTTGTGTAAATCAAATTCCTTTGTACCCTGTCCAGTTCTTTATTCTCCAATTCTTTCCTTTTACCCTGTAATTCTGCAAAAATCTTTTTATCCCTCTTCTCTAAATACTTCTTTTCCAAATCCCTAATCTCCCCCTCTAGCTTTTGATAAAAAACTTCTTGTTGTTTCCTCAAATTTATTGCCTCTCTCAATCCTATTCCTCTCATTACACTCTTCATTGTATCCCATATTATCGCTTCAGTACATTCTTCTGTTTGATTAAATTCCCAAATTTCCCTCAATTCCTTCTCTATTTTCTCTGTTAAATGTTTATAACGAAAAATATTACAATTCAATCTCCATCTTTTCGCTTCTCTATAATCCTTATGTATCTTCAAATCCATGTTAACCAAAGCATGATCTGTAACTTTTATCACTCCTATCTCTGTGCCCAGGACCCTTGAAAACAGTGTCCTGGACACAAAAATAAAATCTATCCTAGAATAATTCTTATTTGCTGATGAGTAAAATGTATATCTTTCCTCATTCCCCTTGACCCCTCTCCAAACATCTAGCAACCCTTCCTTACTAATTAACTTATTCAAGATCGTTAGATTATTTCTCTGATCTTCTCTCGTCGGATTGGATTTGTCTTTTCTTCTATCCAATACCATGTTAAAGTCCCCAGCCATAATAACCCTTTGATTTTGAAAATTACCCATTTCTTTAAACACATGTTGATAAAATTCTCCTTGATTTTGATTGGGAGCATAAACATTAACAATAACATATTCTTCCCCTCCCAAGGTCCCATACATTATAATATATCTACCTGTATCATCCTTTTTCACCTTTAGAACATTAAAACCACAATTCTTTGAAATTATAATTGCTACTCCTCGCGATTTAGATGATCCACATGCTATCTCATATATTCTAGACCACCTCAATTTCAATTCATTGACTCCTTTCCTTGCCTGGTGCGTTTCTTGCAAGAATATAATATCTGCCTTATCCTTTTTAAGAAGTGCTTCTATTCGCCTTCTCTTAGTAACTGACCCTAGCCCCTTAACATTTAAAGTTGAAATTCTTAACTTATAATCCATCTATTAACAACATTTTTTCTTTTTTGGTCCCCAAAAGTGAAAATAATACACAATAACATACCCCTTAACCCACCCCCACATTCATCTAAACTATCCCCCCTGCTTAGCCAGGGCAACTTGCCCCACCCTAAACCTACCCACCTATCCCAGGGGGGGGGGAAAGGACCCATCACCAGCCCGAACAGCAGCCCCTCATTCCCTCCCGGATAACTTCTTTATAAAACATTTTCTATTTCTTTTTTCTTCTCGTGTTGAAACGACCTCTTATACAATTCCTCCACTGGCTCCTTCTTCTTCCAGTTGACCCATCGATTCTGGACCCTCCGCATCATCATGAAGCCCCAACTCTCCCAGCAGGCCCATGCCTTGATCACATGATGAAATCTTGTATCTCTTACTGTTCCACACAAAAGTAAGAAAAACTGGGTAACCCCAATTGTATTGTAATCCCTTTCTGATCAAGACTGCTGTACACGGTTTAACACTTCGCCTCCACTTTATTGTTTGCTGACAAAGATCATTGTAGATTTGCAAAGTAGCCCCCTTGAAAGCTACTTGACCTTTCTTTCTAATCTCTTTCATGAAGACATCCTTCTTGTATAAATTTGCAAATTTCAGTACAACATCTCTGGATGTCATACCACGCCTTAATACTCCCACTCTATGCACAATCTCAATGTCCATATCATCCCAAAAAATTGTTTCTCCAGAGACAGCTTCATTCATCCATTCCAAAATACTGCCTCTTAACTTATATCCAGTCTCCCCCATCTCCATGGGGAAGCCTCTGATCCGAATGTTGGAACGACGTTGCCTGTCTTGCATGTTAATCATCTGTATTTCCATCTCATTAAATTTCATTTCATACTTTTCAAAACTTTTTTCATCCTTCACCTGGAGTTTTTCCACCTTATCCACTCTAGCTTGCAGCTCTTTAACTTGAACCCCTAATTGATCTATGGAATTTCGCATTTGCTTCATATCCTCTTGATGCAGATTTTGAAATTTCTCAATTGCTTCTATTTGTTTCTGCTGGCCTGCTTCCATAGAGCTTTGAAACTGTGATAAGGGGGAGGAGCCTGCGCTGGCTATGGAGCAGTAGCTTTTCTGCTGAGCTCCCGGAATGATTTGAAAACATCTGCAAATACACAGGAGAGACAAAGCGTGAGTTTAAATTCCTTTGCTGTTTGCTTTCTGGAAAGTATGCAGATATAGAGCTAATAAAGAAATAACAAGAATAGCTTTCTTTTGATGTGCTTCGCTCTGGATTGTTTATGAGCTCCAGACGGGTGAAAAAGTCCCTACCCCCTCTTTGGAAACGCGATCGGGCGCATCCCTCGGGATAACAGTTTGAAAAGGCTAATTAGGATCCTTGATACTAAAGATATTGAATGTTCTTATCAAACTGTGCAACAGGGTCCTGATAAGAAGCCACGAGGTAGTGAAAGTTTCGAGACAGCGAGGGGGAAGGGCGGAAAAATGGCGGATTCAGCTGGCAAATTCCCTGCTGGTGCCAAGCCAAAGTCAATATCTCCAGCCAAGCTTAAAGGGGCAGCACCAGATTGGGAGAAATAGAATTTGTTCTCAAATAAATATGCTTAGGATCTTAATTAAAGGGTCCAAACACAGCCAAAAATTAACATCTCACTCTAACAATTTGATGCTGAGCTTTTCTACATGAAACTGTTAATCTGCTGTATCTGCTTTTGGTTTCGTTGCAGAATTGCGATCCGAGCTCTGCACACAAAGAGCTTCTCTTTTCCTGCTTTTCCACTACATAACCTCTAAGTGGTGCTGTGCTGTAGCAGAATAACAATTACACAAGTAGGAAAAACATTTTCTTTCACTTTCACAAATAATACTCCATTTCCCTCTCTCTAAACCCCACCACAAAAATGCTCTTAAAAAACAGTACAGAAGAGAAACTGGAGGGTCATGACATTATCTAAAGAACTTGTAAACAACCGTGCGCAGAAGGTATGCTGAGTGCACAACAAATGCCTTGTAGAGAAAAGCTGATAGATATTTTTTTCACACTAATGAATGTTATATCACATCAGCTCCGGCTGATACGCCAGCTGCGCCCCTTCCTAGAGTTGGAAAACCTAAAGACGGTAGTGCACGCGCTGGTAACTTCGAGGCTTGACTTCTGCAATGTGCAGTACATAGGGCTACCTTTGTACCTAGTTCGGAAACTTCAATTGGTGCAAAATATGGCAGCCAGATTGGTCACCGGTACATCTAGAGGTGCCCATATTGCACCAGCTTTAAAAGCATTACACTGGCTGCCAATCAGTTTCCAGGCGAAGTATAAAGTGTTGGTTATTACCTTAAAGCCCTACATAGTTTGGGTCCGGGTTACCTGCAGGATCACCTTCTCCCGTACAATCCGCCCCGCACACTTAGGTCCTCTGGGAGGAATTTACTCCAGTCAGCCAAGACTAGGCTGGCGAGTACTACCCAGAGGACCTTCTCTTCTGCTGCTCCCAGACTGTGGAATGGCCTGTTGGAGGAGACTCGTCAACTACCTAGATACTAGTCTCTTGGCTTTTAAAAAGGCCATAAAGACTGACCTCTTCCAACAGGCCTACCCAGTGGAATTTTAAGAGTTTTTAGGATACTTTTAAAGGTTTTAAAGAATATTTTAATAATGTTTACTATGTTTTTAACTAGTTATGTATTTTATATTTATGGTTGTTGTTCCCCACCTCGATCTGAGTGGAGAGGCGGCTAAGAAATAAAATTTTAATTTTAATTATTATTATTATTATTATTATTATATAAAATAGGTAGGTAGCAACTGACATTGGACCACATCTGTTGATACAAAAGTGTGCATGCTTATGACTTACCCAGAGTTCTTCATCAGTAAAAGCATGAGATACAACAAAAGTTTGCATGTTACCATGTGGTTCAAAAAGCAGGTGCTGGATCTGTTAAAGATATCATGTGACCCATTTTGCATCTGGAGCCTAACATTACAGGAAAATGTAAGGTTGTCAAGAGTCTGGTAGCTCCTGCATCTTTAATAGAGGTTTGATATGCAGAAATCAGCAGCTGATTTTTTTCGTAGCATTGGAGATAAACACACTCCCTGCTCATTGTTGTAGATCAAACTTCTGTTAAAGGCTCTGGTTCAAATATTGGCGGTCCATAGAGGGAAAGAGCAGCAAGTTTCATTAGAATATTCACTGGGGGTAAATAAGAGCAACAGATTTCATTAGTACAATTATATTTAAAGGAATACAGAAACAAACAGAACTGAACAGACTTTTCTTCCTTTTTCTGGCAACATCGATGACAACACCTCGCTTGTTACATCCAATTATACCACTGAAAATCTTGTGGGATAACTCAGAACAAAAGAAAAGAACGCTCCCCCCCTCTGCAAACAGACGCACACATTTCATGATCAGCTGGGCATCCTTTGCAACACACACCTGGGTTTTCCTATTTCTTAAGTAAGAGCTCTTTAAATGTCTGTATGTTTACTGCTATTTCTACCTGACTCCAAAGCTTTATTTGGAAACATGCTCAGGGAGACTTAACGATACTTTGAAAATGTTGCATTTATTTCCTCTAACTCAGGGGTGGGCAATGTGTGGGCCCCCATGGCCTTTTTTGTTTTATTTTTGCAGCCCCTGCTTCCACCCACTGCCGCAGTCACCAAATATGCTGTGGCAGTGATGGCCACGGTGGGGGGACACGGTGTTTTTGCTTGAAAACAAGGCACGAGGGAGGGAACATGTGTCATGTTTAGAGGCAGAACCGTGTTCCTGTAAGCCTCCTGAGTGTGCGATTCTGCTTCCAAACAAGTCACACACTTCCCGTATGCCTTGTTTTTCGGCAAAATCAGCAGGATTTTTTTTTTCCCTACAGCAATCTCAGCAGAAAATCTGGTGACAGTGAGGGGCACGGGTGCAGCCCCCGATGGGTTCTGAGGGGGCAATGCAGCCCCCCAACCCCTGGAGCTGCCTGCCCACCCCTGCTCTAACTATTCCATCAAAATCGGGGTTTCTCAAACCTCATGGGAAGCTTGCTTAACACCAAGTCAGACCATCAGTATGGCTAACTCAAAGTAGCATTGGTCCAGCTCCATTTAAACTCCACGTTAGGCATAACTAGGAAAGGAATTGAAAATAAAACTGCCAAGATCCTACTGCCCTTATACAAGTCTGTGGTGTGGCCACACTTAGAATACTGTGTACCTAAAAAAGGATATTGTAGAGTTGGGAAAAGGGCAGAAAAGGGCAACTAATGGATAACAGGGCTGGAGCAACTCCCCTATGAGGAAAGATTACAACATCTGGAATTGTTTAGCTTAGAAAAAAGGAGAGTAATGGGAGACATGATAGAGGTGTACAAAATGATGCATAGTGTGGAGAAAGTGGACAGGGAGACATTTTTCTCCTTCTCTCATGATTGGTGGGAGATTCAGGACAGAGAAAAGGAAGGACTTCTTCACACAGCACATAGTTAAACTATGGAATTCACTTCCACAAGAGGTAGTGATGGTCACCAATTTGGATGGCTTTAAAAGAGGACTGGAAAAGATCATGGAGGAGAAGGGTATCACTGGCTACTAGTGCTGATTGGCTATATCCTTCCTCCAGGATCAGAGGCAGTATGCCTATGTACGCCAGTATCTGGGGAACATGGGCAGGAAGGTATTGTTGCACTCATGTCCTGCTTGTGGGATCCCGTGGGCAGCTGGTTGGCCACTGTATGAACAGAATGCTGGACTAGGTAGACCCTTGGGCTGAAAACAGTGAAGACACTTCAGTTATTAAAGAATTCTGCAGCCTTTTTTACAAGTAAGATATATTTTATATAAAGAAAACGTATGTCTTTGTTTAAAAAGAAATACTTGATTCTCATTAATTTTAAGAAAATGTTTTTAAATGATTTTTATTTAGAATATAGAGAAATTTATTATACAATGAGAATGTATTTTTATTATGTGTTGTCCTCACCATGTGAACTTACTGTATGTATTTGGAACATTTACAGCCCCCTGAGGAAGGCCTTAGAAAAAAACACAGGCCAAAATGCATCAGGCTCCTCTATTCAATAAAGATTTTGCATCCTGAGAACTTAGTTCTTGTTGGGGATTGCCAAAAGACCTGGGAGAAGATATTGTTTGCTTTTGCAAAAACAGCAGAGTATACCCAACTACAGGCGGAAAATGTGTGCATGCGGAGCTGCTGGTTAAAGCAGGGCTGTGCATTTAGTTGATACAGACTGACTGTCCCTTTTGGACAGGCTGGATCTTCACCTGGTTTCCCCCTTACACTACCAATAAGACAAACAGTCTTTTGGAGGTTAAAAACAGAGTTTACTCACTCAGATCTTGCAGATTGGATACAGGCAGGCTTAAGAGTGTATTTACAGTTGTGCAGGAATCATAAGGTAGTCGACCTGTTCTGAAGTTGGGAAAAGTTCAGAACTGCAACTCGGCTACATCTTCAGACATGTTGCACACACAAGCTCATGGCTCAGACTGTTTTCCCGGGGCAGGAAGAGAAGGCGACTGGCAACGCCCACATCCTGCCCCAGGGGAGTCCTGGGTAGCATTCCACAGAGTGTCTGCTCTAGGATGCAGAGACTCTGTGGTCCCAATTACATCATATACAGTACTTATACATGGCTTGAGGTTTTGACTGCTCATTCCCAACAGTTCTCTCCTTTTTTTCATCCCTCCCATGCCATGCCTGAACACCGCTAAATGAAGGAATCAGAGCCTGAGATAATTCATCCCTCTGAGCGGCATAGGCAAGCAGCAAAAGAACAAAGGGAAGCTCCTCCCTTAAAAGCAACATGCTGACCAAATTAATCAGCTGTGCTGAATAACGACCAGCTATAAATTGGCCCAGCTGAGGTCAGCCCTGTTTCTGCAGACAGTGTTCCAACCTTCATGCTTTGCCTTGGTACACTGGACCAGACAGATTCCTAGACTCTTGGCTGCTCCTTTGGACTATGCTTTTGGACACCCCCTGACTGGCCTTGGCACTTAATAGAACTGACTCCTGTGAACTGAACTCTGGAACACGTTGATCTTGCCTTTGTTCTCTTCCTCCGAAGTATACTGAAACTCTCATGTAAGACTCTGGATTGACCTGGTTGCTCTCTTTGTTATCCCTGAAACTATCTGAGCCGTGCCCGGGGCACTTGCCTGGCCTGGGAGCAGGACACTGGAGAACGAGATGTGAAAGAGAATGTTCTGACATAGTTTTCTCCCTAACATGCTAGTTTGCTATGTGGATTTTATTATTACTGTTATTTTGGCATGGAGGAACATTCGGTCCTGTGTGAGTTGTTTCCTGCCTCTGGAAGAACTAACATTTGCTCTCTAGTCCGAGCAACAATAAGTTGTGCCTCACTGTATTGGCAGGAGCGACATCCGGCCCCCTCTCCAAAATAAAATGACAACCAGATAGACTAAGAAAGGAGATGTTATTTTAAGGGCCCATTCGCTATGAAGGGGAGGAGGAGAAATCCTGGGCGAAATGTCAAGTGGATTTTCCTCTGCTTTTCAAGTACCATCCATGTCCCAGTCAGACAATGACACTTCAGAATGTTTTATTAACAAGGCCATTTTTAAAAGAAAAGAAATGCACAATTATTTGTGTTGCTAAAAAGAAACATGCTTTGAACATGCGTAGCATTTAGGTTGTCCTTGCCCGTAAGTAAGAGACTTTCAAAACATATCCCAAAAGGCCAGGGAAACCGACCAAGTGAGACTGCTATAACAAGGGGGAGGGGCTGTTTCTGCCGTTGAATGGAATATGGCAGCATCTCAAATGCAATTCATCAGCCTCGGGCTACAATCAAACACTATTCTGCAAATCTTGGCCAAGCAGAGGCTTGTTCTATCTATATGCAATGGATTCAACCCAGAAAGGGTGAGGGGCGAGGCAGGGGAGGCTAGTGACTCCTATTTCGGTGGGGCTCCTTTTCCATTGCAGGTTTTTTGTTTGGCGCTTCATAGGAGCTATCTGTGGTGCTGTGCTCCATCCCCAAAATAGGTTCACCACCATGGAGAGTTCCTATGAAGCTCCAAATAAAAGCTGCAAAACCTGCAATGGAAAAGGAGTCCCACTGGAATAGGAGTCACACCAGCCTCCCGCGGCTAGCAGAGTTTTCTTCCATCTCCCTTCCCATTATCCTTGCTGCTTTCAGTGATGCCCCAAGAAGCTAGCAGCATTTTAGCTCTAGCTGCCACCATCACTATCATCATCATCATCATCATCATCATCTCTTAGGACGCAATCCTATTGGGATGCCCGTAGCCACCTGACCTTGAAGGCTTACGGGCATCCAATGCAGAGTGGGAAGAGCGGCTGAAGCAATCTTCGTCTCCCCATCCTCCCGCCCTGCAATTTCTGCTAGATGGGCTTTTTCGCCCATCTAGCTGGAGCATCTCAGAGGGTGAGGGAAGGAGGCTGGAGCAGCATCAAGTTAGCTCGTATCCTAGCCTCTCCAGTCTCCTCCCTGCCCTGCCCCCAGAAATGCCCCCCTTTCCCCCTCCACAAGGTTGCTTTCCCAACCTTGGAGAGCAGCCAGAGCGGTTCTTTCAGTGCCAGCTGCGAGGGGGTGGGGGAGGGGGGTGTCAGAGCTCCGATTCCCAACTCCGAGGTCTGAGTGCTGTCTCCAGCCTCAGAGCTGGGAATCAGAACTATCCTATGGCTCCTCAGATGGTTTCTAGGGGCAATAGGATCATTCCCGCTGATGCTTTCTTTTAACAAAAAGACTCAAAGGCATCTTACAATAGAGTTAAAACCTACAAAATTTAAAAGAACCATAGCAATTATCCATTAAAATACAACCACCCCATAAAACAGCTAAAACATTGGTGACAACCATATACAGTTCAAGTGATGCATTAAACAGCCCATCATATGCCATCAAATAGCTGGGAATCTAGGAAAGTTTTAACGTGATGTCGAAAATATGATAATGCTGGTGCCAGGTGGGCCTCGCTGGGGAAAGCATTCCATAATCGGGGAGCCATTTCATTCCATTCCATTTCAATTCTGTACCACCCAATAGGTGAAACTCTCTGGGCAGTTCACAAAAATTGCAACCGCATAATAAAACACAATAAAACATAATATACAATCTTTAACATACAGAATTTAAAAATGTTGGGCCACCACCAAAAAGGCCTGTGCATGTTCACCATTTAATGATTGCAAATTGCAATATCTGGTGATGCCTTGCTTACATGCATGAATGAGCCATCAGATCTCACCCACACATTGAACTTTGAGATTATCTCAAATACCCGTTTTTCAATGGAGCTGGTTCACACATTCAGATGCTGTACAAATGTCAGCTGATGTGTGTGCATGCATGAAGGAGCCCCGGGCCGGATGAAGGCCAGCTGATACCCTAAGCACAGCCCAATATTGGTGCCCCCTCAGCCCTTCCATTGCTTAGCTGGCAAGACATTAAGACTCAATAAGTGTTGAAGATGAAATAAGACGTTAGAAACTCAGTTTTCTTCAAGGCCATCCCCCACACCAGAACACACAACTATATTAAATATAAACTGTTTTTATTATATTTATTTAACACTAAATAGCAGCAAGCAATATAAGCCAATTACTTATAACTAGGGCAACAGAAAAAAATACAAATTTTCATCACTGTTTCATGCATTTTAAAAAATAAAACTGTTATAAGGGAAAAATGCAAAAGCAAAATTTTGTGGTACTCTGGTATTCTGTGGTGCCTCCCTTCCCTTGGTGCCCTATGATTCTATACAGTGTTAATGGCCACTCCAGAGCAAGGAATCATTATGGAACCCACACATGAATCTTTTGTTTGTTTTGCTTTGTTTTGTTTTTACACTGTAAATTGTCAGAGGCTGAAATTGGGGGTAGCAACAGGCATTGAGCACAGTACACATGAACAATGGATGACCATGCAGTGGCAAGCTATATGATGTGGCTCACCTGAGAAATTATGAAGGGTGTGTAAGAATTTCATTGCTTATATATATACTTACCAAAATCCACATATTTCTTCATAAACAGGGCAGAAAGAACTTGAGATTTTAAAAATATTCAATGTGAGAGAAAACAAAACTAACTGACTCATCCATCCAAGAAGAGGACTTCAAGTATGTAGTAATTTAAAAAACTGGCTCTGAATCCCTGTGTATTCAGCCATGTTTGTGGGGCTGAATTCGGGTTACCGTTTCTTCTCTTTCTGACAGGCTCATCTTCTTTAACAGCTACATGGCAGGTAGGTATGATATGGTCAGTGGAGACTGGTGGCTCCAATGTCAGTGAGGTTGTGTATCCACTCCAGATTTTACTCTGAGCTTTTAAGAGCTATCCATGGTGCTGAACCCTCCCTCCCCCAATAGGGTTGGCATCATGGATAGCTCCTTTAAAGTTCGGCATAAAATCCTGAGCAGATACACAGCCCTGCTGACATTGGAGCCACCAACCTCCTCTGGATATGGTCCTCTTTATGCTGAGAATAAACTATGGAATATTTAATCCATTTATCTATTCCATTTAAAGGGATTAAATAAACTAAGTGCTATAGCCTATTCAGGTGTTTTCTGTCACACCAGTGGTGCAGCTGGGTAATTTTAGACCCTGGACATAATTATCTTATTTGGGGGGATGGGGTGCCCATCTAGATGGCCACATGTATTACTTCAGTTGTGAAACATACAATTAGCATTTCTCTTTCCTTCCACCCCCTAGCCTCCATTCCATGCTTTATAACTGATTCTATGTTCCTGATATGTTAGAACATTAGCATAACTGTTTGCCAACCCATTATTATTATTATTATTATTATTATTATTATTATCTGAGCATGTGCAACTTTGCCTTTTAAACTCATTGAAATCATAGCACCATCATGACAACAGGCATTGGAGTTTGCTCCTGATGCCCTCATCACCTGCCACTTTCTGCATTGTCATTTGCCAGGGCCCGGGACTTTGGCTCCAAGGTTCAGGGGTGGGTACTAGGTACAGAAAAGATCCGGGGCTCAGGCCCACAGGACAAAAAAAAATGCACAAATTTGCATATACTAATTTACACATGCTCTAAAGTGTGTGTGTGTGTGTGTGTGTGTGTGTGTGTGTTTAAAGGACCCTGTCTCCTAAGACCACCCCTATTTGTAAAAAGGGATGCATGGACAGGGGAGAGGAGGGCATTTGACTTCAGAAAAAAAGCTCAAGCAGAAAGATTGGGGGGGGCAGCAGGAGGTGAAGCACATGTGGGCAAAAAGCCAGCTCATCCAGAAATCATCAGGGCCCCTGTACCTTTATTTCAGCAAGTGCCCATGGACAGCAAGGTGGTGGGGCAGATGGCATCCTAGAGATTCGGGGCTCCAAATGTCAGATTCAGGTCTCCTGCCCTGGTGGGCCATCCCTAACATTGCCTCTGCCATGGTACATTCCTAGCTGTACCACTGCAGCACACCATTCTAATTACATGAGGGGGAGAGGAGGACTGCTGGCCTCATCCCCTCTGTTGCCTCCCCAATGCATGGAAGTTGGGGGAAAGATCTGAAGCCGGGAGCCTGCCTAATTTGTTTTCTCCACATAACTTAGAACCCTGTGTGATCAATGTTCTAAATCTGGGTGACCGACCAGATGGGCAATTAACAAATATAATAAAATAAATAAAATAAATCCCTTGGGGAACCTACACGTGTAAGAGCCAGTGTAGCATAATGGTTAGAGTGTTGGACTGGGACTCGGGACATCCGGGTTCTGATCCCCACTCGGGCCATGAAGCTCGCTGGTGACTTTGGGCCAGTCCCTGCCTTTCAGCCTAACCTACTTCACAGGGTTGTTAGTGAGGATAAAATGGAGAGGAGGAAGGATTATGTAAGCCACCTTGGGTTCCTTGCAAGAGGAAAAAGGTGGGATATAAATGCAAAAGTAAATAATAATAATAATAATAATAATAATAATAATAATAACAACCACCACCACCACCACCACCACCAACACCAACACCAACACCACCTTCCCCCACAACACATGAAAGTCAGCGGGGTGAGGTGGCAGGGCCATGAAAGAGGGGACAGACAGAGCCAGCATGTTTGACCCTGTTTGCCTCCTTTACATGAAGGTGAATGTCCAATAGGGCACCTATTACTTGCATATTGTATCACCTTGATTGATAGTTCCATATATTTGCATGTGAGGCAGGTGCCCCTGGAATTTCGGCACCATGGGCAGTTGCTTAGTTTGTCTCTATGCTTGAACCAGCTTTGAAAATAACCTTTTTTTTTACAAATACTGAAATGTGGTGGGTTTTCCCCCTGCAAGTGAAAGTTCTGTGCAATTTTATCTAGCCCCAATTAGGGTTCAAATGAGAGGTGAGCTCTTTTGAAGATCAGCCTTAAATCAGGGCCAACCCAAGATATTTTGCCACTGAAAGCAGAGCAGCAAAGGGCTTCCTCCCAGTCAAGGGGCATTAGTACCCAAAGCCTGTCAAGTTATTTTGGCAAATGAGGCAGGAAATCCCAGGAGCATTTCTCCCCCTCTTCCTGGTAGTAAAAATAAATAATAATAAATTAAATGTCGAACCATTTGCTGCCCTTTCATGGCACATAAAATCAGCTGCCTCACTCCATCTAATGGTAGGGCCACCCTGCAAAATGACGGCCCCTTGCCCTTTTCTGAAAATTTGTACTATTGATCTGGAATGAGGGCTGTAGTGGGATCAAGGCAAGAGACCAGCATAAGAAAGGTAACTTTTTTTTCATGCAGATGTTGTGATGGATGCTTTGTTGCTAACACCGATAATGGCCTGTGATTCATTCCCCACAGAGTCTGACTGCACGAACACTAGTGTTTGTGGGGGAAAGGGGGCTCTAGATTTTTCAATTCTTATTTAGCTGGAAGATGCTATCACTCTGCTACACTTAGTCTGGAGCTCAGATGGAAAACAGCATCTGTTGAGATGGAAAATAAAGCAGGCAAGCTGTTTCTGGAGGATTATTAACAATCCACATTTAACTCTACATGGAATATATAAAGCAAGTTCATTGCACATGAATCGCAATCAATTGCTCCGCCAAGTCCCCATTATGCTGGGTTCGTACATGGGAGTTGCCAGCACAAATGAGGTTAAAGTGACCCCCTGTCAAGGTTCCACTACTGCAAGGACCCCTTGATCTGCCCTTTGGGAGATCTCTGCCTCTTCCCAAAGACCCAGTCCTTTGCCTGCTTCCTCCAGTAACGTGGGTGAAGGCTTTAGGCGTGGTGAATAAG
This sequence comes from Shinisaurus crocodilurus, assembly GCA_021292165.1. Taxonomy (NCBI): domain Eukaryota; kingdom Metazoa; phylum Chordata; class Lepidosauria; order Squamata; family Shinisauridae; genus Shinisaurus; species Shinisaurus crocodilurus. Next base: position 24,313,024 of record CM037876.1, on the reverse strand, counting down.
TCACTCCAAACTCCAGGGTACACAACAAACTTTACTTATAGTAGTAGGGAAATTACTTCATAGAGTGGTTTTAAATCAAAAGCAGGTATGATAAAATAAAACAAACAAACAAACAATGTTCTCTAGTTTCACTTCAGTCTACCTAATTCCTGTGCAGTCAGCCAGCCAGTTTCTCTTTCTCTCTCTCTCTGCTTCTCTCTCTGCTGCTTCTCTCTGCTGCTTCTAGCTCTCTCCCAGCACACACTCTCTGCCTGCTAGCTGACCACACCCCACATATATAGTCTTCCCAGGAATGGAAGGTTATAACCATGTGACCTTGCACTGGAGAACTGATTCTAAACTTCTATTGGGTAACTTAAAACTCTCAAACTCCCCCTCCCATCGTGGAGTGTTTGGGCCTTCAGGCTTCAACAAACTGAAGCCTGTGTAGGCCTCAACAAACCAAATCCTGTGTAGGCCTCAAACCCTCACACACACCCCCACAATGCTTCGTTAATATTGTGTCACAAATACACATATTTTCTCCAATAGGCAAAAAGTGAAAGGCAAAAGGCATCAACCTCTCCATGGTCAGAGGGCTTGGGGGTCCCAGAAAAAGTATGAGATCTGGGTCCCAGTGCTACCTTATCCCCTTTAACCCAAAACTAATTACATGGTAAACACACTCACACATATAATGTTAAAAAAAAAAAGATAAGAAAAGCAGCTGGAAATAAGAAAATAACATCAATTACGGCCCTAACAGAGACACCAGGGGAATAGCAATTGATCAAAATTCAGCATGGCAAGCCAATCATTGCTTATTTGTTATACTAGAAATGAGTTACCAAATGAATGAGTGTGTTGAATCACTGGTGCATTTTAATAGGGCTCTGATCTTTCAGCAGCCATAGTATGTATGTATATGGGCCTATTAATTTCCCCTATGTCATGGGTAGATGAGCTAATCAGGACTGAGTAGATTGCTTTACATGGCAAAAACCCAAATATTTTATGAGTGGAACTGTGGGGGGGGGTGTGAATCAGTAAAATCTCGAGCTTATTGGGTTTCTCCAATATCCATTGTTCTGACATGTGTCCATATCAGATTGCAAGCTTTGGAGGGGGGGGCGGGTTCTGCATGAAAATTCATGTGTATTTTTGTGAGCAATTTTCCAAATGTATGCATCAATTGTGCACAGTTTTGATATGTACGCATTTTCTCCCATTTTGCGTGTTCATGTGCAGTTTTCAACCATACACATTTTTTCATGCGCATTTTTCAAATGTACGTATTGTTCAATGTTTTTGGTCATTGCGTGAATCACATCACAAGCTCAGAAACGTGCGGACTTCAGACCACGGATGGCATTCAGGTCTGTGTGTGGTTCCGGGAGTTGCAAATTGGGTAAATTCTGGCCAAAATAATAATAATTTTAAAAATGAACTGAAGTCCTTAGCAGAACTTAACAGAACCTTCTTAGGGAGGTTCTCTACCATAGTAACAGAGCACAGGCCTTGTATGTCGAAAGTCCCAAGTTCAGTCACTGGCATCTCCAACTAAAAAGATGAGATGGCTGGTGCTGATATGAAAAAATATGGCGTGGAGACAGGAAAGGCTGGTGGCTCCAATGTCAGAGGCCAAAGACAGAAACAGGAGGAGATGAGCATCCAGTAGCAATGAAAAAAAGGAGAGAACTAAGTTCTCAGGATGCAAAATCTTTATTGAATAGAGGACGAAAAAAAGGAGAGAACTAAGTTCTCAGGATGCAAAATCTTTATTGAATAGAGGTGAAAAAAAGGAGAGAACTGTGGACATTGGAGCCACCAGCTTCCACTCAGACCCTGGAGACCCACTTCCAGTCACAGTAGATAAAGACATTGTCCGACCTTGTATAAGGCAGCTTCCAATGTTCCTAAGTGCAGCTTCAATTAAAAAAAATTCCTCTAGACAGACGTTGTATTTCAGGCCTCAGCCAAGCTATTCAAGTATCAGACGCAGTATGCCTATGTACTCCAGTTGCTGGGGAGCATGGGTGGGAAGGTGCTGTTGCACTCATGTCCTGCTTGTGGGATTCCCGTGGAATCCCATAGAAATACTTTTGGTCTTTTGAGATTTATCTGCCCAGGTTCAGACAGCACAATAACCCACACTCAAGGGTTATTGTGCCAGGGATTGAAGCTAGGACCTTTGATAGGCCATGCATGCACTGTGCCACAGAGCTATAGGTCCCTTCCCTTGGGGATCAGGACAGGGTGGCGGTGGGGAATGGGCCACCTCGAGCATTCTTTAAATTTAAAGTGGCTGGTTGGCCACTGTGTGGACAGAATGCTGGACTAGATGGACCCTTGGCCTGATCCAGCGTGGCTCTTCTTGTGTTGTTCTTATGTTCTTATGAGAGTGTATATTCGCACAGGGAGGAACTCCTATGTAGCCTATGGGGGGGATTCCCCGCACCTCCCAAACCAAATAGCAGCTTCAGAAGAGGGATTTTCCTCAGGATTGCTGCTGGGGAGCAAAGGGTTAAACCCTCACCCCATGTGCCTGCCATGATCCCAGTAAATACCAGTGCCCCGCCCCCACTGATGCTATTTGCATGTTAAACGCAAAGATGCATTTAGGGCACAATCCTATGCATGTTTAGACAGGGGGGAAGGTCCTACAATTCCCAGCATGCGGCTGGGGCATGCTGGGAATTGTAGGACTTTTTTTCCTCATCTTTACATGCATAGGATTGCACCCTTAACCTTTACTTTGTCCCTCTGAGATGCTTGGCATTTAGGAAGGGCCATAGGTAGAGCATGTGCTTTGCATGTAGAAGGTCCCAGGTTCAATCCCGGGCATCTCCCGGTACGGTAGAGCTGGAGGCGGGGGGAAATCCTGCCTGAAACCCTGGAGAGCAGCTGCCAGCCAGTATTGACAATACTGGCCTAAATGAGGCAATCATCCGACCCGGTCTAAGGCACCTTCCAATGTTCCTAACTATAAACTCAACCTGTCACGGAGCTACTTTCTAAACAAGCTTAGAAGATTTCATTTCATCCCAGTCTGACCTTTTCCTCCTAATATTCTGTTCCAACGAGCAACATTGTTTACCTTCATTTTCAGTACAGCTTCTTCGCCGTCTTCTCTCCAGTTTGGCTAATTCCCCAACAAAAATGCTCAGTTACATGTTTGTGCACAAGTGATAACTCAAGCCATCTTTAAATTAAAGCCCCCTCTCTCCCTTGAATCAAGTTGACCTTATCAGATGTCATTATGGTTCTCATTTCGGTGCAATAACAGGGCGTGACAAACCTAATCTCCCCCCCCCCGCCCGCCCCTGCTTCGTTCTGGAAAGGCCACCTAACAAAAAACATGGTCAGCAAAGACACAAACATTTACTTTTTTTTTTAATTTGTTCTAGTATCTTTATTAATTTTTTTAAATTTACTTTTCAAAACAAAATATAACAATATACAAGAATAACACAAAAATATAACAGAAACAACATACAATAAATCATAATGTGCACCCCCACCCCACCCTCCAAGGGGCCAATCAATATACTTCCATCCCCTTGATCAAATAATTCCAAATTCCAAAAATATAACATATCCTGACAAGGCATGCTCCCCTTCCCCTTTATTAATACAGACACAAACATTTACATCTCTACACATTCCACTGACTCTCCTGCCTCAGTTCCCCCTCTGTGTGACTCAGTTTATGTTAAATAGGTACAGTAGAAAATACCTGAAGGATGCATCATCTGGTTTTCCCAGGCTATTGACTGGTCAGTTTGAGAATGTCCCTTTCTGGAGTCCCATAGAAATACTTTTGGTCTTTTGAGATTTATCTGCCCAGGTTCAGACAGCACAATAACCCACACTCAAGGGTTATTGTGCCAGGGATTGAAGCTAGGACCTTTGATAGGCCATGCATGCACTGTGCCACAGAGCTATAGGCCCCTTCCCTTGGGGATCAGGACAGGGTGGCGGTGGGGAATGGGCCACCTCAAGCATTCTTTAAATTTAAATTTTTGAATCATCACTCCCAAGAGGTTGCGGTGTTCACCTGGAAGACTGTGCAATACACTGAAAATAAAACTGCCAAGATCATACAACCGTTATACAAATTTGTGGTGTGACCACACTGAGAATACTGTGTACAGTTTTGGTCACTGCACCTAAAAAAGGATATTGTAGAGTTGGAAAAAGTGAAGAAAAGGGCAACTAAAATGATCGAGGGGACTGGAGCAACTCCCCTATGAGGAAAGCTTGCAACATCTGGGATTGTTTAGCTTAGAAAAAAGAGAGGGGGGGGACATATAGAGGTGTACAAAATGATGCGTGGTGTGGAGAAAGTGGACAGGGAGACATTTTTCTCCCTCATAGTACTAGAACCCAAAGGGGTCATCCCATGAAGCTGGTTGGTGGGAGATTCAGGACAGAGAAAAGGAAGGACTTCTTCACACAGCACATAGTTAAACTATGGAATTCACTTCCACAAGAGGTAGTGATGGCCACCAAATTGTATTTTGTTTGGCGCTTCATTGGAGGGCTTTAAAAGGGGATTGGACAAATTCATGGAGGAGAAGGCTATCACTGGCTACTAATCCTGATTGGCTATATCCTTCCTCCAGGATCAGAGGCAGTATGCCTATGTAATCCAGTATCTGGGGAACATGGGTGGGAGGGTGTTGTTGCACTCATGTCCTGCTTGTGGGTTTCCCGTGGGCAGCTGGTTGGCCACTGTATGAACAGAATGCTGGACTAGATGGACCTCTGGTCTGATCTAGCATGGCTCTTATTCTTATATTCTTATGTTCTTTAAGACATGAGAGGCCCTGATTAATTTTTTTTGAATGAGCAGCCTTATGCTTCCCCATCCCTACTTGCATCCTAAACTTAACAGCACAGTAACTTGACACATGATGTAAGCATTCATTGTTTGTGGTTTTGAAGATGGCTGTGTGTTTCTTAATAGTTCCCTAATCCATCACACACTTTACTTTTGAAAATAAATGGCTAGATAGCCAGATGGAAGTTAATTAGCAGCACCTTTGAAGTGCCAAAGATTTCCGGAACTCAATGTTGCTTGAAAATTGTTCTTAAGCAACTACTAGACATTTTGGGAGGTCAGGAATCCATCCAGAAGGCATTATATGCTAATGTTGCATTAGCAATACTAGCATTCCAGAAGAGAAGCTGTGAAAGAAATCTCTGCACGTGTTAATCCGCTTTAACGAAACCTCTGGGGAGTTAGAAAGAGGGGGAATCAGGTTATGTTAAGACCTGGAGTCTGCTCATTACAGTAACATATCTGCGGGAGAGGAACAAAAGGGCAGTCACTCCTTTTAGCAGAATGCAAGGAAAAAGAGATGCAGTCTAGTCCTTTTAGTAGGGGTGCACCACTGAATTTAGCAGCAGCAAAAAGAATCAGCCATTTTAGTGCTGCAGAGCTGAGTTTGCCTCCCTGCTGCCTTATATGAATAAAGGTCTATAAATAAGATTTTGTCTGAAGAAGAATGCTTGATCAAAGTACATTGGATCATCTCTGATTTTCTTTGGGATACATACCTGCATAGCACCACATCTGAACAGCCGGATCTCGTCTGATCTGGGAAGCTAAGCAGGGTCAGGCCTGGTTAGTATTTGGATGGGTGACCACCTTGGAATTCCAGGTGCTGTAGGGAGGGACCATAGCTCAGTGTGATAGGGCACATGCTTTGCATGCAGAAGGTCCCGGGTTCGATCCCCGGCCTCCAGGTAGGACTTGGAAAGAATCCTGCCTGAAACCCCAGAAAGCCATTGCTGCCAGTCAGTGTCGACAATACTGGGCTAGATGGACCAATGGTCTGACTCAGTATAAGGCAGCTTCCTATGTTCCACCTTTTGATATTTTTTCAACTGTGAATGGTAGAGGCAGTGATGTGGGTTCTCTGGAAAAATTTGAATTGTGAAATTTCTGTTCCCCTAATTCAGTGGAGAGCTGATTTAGCATGTTTGTTTGATGTATATTAAGTAAACAAACTAAATAAGTTTATTTGGTGTATATTTAGTAAACAAAACTAAAAGGGGGGAGGAAGCATGTGCTGAGTTTTTCCAACAGCTAGAAGTAATATTTCTGGTGCCACCTCACTCCACAAGCCAGGAAGATACTTGTCAGGACCATCGCACAGAGCAGAGGTGGGGAACCTCAGGTCCGGATGCAAAATCTAGTCCTCCTGGGGACTGAATGAAACCCTCTGGGATTTTCCCAGATGGCCACACCCCCTTCCTCTCACCCCACCAATGATAGTTTGGTGGTTTTCCAGCTGTAGTATTGTAGTATTTTTCCCATTCCAGAAGGTTGAAATGCCTCTCCTAACGCTTAGTTACTAGCAGTAAGAGCTTTAAGCTACATTATGCTGGTACATATTTTTTTTAGTCATTTTGGCCCCGCCCCTTTCCCCCCTTTCCACCCCTTGGTCTTTGGCCCTGCCTGCCACTGGAATGCAGCCCCCAGAGAACTTCACTGAAATTGAATTTGGCACTTCGGCTGAAAGAGGTCCCCTACCCCTGGCACAGATGTTATCATGAAAACCCACCTCCCCCAAGTGCCACACACAGTCCTAAAACTATAGAACATCTTCTTTTAAAAAAACAAACAAACAGTTACCGGTATCTCATCACATTTGCTTGTTTTTCTTATATTTCATATGCATCCACTTTAGTTGTTCAGTGTTCCTTAGGAAATAATTAAGCTAGTGTTGTATTCTTACAGCATCCTTTGAAGACCAATAATAATACTGCTTCATAATACTGAGGGTTTTTTTTTTAAAAAAACAACAACTGACTGTTGTTCTTTTAAAATGTTTATTGCTGCCTCACGCATTCAGTTAATGAGTTTGTTGATATTTGGGAAGGAGAGGGGTTGAGGGATACAATAAAAATCCTGGCTTTTAATAGGAAAGGTAATTAAAGATTCATTGGTGGAGAATCAGATTACTCAGGGAATTAACATAACAGGTATTGCCTTTAGGTCTGGGAGCATTAACTCTAACCTGACCTGAACTAGGAAATGGCATCACAGTTCAATTTTAGTGAACAACCATCTTGAGGTTTCTATGTCATAATGAGCTCATTATCGTTCATTGCCCAATAAACTGCCAGTTTAGAACAAAGATTTTGAATTAAGGTTGCCAACTTTTCAACTGGCCCCTGTGCCTTTAAGAGAAGTTTGATGTGTGGACATTAGCGAGTGATCATGCTTTTCTGTGTACCATGAAATGCTCCCCCTGTTCATATCTGCAGATCAAGTTGCTGTTTAAAGAACAGAAGCAGAACTGGATTCTGCCCCCCCCAGTCAACCCTAATAGTAAAATCCACATTCACTAATTTATGGCTAATTAAAACATAAGGAAATAGCACAGAAAAGACTGTACCACTTTAGACTGTAGCAGGGGAGGCTGGTGACTCCTATGCCAGTGGGGCTCCTTATCTATTGCATCTTTCTGTTTGAGCTTTATAGGAGCTATCCATGGTGCTCCATGGTGGTGAACCCATCTTTGGGACTGTGTGTATGGGAAATTTCCTGTGTGAACCTTCTCTGAACATGGAAAACTAGCATGTCAGGGAGAGAGGCTTTATCTTAGACTTAAGGAGGGACGAGAGCTCAGTGGAAGAACAAATGTCTTGTATGTCAAATCAATCAAATTTATTGCAGTCAATAGACCCAAACATGAATAAAACATACAGTACACCAGAATCTCAAAGCAAAGCAGATTCAAAGTATAACATAAACACAATTATATAGCATTCCAGTAACCTCAAGTTGGTTCCTAGATATGATCCTTCCAGTTTCAAATAGCAAGTTGTGTTGTTGTGAGTAAGTTGTTCTCTTGTTCTCACTGCTGCAGATAGAAATTTAGCTACTACTGTATTAGCGACTCCGATGGAAATTTTATCTTCCATCAGATATTTAATATAAAATTGAACTGACCTTCCTGGTAGCTTGGTCAGTAAGGGGCCAATTGTATGCTGCCTAACTCCAGCATAGAAGTTACACAGAACAGAAGAACACGTTCTATGGATTCTATCTCCTGATTATTACAAGGGCATACCCTTGATGAAAGAGGGTTGCCTGCGTACCTGCCCCAAAGCATTTGGGATGGAAGAACATTAAATCTGGGCAGAGTAAAAACTCTGCAATATTTAGCAACATGCAGAGTCCTAAAGTAGGAAGCTAACTGGAAAATGCCTTATATATAGAAGGTCCAAGCTTTGATCCCTGGCATCTCCAGGAAGAAATATCAGGTAGCAGGTGATGAGAAAACCTCTGCGTGAGACCCTAGAGAGCCACGGTCCATCAGAGTAGTCAATGCTGGACAAATAATCTGATCCAATGTTCCCTGACATTCTAAATTCTAAGGGCAGTATCCAACACTGCCCCTGAGTCTCTGCCGATTGTGTTCACAGATTCACAGATTATAGAGTTGGAAGGGGCCTACAAGGATTATGTAAGTCACCTTGGGTTCCTTGCAGGAAAAAAGGCAGGATATAAAATTTAATAAATAAATAAAATAAATAAATAAACCTGGTGCCCTCCAGATGTGTTGGACCACAACTTCCAGCATGCCCCAGCCAGCCCTGCTGGCTGGGGCATGCTGGGTGTTACAGTCCAACATATTTGGAGGGCACCAGATTGGGGAAGTGAAATCACTGGCAATCCAGCTGAAACCAGCCTGGCTCTACATGAGTGTTGGCTTGTTGGTGGGACATACACACATAGCCCAGGGCAAATGGAGCTACTTAAATCATTACATTATACCATGCCAAGAACGTGATAAGACTTTCAGCAAGCTTGGTTCTGGAGTGTTCCTCTTATTGCCAAACATCTAGTGTTACAAGCTTGGAAAGCCAAGGATACCCTGCCCTCATCCTCAAAATCCAAACCTAGATGATATATTTTGCTTCCAAGGGATAGGTTGCTTACAAAAGAAGACGTTTGCTCTGCAAACATTTGGGGGGAAATCTTTATTTTGTAGAAATGTGAAAAGGACATTTAATGCTAGCCGTCAACTGTTTGACATATTTGAACCACTGTGTTACTTCTCATAATTGTGTGTTTGTTAAATATTGAAAACTCGGTTAAATAAAAGAAAAGTTGAAAAAAATAGTACATATTGTCACCCTACTAATATTATTCAGCCCTTTGCAAATGCTTATTAATATAAAAGTTGCAGCACCGGAGCCGCAAAACCGCTTGAAGTGAATTGATCTCAATGATCTCAGGACCAAAGCCCTAGCATACTGTTATTATATACAAACATTTTTAATATATATTTCTGACCTGACAGATTCTTTCTTCCTTATCATCAATCAACCAAGTGTTCAGGTTACTAGATTCACAGCATAATTTAAAGATTTCCAGCTGAAGAAGTCCATATATTAACTAACTCCTTGAGATATTTCTGCATCCTTACTGATGTCTATTGTTAAAGAGAAGCTAGATCATCTTTGTCCCTTTGAATGTAGACTTATTTATTTGAATGTATTAAGCTATTTTGAAATAGGAGCTAGGGTTGTGCGGTTTCTGGTGAAATCTTATCTGCTAAATAGTCTGTATGAATAAATTACTCTTTGTTCTCATTTTTCATCTAGGGAGAATGTGGCCATACACCACAAGTCTTACACTGCTATAATAGTTGTTTAATCTCTAGAACCTGTAGTTCTGGGTATCGAGGTGGAGGAAGATGCCTAACAGAAGCCTTGGCACTCTAATCAAACTACAATTCCCAGGATTCTTTGGGAGTTGCCATAACAATTAAACTGCTGTGGCCCTGATATTGTCATCTGGCCCTGGAGTCAGATTCTTCTGCATCATATTTATCTATGTATTGTATTTATATTATATTTATATCCCGCCTTTTTTCCTCTTGTAAGGAGCTCAAGGTGGCTTACATAATCCTCCTCATCTTCACCGTTTTATCCTCAAAACAACCCTGTGAGGTAGGTTACACTGAGAGTCACTGACTGGCCCAAAGTCACCAGTGAGCTTCATGGATGAGTGGGGACTAGAACCTGGATCTCCGGAGTCCCAGTCCAACACTCTCACCACTACGCCACACTGGCTCCTCAAATGAGGAGTCCTAGGGCACTAAGGATCCTGAGGATGCAAGAGCCTCCCTCTCTCGGCCATTTTGAGAAGCAGAGATTTCCACATTATGAAGAGGAGGAAGAACACCAGGAACTGTGCTTGCTCTATCCCTGGAAAGTGTTTCCTTGCCAACACCCTTGAATACCAGTTACTCCTTCCCACAAACTCCCTCAGTTCTAGGTGGCCACTGACTCATCTCTCCTCAAAAAGAGGAAATCCATCACCAAAAAAGATGGCACATATTTGCATAAAATTACCATATGCTGATTTATGTGTATAGATGCACATTTAGACATTATTGCTGTAATTTAAATAGAAATGCAGTTCACCTCACCATTATGGGGGAAGATGTGGCCAGGTGACCCGTGTGCATGCTCAGTCTGCTGTCCAGGAGCTAACTATTGATGGGCAATTTCAGGATCCCTGCTCTCCCCCTTGTGGTTCGTCATCTTTAAAATGGGCTTGGACTGGACAGCCATTCAGATATAGGATAGGACACCTTCGAATGGAGGGCTGTGGGGCTGTCTTCTGTAAAATAGGACATATGGCCAGTGGAAGCTGGTGGCTCCAATGTTAGCGGGCCTGTGTATCCACTCCGGATTTTACTCTGAACCCTATCCCCAAAATAGCTTCTACTGCATATGCCCACCCTAGCTCTGGGGAATTCTGCCTTAGGTATCCGCAAGTCCCAGAATCAACAGCAGCAGCCACATTAGCTTTCTAGGAGCATACCTCTCAGAAGTAGAGCACTATTCCTTTAACTCAGAGACAATCTCCCCCAGGGAACACAGGAAGGTGCCTTACAGCAGGTCAGACAATGGCTGGGTTCAGACAACACAATAACCCACTCTCACGGGTTGCGTATGGGTTGAGTGTGGGCTGTCGTTGAACCTCAGGTTGTTGTTGAAATGTGGTTTATTGTGTTGTCTGAACCCAGCCATGAAAACAAACCATGGGTTGTTAACCACAAACAACCCACAGTTCACAACCCAACAACAAACCATGGGTTCTCTTCATGGGTTGTTTGTGGTTAACAAACCATGGTTTGTTATCATGGATGCATTCAGACAACACAATAACCCATGTTTCAACAACAACCTGTGGTTCAGCGACAACCCACACTCAACCCTTGAGTGTTGGTTATGGTGTTGTCTGAACCCAGTCCACCTAATCCAGACTTCTCCACTCTGAGTGGCAGTGGCTTCCTGGCAGAAGTCTTTACCATCACCTGCTCCCTGGTCTTCTTCAAATTGAGAAGTTAGAGACTGAATCTGTAGCATGTGTTCTACCACTGAGCTATGGTCTCTCCCCGAGGAGATGGGGCCAAAACACATATCTCCCCACAGCAGTATTTCAGCCATTGATAGGCTTCAGCCCAGTGCTTGAGCAACTCCCCAACGTAGGCTTCAAGGAAGGAAACCAAGGCATAAAATGAACATCCACGCCCTTCAAGATCCTATTAAGCAAACTCGTCTTCAATCATTTCTTAAGGAACATCTACCTACGGAGCCTCCTGATAACATTGAGGACCATTGGTCTAAGCTGAAAACCTCCATTACTGCAGCTTGTGAACAAACTATTGGATATGAAACTAAGAAACATCAGGATTGGTTTGATGAAAATGATAATGAGATTAAATATATAATTGACCAAAAAAGGAAAGCCTTCCAAATATGGCAAAATGATATTAACTGCGCTGCCAAGAAAAAAAATCTACGCCAGTGCAAAGGCTGAGGTCCAAAGAAGAACAAGAGAAGTTAAGAACACTTGGTGGAAAAAGAAAGCTGAAGAAATTCAACAACTTGCAGAATCTCATGATGCACGGGGCTTTTTTAAGGCCACAAGGGCCATTTATGGACCAAAAATCTATGGTACAAACCCTTTACAATCAAAAGATGGCACCAAACTCTTAAAAGACAAAGAGTCTATTGCACTGCGTTGGAAAGAGCATTATTATGATCTTTTAAATCGTAAATCAAAGGTGGATAATGAGATTTTTTCGCAAATCCCGCAAAAACAAATTAGAGAGGAAATTGCAATACTCCCCGCTTTGGATGAAGTAAAAAAGCCATTAGTCAAATGAAGAACAACAAAGCTAGTGGACCAGATGGGATTCCTGCTGAAATCTTTAAAGAAGGGCCCCCCGAACTTGTACAACATCTTCATAAACTCATCGAAAAAATCTGGGATAAGTCCCAGAAGACTTCAGGGATGCCATAATTATCACCCTCTTTAAGAAGGGTGATAGAACAGACTGTGGAAACTACCAGGGCATTTCTCTCTTAGCTACCGCAGGTAAAATATTTGCTAGGATTCTCGCAAACCATCTTCTATCTATCTCAGAAGAGATCCTCCCTGAAACTCAATGTGGTTTCCGCCCCTCTAGAGGGACAGTAGACATGATTTTTACTGTACGTCAGCTCCAAGAAAAATGCTGGGAGCAAAAGCAACCCCTTTATCTGGCATTTATTGATTTGGCTAAGGCCTTTGATACTGTAGACTGAACAGCTCTCTGGACTATCCTTATGAAAATTGGATGCCCCAATAAATTTGTGAATATCTTGCGACTTCTCCATGACAACATGACGGCAACGGTTTTGGACAACAACGGCTCTCATAGTGCTCCATTTAAAGTGGGATCAGGTGTTAAACAGGGATGTGTTATCGCCCCAACATTATTTGCTATTTTCATTGCCATGGTTTTACATCTTGTCGAGGGGAAACTTCCCACTGGTGTGGAAATTATATATCGAACAGATGGAAAGCTTTTTAATCTCAGCAGGCTGAAAGCAAAAAGTAAGGTAATTACAACCTCCGTTGTGGAACTTCAGTATGCTGATGATAATGTGGTCTCTGCACATTCAGAGAATGATCTCCAAACTATCCTAAATGCTTTTGCAGAAGCATACAAAAAACTTGGTCTCTCACTTAACATCAAAAAAACCAAAGTGCTTCATCAGCAAGTGCAAGTTAACCCTTTGGTGATGCCATCTATCCAGCTTGGTGGGGCAATACTGGAAAATGTCGATCATTTTCTCTATCTTGGCAGCTATCTTTCTGTTACAGCTAACATTGACAGTGAAATCCAGCATCGTTTGAGCTCCGCAAGTGCCGCGTTTTCTCGAATGAAACATAGAGTGTTCGAGGGTCGGGATATTTGTAAGAAGACCAAAACACTGGTTTATGAAGCCATTGTATTACCAACTTTATTGTATGCCTGCGAAACATGGACTATCTATAAACATCACTTACACCTCCTTGAAAGATTTCATCAACGTTGCCTCTGGAAAATCCTGCGAATTACTTGGGAAGATAGGCAAACAAATGTCAGTGTACTGGAAGAAGCAAAGACTACTAGCGTTGAAAAAATGATCCTTCAACGCCAACTTCAGTGGACCGGTCATGTTGTTCGAATGTCTGGCTGCCGTCTCCCAAAGCAGTTACTTTATTCCCAACTCAAGGATGGAAAGCGGAATATCGGTGGTCAGCATAAGAGGTTTAAAGATGTTCTTAAGGCTAATCTAAAAAAATGCAATATAAACATCAAAAACTGGGAAGCTCTAGCCCATGAACGATCTAAATGGATCGTTTACAAAGGTTCACAAAGGTTTTATGGACTTTGAAGAAGCCCGAGTGCAAGACGAAAGAGAGAAACGTGCTAAGCGAAAAGCATGTCAAACTAATCCTTTACAGGACCTTCTTCCATCTGGTAACCTGTGTCCTCACTGTGGGAAGCTGTGTGGATCTAGAACAAACTATTGGATATGAAACTAAGAAACATTGGATTTTGGCATCAAACTGCTATGGAAGCCCTAAAATGGCCAAATGGGGCTTTGTCTTCAAAATGTGTCCTTCCCCATCACTGCCAAAGATGCCCAGCTCTGCCCTAGAATGTGACGCAGTGGCACTCTAAGATTCTTTCCCTGGATTCATGGGGGGAAAGTTACCTGGACAACCAATTTCCTCATAACATTTTCAGACGTGTGTGTTCATGTAGGATAACTTTTTAAAAGGAAGTCAAAATGTCAGCACATAATGTTATGCCGAAAGAGGCCTTTTAGCTTGAGTAAATACTAGTGGAATCCAGCTCAAGGGAATTTGAAATCAGCCCTGCTATGTGTAGCAGCAAATGTCTACAGCGAAGCTCCATCTGTCTCCAAATACTGCAGAAATCTTAGCTACATCATGATCTAATTTACTGCATGCCTGACGAAGAAGAGGGCTACTTGACAACAAGGAACAGAGAGATCATGAGATGGTTGGGAAGATTTTTTTTCCCCCACCCCAAAGACCAGTGGAGTGGACATGGTTTCTGCTTTATCTCTCTGCTACAAGCCTGTCTAATGCTTCAGTTAGGCTGGCAAACATGTTGGCAAGAATGAAAGAGCAAGTCTGCCTACATGAACAGCCATGCATTTTAATAAAATGTTAGTCATCTCTTTCTTTTTTTCCCCATGTTAAGCATGTGCGTAATGCTGTTCATTCTCGTTTAAGTGTCATTTCTTATCTTTTCTCCCAAGCCTTATTGTTTCTCACTTATCTATTGCACTAACTTACCCAGCCACTTTGGCTCATGTTTTGAGGGTCATGTCAGACTTAAGAAGGCAGAGGAATTTGACAGTCCATTGTTACCCTCAAAACACATCATCATCATCATCATCATCATCATCATCATTACACCTCTTGCAAGGAACCCAAAGTGGCTTACATAGTCCTCCTCCTCCTCTCCCATTTTATCCTCACAAAAACCCTGTGAGGTAGGTCAGGCTGAGAGGCATGCTGGGAGTTGTAGGCCAAAAACATCTGGGGACCCAAGGTTGGAGAACACTGCCTTAAATGAAATCACATATGTATACATGTCATTTAGTTGGTCCTTTGCGTGAAACCTGGATTTGCCTCTGTAGAATCTTCTATGAAATGGCCCTAAATTAACAGAACGGAAGAAATTTTCATGAAAAAAAAGAAACAAAAGCAATGATATGATATAGCAATATAAAGCCAGAACAAATTTCTTGGAATAGGTTTTCATGAAGCACACAGAGGAGTGTGCACACAGCCACTAAGTCAGTAGTTTCGAACCAATTTCTCAGCAAGCTTTAGCTGCGTTGCAAATATTTTGTTGAGTTGCCAGTAAGCAGCAAAGGGAAATTCTTGAGGGATGTGGCACAGTAGGAAAAGGAAAAGGGAAAGCAGTGTTTCTGCTTATGCTTCCTGTAGAGGTTCCCCAAGCTTAGTTTCCCCACAGAGGAATGCGAACAGCTGCAGAGGGGAAATTCTGTTAATCTTCCCTTCTCTTTGCTACAGTGTAGAATGTTGTTCCCGATTTAAAAAGAAAATGCATTTATCAGTGCAACGTTTGTAAAACAGCTGTGACTCTGCAGCCCCTTGTGGTAATTCAGTTTGTGAATCCATTTGCGCCTCTTTTTCGTTTGTCATGCCAGTCTTGATCATGATTTTTCTGCAAAGGACGCATGCCTGTTGGGAGGACTAGCCTTACTATTTATTTATTTATTTATTTATTTATTATTATTTATTTTACTTATACCCCGACCCTTTTTCCTGCTAGGAACCCAAGGCAGCTTACATAATCCTCCTCCTCCTCTCCCATTTTATCCTCACAACAACCCAGTGAGGTAGGTTAGGCTGAGAGTCAGTGACTGGCCCAAAGTCACCCAGTGAGCTTCACGTCCTGAGTTGGGACTAGAACCCGGATCTCCCGAGTCCCCGTCCAGCACTCTCACCACTACGCCACACTGGCTCTTGTGGTCAAGGCATATCAAGCTCCCTGTTAGAAAGGGGCTGAAAATAAAATGGTGACTATCATACTGCCATTCTGCAAATCTATGGTGTGGCCACATTTGGAATACTATGTACTGTTCTGGCTCCCTGAACTCAAAAAAGGATAGGGCAGGGCTGGAAAAGGTACAGAGAAGGGCAACTAAAATGTACTTTTAGTTTAGAGAAACAGAAAACGAGGGGGAGGTGATGACAAACGGCATGATAAAATCTCCCCATGCCTTCAGATCTTCGGCTGAAGCCCTACACCAGCCTTCCCCAACCTGGTGACCTCCAGACATGCTATACTACAACTCCCATCATTCCCAGCTAGTATAGCCAATGAAGGGTGCCAGGCTGGAGAAAGTTGCCCTACTCCATGTGCCTTTCTTATCAGCAGTGTGTTATGTTATCACAAAGAAAAGGGCTTTCTCAGTGGTGGCACCCTGGCTTTGGAATGCCCGCCCCTAAAGAGGTACACATGATGCCTTATTTATTTATTTATTTATTTATGCATGCATGCATGCATGCATGCATGCATACTACTTTAGTATGTATTGCCTGCCTTGAGGGGTCTTGGAATGTGGCCTGTGTAAAGTGGGAGGGACAAGGAATTGAGGGAGGAGAGACCAAATGCCAGTTTGAAAGAGAAGGTGGTTGGTGCCAGGGAAAAGGAGGAGGCAGAAGACAAGCAAAGGAGTAAAGCTGAGAAGGAAATTCGAGTAAACCAGTAGTGTGGTGAAGAAGAGAAAGAAGCCGATAAAGCAGCCTTCAGCTAAAAGAAGAGTGAACCTCCACAACAGAGACCGGCAACAAAAGACTCAGGGTGCAATCCTATCGATTGTGCCCTCAATGATCGTTAGCCCCCAAACTCGGAGACTTACGATCATCCTCTGCAGGACATGATCTTCGCCTCCCCATCCTCCCTCCCTGCATTTTTCACTAGACAAGCTTTTTGGCCCGTCTAGCAAAGGCGTTCCAGAGGGGGAGGGAAGGAGGAGGCTGGCAGAGGTTCAGGATAGCTCATACCCTGGCCTCCCCAGTCTCCTCCCCTCCCCACTGACTGAAACACGCCCCTTTCCCCCTCACCAAGGTCGAGTTCCCGACCTTGGAGGCCAGCCCAGCCGGCATAGTTCTTTCCATTTCCATGCCAGCTGAGAGGGGGAGGGGGGGGTCAGATCTCCGACTCCTCCTTCTGAGGTCTGAGCACTGTCTCCAACCTCAGAGGGGGGACTCCGAACACTCCTATGGCCCTCAAAAGCCATGTCCGAGGGCCGTAGGATTGCTCCCTCCAGGAACTGGGACAAGCAACTGTTGCTGGTCCCACAAGAGTAACACTTCTGCTTTACAGTGAACTGTGGCTAAAAGTTAGCATTGCTCACATTTGGTGTATACTTCTATTGGTTGCTTTCTTAATATTGTTATTTAGTTTAGCAGAAATGCTAACGTAAATCCTGTTAAATATTTATTTGTTTGTCTCTGGAGTGATTGCAATCTGCCCCTCTTCATCCTAGCTATACATACCTGAAAAACATTACGTACACCCCACGAAAAGCCTTTATTTATGCTACTTTTTTATCCCCACCTTAGATCACAACAGTCTGGTTCAGTTGGCCTCGCAAACTCCCTTTCAGTCCAAATCTATTGTTCAATTGCATGCAGACTTGCTCTCCATTGACTAGTGTGGCAAAATCAGAGTAAAATGGCATGATTACTCATTAGAATAATATGCAAATTAGGGTGCCCAGATTTGGGGAAATAGAATGTGGCAACCTTAGGATGAACTAGGTGGCCTTTAGGTCCTTTCCGGTGCCATGGGATAATGATCTGGGTAATACTGCAGACATTTGCAAAGTGCAGATGATGATGATGATGATGATGATGATGATGATGATGATTGTATTATTATTATTATTATTATTATTATTTATTAGGGTGCAATCTTATGTATGTTTAGACCAAAAAAGGTCCTACAACTCCCAGCATTCCCCAGCTGCTTTTCGGTCTAAACATGCATAGGATTGCACCCTTAGGTTCTAATTATTAGCCTGTTTAGCATGAAATTGGTGCAGAACGGTGTGTGAAAACTTAAATTCCCCTGAAGTATATTGAGAGAGGAAGTGAATGATGTGTAAATACACAATTTAGAATCTATCAGTTGGACTTTTTTATAACTTGCTGCATAAAATAGCTCCTCCAGAACTGAAATTACCCTCTTTGTGATCTACAGCGTGCTTCGTATTGTATTGCTGCACACTCGCATTGCTATATTTTGAACTATCATTTCCTCTGTGATTTGAGTTGTTCCTTACTTTACATTCTTCCACATTGCACTTTAGCACTTTGCACTTTTATCTCTAAATCACAATACAGGGTCAGTGTATCCATATGTTACAAAGGAGAACCATGAGAGATGGAGATTTCATTTTCAGCACCAGTTCCATGTCACTCACACTGCTAGTTCCATTCATATATATATATATATATCCATCCCTCGGAATCCTTGAATTAAAAAAAGAATTAGCTTTAAAAATCTAATCACTGCACACGATCTCCACCTGCTGGCGCTGGGTGGTTCCATCCTTATTTTTATTACATTTTTTGTGAGAGTTAGACCAAAAAATTAAAATGCTAAATGTGATGCAAAAGTGGGGGAAACCTTGAGAACAAAAAACCATAGTAAATTCTAGATCATACAAAATATCTGACCAGTGACATATATTCTAATAGTCCTTCTTTCTTTTTTTTAATTCCTCTTTTCTGGCATATGATCTTGCTTTTTTTTTCCCCCAGAGGGGTAGCCATGCTAGTCTCTTGCAGCATCAAATTTCTTTATTTTGTGTCCCTAGTTTGCAATTTGGCAGTGCCTTTTTAAAAGTTTGTTAATGGCTACATGTGTTCAGCAGGCCTGCCTTTCTTCAGGTTCCAGCTATCTTCCTCGGGGCTCACAATTTTAAACTGTGAGTGGAGAAGGTCATATCTGTCTTGACTATTGACTAGTGCCATGAACATACATGCAGATGCACGTGCATAAACACTAAGGCAGGATTGGGCAGAAGGTAGATCTCCAGATGTCCTTGTCAGCATGGCCAATGGTCAGGAATTCTGGGAGTTGACATCCAAAACATCTGGAGATCTACCTTCTGCTCACCCTGCACTAAGGCACCATTTAGGGCCAAACTAAAAGTTCTTGTAATCACACATAGCTTCAGACCAACAAGATTCCAGAAATCAAGTGGAACAGTAATATGGATTCTGTAACATTGGCATCTAGATCAAAGATGGCCAACTGGCAACCCATAGACTGGATCCAGCCCATAAAGTAACTTTGGGTGCAGTCCTATACATGCTTAGGCAGAGAAAAGTCCTACAACTCCCAGCATGTAGGAGATTTCTCTATCTAAACATGTATAGGATTGCACCCTTTATCTACTAAATTTTAATCAAGGTATAGGTGTGTGTGTGTGTGTGTGTGTGTGTGTGTGTGTGTGTGTGTGTGTTTTAAAAGTGTCATTGTTCCCTCTATGTTTTCCCCAGCAGAACTAATAGCCACTTTGCGAGGTGGATTTAGACCAGGAAAACGATGTGACGGCGAGGGTTATATATCCCCTTCCCCCAATGTCAGCATTTTAGTAAAAATTGAAACATCAAGAAAGCTGCTTATACATCTCCAGCATCTCATACAGCTCAGCCCTCAGTTGTACGGAAAGGAAGCAATGTCTATATCAGTGTTCTCCAACACCTTGGGTCCCCAGATGTTTTTGGCCTATAACTCCCAGCATGCCCCAGCCAGCTACACTGGCTGGGGCATGCTCGGAGCTGTAGGCCAAAAACATCTGGGGACCCAAGGTGTTGGAGAACACTGGTCTATATATATATCATAGGCATTCTGCTGTATTGTTCATGTGCATTCTGGAATGGCAAAGGCCGGCCAGCTACTAGCAGAGGTCGACCGACCCTGATCTAGCTTGCTGAACAAAATACAATAAAAGATTACAGAGAACCCACCACGTGTTCAGACAAGTCCTGCTGCTCCACCTTGGCGGCTGATCTTAACAATGAGGAAGAGGTCCTTTTCTTCTGTAGTACAATCATTGTGTTCTGCTGTCATCTGTCCCCTGTGATAAGAGCTGGCGATGGGGGTGGGGAAACCGTGCCTACTGGCATTCAGTAAAAGCATGTGCGGTACAGTGCATTGCAAATACAGTCACTTACTGAGTTGTACAAAGAAGGAAAAGCTTGCCTCTCTGGAATTGTAAAGCTAAATTCAGCTCTCAGTGTTGTGCCCGCAGCAGCTTGTGAGGGCATGGCGCAGCTAAACATCCTTTGTAGCGCTGTCCAGTGTTTATCTTCATATGTCACTGACACACAATGCTAAACAATGTGTCATGTGACCTTTGGGAAATCAAAAGAAAAGGCATCCCAAACTTAACCTATTTGTGTAAGCAGCATCCCAGGAGAGGCAGGAAATGGTCTATTGTAGAGACACAATGCAGAGAGAAAGCTGGCTGTTTCTAGAATAGACTATTCTGGGGGTAAGAAATATGGGCAGATAGAGCCTTAAAATCACTCGGTTACTTACCATGACTAATAGATCCAGTACAGATTTCCTTCTTAGGTGTGCCCAGAACTGGTGTGAACCATCACACTATCTAACAATGGAACATATCTTCCAAGTGCACCTATTGAACTTAACTGGTTGCTGCATGAAGAACCTACTTTACTTAGATGTTTCTCTCTCATAATCATAATCATAATAAAATTCTCAAGCACTTTTTGGGAACTCCACTCCACGCAATGGTAATCATGTGCAGGGGGAAACGGAGTCATGCCTACTGGCCATGCCCACAGGGCCGGCCCTACTATTAGGCAGGGTGAGGCAGTTGCCTCAGGCAACAGATGCTGGGAGGCCGCAGCAAGGTGTTCAAGGAGAGAACTTGCAGCCTACTCTGGACCCCCGAAGTTATCCTGCTGCCTTCAAGTTCAGTGGAGAATGTCATCCCATCATTCGTGTGGAAGACAGATCCATCTGCCAGTCCAGTCAGTTTTTGTACATGGGATGGGAGGGGGCGGCGCTATCTTGTCCTTATTTGTGACTCAGGCAGCACAATGTCCTCAGCTGGCCCTGCACGGTCATGTCCCCTGCCAGCCTTATCCCCTGCAGCGCCATCCACATCTTGGGGGCAGGGGAGGCCGGTGGCTGACTCCTGTGTCAGCGGGGCTCCTTATCCATTGCATCTTTTTGTTTGAGCTTTATAGGAGCTATCCGCGGTGCTGAACTCCATCCTCAAAATGGGTTTATTATTATTTTTATTTATTTTATTACATTTATACCCCGCCTTTTTTCCTGCAAGGAACCCAAGGCGGCTTACATAATCCTCCTCCTCCTCTCCGTTTTATCCTCACAACAACCCTGTGAGGTAGGTTAGGCTGAGAGGCAGTGACTGGCCCAAAGTCACCCAGTGAGTTTCATGGCCGAGCAGGGGACTAGAACCCGGATCTCCCGGGTCCCAGTCCAACACTCTCACCACTATGCCACACTGGCTCTCACCACCATGGAACACCATGGAGAGCTCCTATAAAGCTCAAACAAAAAGATGCAATGGATAAGGATCCCCACTGACGCGGGAGTCACCAGCCTCCCATGACCAGGGGAACATCTGTAAAGGAGAGCCTGTGGTGTACATGCGAAGGGTCTCCCCATGATTGAGAACCCTAATCATGCCGAGTACCAAATCACAGCGAGAATCTACACACGTAGCACAGGCTTCCCTTTACCCATGTTCCGTTTACGGACATCCCAATGGGTGGACAGTGGAGGGGGGCGTGACTCTGCTCTCCCCCTTATGCAATTACAGTTGCGTGGAGAATGCCAGAAAAGGGCTATTGTATCGCCACCAATGGACCTCATTAATAGGAGGCTCAAGACTAAAAAGAAAAAGGAACTGCTTCTTCCCACAGCTGAGGCACCTCATCATCAGGCGATCACTCCTGACCGAGTAAGATTGTCTTCCGGGATAAAAGGAGGAAATTCTAAAGAAGATTGTGTAGACTCTAGCGATGGGTCCGTAAGTGACTGTGGAGGCCAATTCTAGATCCACACAGCTTCCCACAGTGAGGACACAGGTTACCAGATAGAAGATGGTCCTGTAAAGGATTCATTTGACGTGCTTTTCGCTTAGCACGTTTCTCCCTTTCACCTTGCATTCGGGCTTCTTCAAAGTCCATGGAACCTTTGTGAAAGGCCAACCTCCATTTAGATCGTTCATGGGCCAGAGCTTCCCAGTTTTCGATGTTTATATTGCATTTTTTTAGATTAGCCTTATGAACATCTTTAAACCTCTTATATTGGCCACCGATATTTATTGCGCGCGCAAATAAATACCAGGCTCTGCTGAGGGAGATGAGTGGGGAAAGTGGGACCGTTCCACTGGCCCTGAAGACCACCCCCATGGAAATTCCTCCTCCCTCAACTGTCACCAGTACCACCAGCAGCCCTTCCAGCAGGCTGGATTGAGGGAGATGAGAGAAGGAAGCAGGGCCATTTCACCAGCCCTGCTGAAAGACTTACTTTTTTTCCTCCCTCTTCCCTCCCTATTCTTTTTCCTTGTGCATCGTGCCTTTTTAGATTGTAAGCATGTTGGCAGGGACTGTCTTATGTTATTGATTATAAGTAAGCGGCTGTCAGGATCTGCTCAGTCAGCGCAGTACCACAGCTCCATCTAGTGGCTGCTTTTCAGAAGGCAGCCCAGCCCACACTGCACTACTTGCAGGGTTCAGCCCCAAACCTCCAGCTGCTCCAAGGCTTGCTAATGCAGACCAGCTGGGAGCTGCAGGAAGCCCTACATAAGGGCTTTCTCTTCCCTCAAGCAATACTAGTCACTGTGGTGTCTACAGTCAATTCCTGACCTGCCTCTCTGTCTGACCCACACCTTGCACATATCTGACCCTTGCTTGTTCTTGGACTATACCTCTGCCTCTGGCCCTGCTGTGCCTTGTACATATCTGACCCTTGCCTGCTCCTGGACTGTCCTTTTGGCCCTTCTTGAGCCTCCATCTCGCCTGGCCTTGGTGTTCCAGCCAAGAACCTCTGTTGCTCACATCCCAGACCTGACAGTTTGCTGTGGCCCAACATTCCCTGACCAGGGAAAAGATGGCTGCCACTGCTGGCCTCCCTCCGACAGTGGGTCTAACTGGTGTCCTTCACACGCCTTGCAAAATCTTGCGCCTCCATCTCCCCTGGCCCTGGTGTTCCAGCCAAGAACCCCTGCTACTAATGTCCTAGACCTGACAGCTGCTCTGTAGGCTTTTTTTAGCTGAGGAGCAGGATAAAAATATTCTAAATATTTATCAGTAATACAAATCTGCCCATGCTTTAAGATTGTCTGTTGGTGCCCTTCTCCAACTGCATCCTCCTACAGAGTCAAGATGGACATCAACAAGGGCAGGGGCTGGGCACATCCAGCCTGTTGGCTGAATCCAGTCTTTGGAGGTTCCCTTCCAAGAGCCTGCCCCCTCTCCCAAAGTCCCAATGCAGAAACTGAGGCAGCCACCCTAAGCAGCTGATTGTCGGTGTTGTAAAAAGGCACCTAATTCTTAGCAATTAATAAGGTAGTGAGGGCACAATCCTATGGCCTCCAGTCCTGACCTTGTCTGGGAGGCCACAGGAATATTCGGAGCCCCAGCTCCAAAGGTCCTGTGAGCTTGGAGCTGGGACTCCGAACTTTGAGCCCCCACCCCCCCTCACAGCTAGCACAGAAAGAACCACACCAGCTGCCTCCTGAGGTTGCAAATCAGCCTCGGAGAGGAGGAAAAGGGGCATGCTTCATCTAGACCAGGGCTCTCCAACCTTGGGTCCCCAGATGTTGCTGGCCTACAGCTCCCAGCATACCCAGCCAGCATAGCTAATGGCAAGGGATTCTGGGAGCTGTAGTCCAGCAACATCTGGGGACCCAAGGTTGGAGAGCCCTGATCTAGACAGCCCAAAATGGCCATCTAGATGAAATGCAGGGTGTAAGGTGCAGCAGCATCGGAGATCGCCACCGCCATGCCTCATGCCTTGCACTGGATACACATAAACCTCCATAATCGGAGGCTTCTGTGCATCGGGGGAGGAAGGCATTGGATCACACCCTAATTTAATTTATTCTTAGTGGATTTTTTTTACTGACAGGTAAGGCGGAGGAGCTTATGGGATTTTCTGCCTCTGGTGCCAAAATAACTTGACCAGCCTTGAGTGTGATGCATCTTGACTTTGCGGCAGGGGTTCCATTTGCTGCTCTGCCTCAGGCAGTACATTCCCTTGGACTGGCCCTACAAAACCTGAACACACGCTTCTGCACAAGAACCAACTAAAGGTTTATATTTAGGAAACATTCACAAAGCATTAATGGAATGGCAAACTGTGTCACTCATTCTGGCTATTTATAGAGCACTGATCCCTGCTGCTGCATTATTATCATTAGATCATTTACTACTGGTAATTTAGAATCTCATTCTCCTTTTCTTTTTTTCAAAAGCTGAACTGAAATGATTAAACAACCATGCCAAACTACAGAAGAGTATTGGGAAGAAGGAATGGAATAGAATAATGCAGGTTCTATAAATAGAGTTACCCCGGAAGGACACCTAGTGGAGAACAGTTGCTATGACTAAGGCCTAGCTTTTTCAACAAAGCTGCAAGAGTGGTAGTTGTTGCTCAGCTGTGTACAGAACTGAATTAGATATCATTCCTGCTAGTTCTGTGGACCCGTTCAATTTTGTGGACATTTTCTATGTGTGCTGTACAAACATGGCAACCACCAGGGCTGGCCAAAAACTTTGTTCTGCCTGAGGCAGAGTGGCAAATGACGGTCCACCCCCAAGGCAAGGTGCAAAGTATGCAAGGCCAGTCAAGTTATTTCAGCACCTGAGGCAGAAAATCTCACAACTACCTCTCCTCTCTGGCATCAAAGTACAATGTTAATAAATTAAATAGCTAACAACTTGCAGCCATTTCATGGTTCTTAAAATCAGCTGGCTGTGGTGGCCGCCTCACGCTGCCTAATGGTTATGCCGGCCCTGACCACCACTATGTGTTGGAAATTGGGCATGCCCATATGCCTTTGTAGGTTGAGGCAGAAGAACTGCAGAAGTTGAAGGCATCACACATTTGTGTATACGCCCACTTCACCCATTTTGTGGTTTTGTTTAGTGGAGGAAAACCACAAACTGTATTGTAAAGTTCAGCTGGCGGAGAAGGAACCATGGAGGGAGCAATCCCATGGCCCCTAGACAGCACCTGAGGGGTCATAGCATATTCCAGATGCCCAGATCTGAGGTCGGAGACAGCACTTCAACCTCGGAGCTGGGAATCGGGGCTCCAACCCCACTCCCCCTTGCAGCCGGTGTGGAAAGAACTGTGCCAGCTGTTCTCCAAGGTCAAGAAAGCAATCTTGGAGGGGGGGAAGGGGGCGTTTCGGTGGGTGTGTGGGGGGGGGAGACTGCAGAGCAGGGGAGGCAGGTGATTCCTGTGTCAGTGGGGCTCCTCATCCGTTGTAGCTTTTATTCTGAGCTTTATATGAGCTATCCATGGTGGTGGAGTGCAGCACCGTAGGAGTCGCCAGCATCCCCGACAAGAGGCCAGAATATGAGCTATCCTAAAGCCTCTCCAGACTCCTTCCCTCCCGCTCTGTAAGTCTCCAGCTAGACGGGCAAAAAAATGCGCCCAAAAAATCAGCTGCCGAACTTAAAAGGTCTGTTTGCCACGTTAGAAATTAGCAGGCCGTTGCTATACAGAACATGTGCTTTAAATGTGGGCTAAGCACTCATCCAAGACCTTATATATTCTGCACATTGTCAGCTTGGAGCGCCATAATGAGAGCCTGAAATCTGCAACTCATTTAATCCCCATCCACCCAAAAAAAAAAGTATGTACACCTGCCCAGCAGGATGTGCATTTTGTTGTACTTCCTCTGTGTTATAATCACCTGTGCAAACATTAGACCCTTGCCTGTGATTTTTGTTTACTAACACTGGAAGCAGTTGCATGCATGCTTAGATCTAATTATGCAAATGATCCTCTTAGAAAACAGTTCAGCAGTGGAAATGTGTTGCTAACGGTAGTTGAAGCCAACTGTTTTTAATGGAAAGGATCCCTATTAAGGCCTGATTTTGAGGCCCTGAACTCCCTTAACACCCAGCAAATTGCAGCATAATTTCAAGCAGCATAAACTGTGTACTTTTAGAATTGCCATAACCCCAAACGCCAGGGGAAATATTTTCTACATTGAATTGTGGGTGCATAATTTTGCAGCAAGAGGCATATGTCTTTATTAGGCAGGGTTGTGTTTTTTAATTGAACTGCCCATTAAGTGGAGACAGATTAACAGTTTTTTGTTTGTTTGTTTTCAGAGTGCTGGAAGTGTATGATACCATCATTATGGTCTGCATCAGGACAGGCCAAAATGCCCACTGTAGGGTGCTGGTGGGCTGCATCTTAAACCAGGGTTCCTGATATCTAAATTCCAGGATCTTACCTCCAGTGGCACTAATGCACTGTTGCCCTGGAAAGCCTGGCAGACTGAGAGCCTTTCTACACAAGGCATTTATTGTGCACTCATGATTCCTCATGCATGGTAGTTTGCAGGTGCTTTACAGGATGCCGTCATCTTTCAGGGCCTCTCCCATTCTTTGCAACCATTTCTGCAACTTTTTTTTAGATTGAGGAAAGTCTGGTATTTGTGAATGGTGGCATGAAATCCTCACGTATTTGTGCAATACTGCTATACCACAGCACCACCTAGTGGTTGTGTAATGGAACATATTGAAAGGCAGAAAAAGAAACCCCCTGGGCAGAGAAAACATGTGTAACGGAGCCGATCTTAATCCCGCAAAGAATCTGGAAGCAGAAGCCTCGGTAAAGTGGCAGGTTAAAAGCCTCATGTAGAAAAGCCCTGAGTTGTGTGCTTCAAGGGTGCATCTAGACTGCAGTTCCAGCCTGTCTGAGCATTCAATCAACTGACACCAAAGCCCAAGCTAGATTGTGCAGGTTTTCATGGTGTTTCAACAACCTGCAAGATCTGTTTAACCAGAAATGATGGTAAGATAAAAGAAATGGACAAATATACCATCGGGGAATAATATGTCTTCCTTACCATCTTCAACTCTAGCCTTCTGCTCCAATTCTCCTCATTCTACTCCAATTCTCTCATTTTCCCTCTCTCAATAGCACCTTTCTGGGCATGTTTAAGCCAGCAGTCTGAAAAGGGACTTAATAGAAATACACATGGCTGTACAAAAACTGTCCCAAAGTACATTTTTTTGTGTCAAAGTCTCTTTTCCTAGTTTGTTTCCCTCAGATTTTAGAAATGAGTTCAAACATTTTCCTGCTCGGAATCGAAAACTAAGTTTATGTGTTCTAAGGCACAATCCTATGCATGTTTAGGCAGGAAAAAGGCCTACAACTCCCAGCATGCTTTTTTCTGTCTAAACATGCATAGGATCGCACCCTTAATTCCTTATATGTCACACCAGCCCATTCAACTATGTTTAACACACTGCCTCCCCCCCCCTCGACAGTGCATTTGTTGTGTGTTCTCAGCAATGCAAATTGGAAAAGGTTTCCATTAAGGAATGGAGCTTATTATTGTTTAACAAAGGTATCATTTAAATGATGAGTTCTGGTTAGTGTGTGTAGTTTTGTGCACAGCATAATATTCCTGGCAGAATGATGGCTGAGCTCTTCAAAATGCAGATTATAATTAAAATGGGAACGCTGAGAGATATTTTTTTTTAAATTCAGTCACTGCAAGCTTCAGTAATTGGATAGATAGAATTTCAAATTGGAAAGTATTGCAGTCATTACAAAGAAAGGTTTTGATTATACATATTTATTCCGTGAAGGTCGCCAAGCCAAAGAAAAGCTTTTCCAGATTGGTTGCCACACACATGGAGGACAATAGAAAATTTAAAGTATAATTATGATTGATAGATGACATTCAAAAAATCTTTTATCAAACTTCAGAGACCTGATTTTTCATAATTTCCAAAGGTCACAATAGTTTATCTCTTCCTAATTGCTCATTCTCCACCAGAGGGACTTCACAGTTCCCAAAGCTTACATCCATATGGGAACTTGGTCTGTTTCCAGTTTTGAGCTTTAGTATCAAAACTACCGGTTTGGTTGAATCTTTCACCCTCCTTCCCTAAAGAAGGGACAGTTGACGCTGGTTCACACAGGAGTCTGTGGTAGGGATGTGTGCGGAATCCGATTCGGGGGGGGGGGGGATCCTGTTCTTTAGCCCTGTGCTGGTGCCGATTCCTGTTGTGCAAGTCGAGCCAGGTAGTGGACTAAGATGGCCATGGTTTGCGCATTTTTTTAAATAAACACTAAGGAAATTTGTGCAAATAGTGCTTTTTGCGCAAATTGGAAGCCGAAAATTATGTACAGTCATGCCTTGGATTGAAAGCATAATTCGTTCCGGAAACGTGCTTGTAATCCAAAACACTCTTATATCAAAACGAAAAAAATCCCCCCAAAAAAATTTGTACAGAGATTTTTAATTTAAGCCGTACTACAGTACTTGTATTGCAAGACGTCGCTTGTATATCAAGTCAAAAAAAATTAAATAAATATTTAAAAATTTGCTTGTCTTGCAAAACGCTCTCAAACCAAGTTACTTGCAATCCAAGGTATTACTGTAGTTATAGTGTGATTTGCGCAAATCACACTAGAACTGCATAATTTCAGTTTCTAATTTGCGCTAAAAGCACTATTTGCACAAATTTCCTTAGTGTGTTGTTGTTGTTTTAAATGTGCAAACTGTGGCCCGTCTTAGAGATGGAAGTCCGTGGGGAAAAACCCAACTCGGCCCGCTTCCCATCATCAGATCGGAAGCGGGCAGGAAGTTCGTTGAGCTCAAACAACCTTTGCCCATGGTGATAGCTGGTCACTAACTCTCCCAGGCATTTAGTACATTAGAGTTCTGGATTTTTCTTTTCACATGAAAATCCATGCGTATTTTTCCAAACATATGCATCAATTGTACACATCTTTTAATTGTACACATTCTTTTCCCATTGATTAAGGCATATTTGTGTACATTTTTCAGAAGTACATATTTTTTCATGCATATTTTTCAAACTCATGCTGCCACTCATGCTGCCAAATTCCTTTTTTTAGGGTCCGCAAATCATATTGCAAGCTCGGAAATTTACAATCAACTGTAGATTGTGTCCAAGTCCATATTTGATCTGGAAGGTAAGAAATAAAAAACGAACTGAAACTAATTTCTCATACATCTCTGCCTTTGCCCATGGTGATAGCTGGTCACTATCTCTCCCAGGCAGTTAATTACCTTAGAGTTCTGGATTTCTTCTCTGGCCAAAGCTAGAGGGGGGAAAGGAGGTGCTGTCAGAAACCTACTGACCAGATAGAAGTATGAACAACTGGCCAACCTCACAAAGCAGTTGTGGCACAGCTTTGTTACAGTGGTGAACCAGCACCATACCAAACATAAATGAATTCCCTAGCAGCTAAAACATAGCCAAAGAAGGGGTGGAGGAAAAGACTAGCCCTATATGCATGTTACTCCTGTACTTCATGGAAGCTCCACAGGGCGGTGTTAGGTACCGAGAAGATCTGGAGCTGTATAGAAAGGATGGGGTTCACCTGTCGTCGAATTTTGGGCTGGACATCTTCTTGGAGGATCTGCGAAGGGCCCTGCTTGGATTTCTTCCAGCAGCTGGGGGAGAGGAGACTAAGTAACCTTGTCTCTCTCTGTGGCGGTTAAGTGCAGGATTAGGCAGTTTTAGGGATTCGGTGATCATCCTATGGCACCTTTCAGGTGAGAGGCGTGCCCGAGGCTCCTGCCGCCGACTGCCTCACGGCTCGGGACTGCGGAGATAAGGCACGTCTCTGAGGTCTTCCTACTTCACCTGCCGGTACCTCACAGTCCAGTCGAGGCTGACTGCAGGAAAGACCTTCCAGCACCGTGTGGTGTTAAGCAAGGAGTTGGATGCCGTCACCCCCTTGCCGGATGTTTCGCCCTATAGCAATGGTGACCGGCTGATAGCCGGTGTAATTAGCACCCGCACTTTTTATCCCTTCATAGATCTACAATTGATGTTATTCAATAAATGTGGTCCTTCATTTTACCACCAATTGTACCCTACAACCGTGTCTGACTCATTATTTCTCCTCTACGCACGCAAATGAATTCCCTAGCAGCTAAAAAACACAGCCAAAGAAGGGATGGAGGAAAAGACTAGCCCTATATGCATGTTACTCCTGTATTCATGGAAGCTCCACAGGGCGGTGTTAGGTACCGAGAAGATCGGGGGCTCAGGCCTGCAGGACAAAAAAAATGTACACATTTGCGTATGCTAATTTACATATGCCCCAAATTGTGTGTGTGTGTGTGTGTGTGTGTGTGTGCGCGCGCGCGCGCCTTTAAAGGACCCTGTCTCCTAAGGACACCCCTATTTGTAAAAAGGGATGTATGGACAAGGGAGAGGAGGGCATTTGATTTCAGAAAAAACCCTCAGGCAGAAATATTCAAGGAGGGGGGCAGGAGGAGGTGAAGCACATGTGGGCACAAAGTCAGCTAGTCCAGGGGTGTCTCATGCAACAGAGATCATCAGGGCCCCTGTACCTTTATTTCAGCCAGTGCCCACAGACAGAAGGGTGGTGGGGCAGACAGCCTCCCAGAGATTCGGGGCTCCAAATGAAAGATTCTGGGCTCCTCCAGCCCTAGTGGGCTGCCACTAGCACCGCCTCTAAAGCTCCCCACACAATTTAGAGCCTGATTGTGCAGGGTTTGAGAAACTGCATGAGGCGCCTCCATGAGGCTTTTGATTTTGTTAGTCACCTTGGACAATCAAGGAAAGGCAGGGTAGAAATCTTCCCCTGAAGTTAGTGTGCTGCCTTCAGGTGTGTGTGTGTGGGGGGGGTGCTTTTCTGTCACCAGTGTTGAAGTAAGATTCAACTGCCAGTTCAGTCAGTTCCTGTACATGGGGGGGGGGGCATACACACATCTGGCACTGACAGAGCTCAAAAATGTCCCCGTGGAGTAGCAGAAATGGCAGCAGAGAGGCCAAATGCAGGCTCATTATGAGGCTGGACAATTTGCCTCTCACCCAGAAAGATTCAGAGAGGCTTCTAACAGGACCCCAAGATCTCATCTCACAGCCGCCAGTGGTGAGGCTGTAAAAGGAGGCTGACAAAATCATTGCTGTGTTCAGTGAGGTTTGTCTTTACCTGAAATGATTCACATGGTTACACACTTGTGAAAAGATCAATGTTGTATAACTGGGGTGAGTCAGAGACATTAGATGTCTATTTAATTTTAAACTGGATAGATGGAGGCATATGAAAAACTCGCTGTCAACCTACCGGGCTGTTTTAAAAACCTCATTTAAGGCAACAAAAGCTCTTTTTATACCAGTGTATAATAGAAGCTGCTCTATATTCCTTTACATTTGAGGATAATGTAAACTGCAGAAAATGCAAGTTTTCACAGTGAATACCTGCCATATATCGACCGGGGAAAGGGGAAGGAAAATACAGGATTTTGATATTTTCTCTGAAATTTTCTCTTGAGAGCCAGTGTGGCATAAGACAGCCAGTGTGGCATAGTGCTTAAAGTGCTAGACTGGGACTCAGGAGATCTGGGTTCTAGTCCCCACTGGGCCATGAGGCTCACTGGGTGATTTGAGGCCAGTCACGGACTCTCAGCCTAACCTACCTTACAGGGTTGTTGTGATGATAAAATGGAGAGGAGGAGGAGGATTATGTAAACCTGTTATGGTCAGCCTGGAGTGGCCCACCGAGCCAGACCATACTGACTCCATCTTACGCATGTCCAAGAGGAAGAAAGCTCCATTTTACAATCCATGGCATGTCTCTGCTAAAGGCCACGTAACCTGGATGCTGGCACTGAGATGCAAACGCCCCGGCTGAGGTAATCTGAAGGTCAAGTGCCCCACTTAGCCCACACAATAGGAGGGCTTTCCAACACAATGAGAGAGTCTTCGGGAACCCGCCTCTGGGCCGTGGATGAACAATGAGTAGAATCAACCGACTCAAACACATGATGCTTTGGGGGAATCTCCACCCAGGAAGGGGCAGGTACCCAAGGACATTTGCTCTGCTGGGAAAGGAAGGTCCAGCCCCAGGTCTATTTCTTTGGTGTGGTGGCTGGGGGTGTAGGCCTCCCAAAAGGTAGGGAGGGCTTGACACAGGCACTAGAGGGTGACTCCTTCTCATTTATGATGTTATACCTGTGAATGTGTCTAAGTAAATCCAGTTATGCTTCTCTTAGCAGCTGATTACATCGAATATGCCATTCTAAAGTATCTCCTAGTTTGACTTCGTTCTGTTGCACACTGGGAACCGGTAGAGCAGTGTTCTCCAACCTTGGGTCCCCAGATGTTTTTGACCTATGCTGGCTGGGGGCATGCTGGGAGTTGTAGGCCAAAAACATCTGGGGACTCAAGGTTGGAGAACACTGAGTTAGAGTGTTGGAGTAGGACTCGGGAGATCCAGGCTGTAGTCTCCACTCAGTCATGACTCTCACTGGGTGACTTTGGGCCAGTCACTAACTCTCAGCCTAACCTACCTCACAGGGCTGCTGTGAGGATAACAATGGAGAGGAGCAGGAGGACCATGTAAGCCGCCTTGGGTTCCTTGCAAGAGGAAAAGAGGTGGGATATAAACATAATAATAAATGTAATAATAAAAACAGAAAGCATTCAGATCTGAGCCCAGACCACATTCTGGGCCACTGTTCTCCAACCTTGGGTCCCCAGATGTTTTTGGCCTACAACTCCCAGCATGCCCCAGCCAGCATAGCCAGGCCTTTATTCTAGGCCTTTATTCTGGGTAGTTCTGTGTGATCACCAGCAAATGACTACAAAACAACAGAATGGCTTTTGCAGTGTATCTTCGCCTACAGCATACAGTTTGAATGGATCTCCCACAGACAGCTGCTGATGCTGATTCCGCTGACAGCGCATTTCATCATCTTACCCCCTGTACACCTCACCAGTTTTTCTCTGCCGCCGGTGAAAGGTCAAGCTGTTACCCACGACTTCCATTCCATAGAAGGGAAGCACTTGAGATGCAGCACGGAGAGGCCTGCCTAAGATTTAGACTGCAAAAATCAAATGACCCAGTTCCTTTTACTGCTGGAGACATCCACGAGTAGTCTTGGCTTGGGGAGAGAGTCAATTTCTGAGAAAGTATTCCCACTCAGTTTGATATGCAGTGCAGCCATCTAGCCGTGATGCCAGTGACCCTTTTTTTCGAGCAGAAATTGTCTGAGAGAATGACACTCGGGCCCCATGCAGGATATCAAATGAAGGACTATGTGTTGAATTCAAGATGAATGAATAGAATGCCTGCCGAATGTTTATGATTCACGATAATAAGGTGTCAGCAAGATAAAAGTAGCAGATGCCACTGCCCACTTTGCTCACTGGCTCTCTCTGCCTGTCAAGCAAACCTGTGGTTTCCTCCTTGAGCCCCACTTTCCAAGCAGGCAATCCATTGTATGGGGGAGAAAAGGACACAAACTCCTCCCCTCCATCATCATCAGGCGATCACTCGTGACCGAGGCCACATAAAGACGATAAACATATGAACTGGGCCACACAGCATAAATGAGCATGGGGTGGGAATGACTGCTCGTGAGTTCCTCTTTCTCTCTCTCCCTCTCTTTCTCTCTCCTGGAAAATGGAAGGCTGAGGTTGTTTTGACAGGCTAACTTATTTTATGAGTACAGTACATGCCAGGAAGAAGAGGCAGAGAACATGCTCGTCCTACCAATGAGCCTGGACTCGATGATCACAACACAACAGCAACAAGGCATACATCAAAGACAAAGGCATCCAGCCCTGTCCTGTAGTGAGCTGTTGGCGGCTAATTGGGCTGGTGGGCCATCTGAGGTGTGTTCACAGGAAATTATGGGTTAAGCCACTCAGAGCCCTTTCTCACCTGCTGCTAGAACCCCCCAGCTAAATTAGGGGGATCAGACTGCAAGTCCTTGTTTATTATCATAACGCCAAAGGTCTGTGTGTGTGTATGCCTCAATTCCACAAGAGTTCAGACTCTAGTATTTGGCATGAAGGCCAGCTTCCTGTGAATCCCAACTTTCGTATTTTAAAAGGTAAGTTTCTAGCCCTTATTCCTGTGAAGATACATTTGAAACTGCATGGACAATAAATTCCTGCTGAAATCTCAGAAGCCAAAGAAGCCACTAAATAAGATTTTCAGTGGCAGAGTTCCTAGCCATAACTACCAATACGGAAGAAATTATGCAAAATAAGAGACCGTATGCAAATTTGCACAATCTATAAAATCTATAGATCATCCCAGTTTGCAGGACACGGACTAATGGGCTCAAGTTACAGGAACCCAGATTCCACCTAAACATCAGGAAAAATTTCCTGACCGTTAGAGCAATAAGACAATGGAATCAACTACCTTGGGAGGTGGTGGGCTCTCCCACTCTGGAGACTTTCAAGGTGCAGCTGGACGGCCATCTGTCAGGGATGCTTTGAACTGGATTCCTGCATTGAGCAGGGGGTTGGACTCGATGGCCTTGTTGGCCCCTTCCAACTCTACTTTTCTATGATTCTGTGATTCTATACAGATTGCAGAGTTCACTGGCACAGAATTTGGATTGCTGGAGTGCAGCATTTCATTTTCATTTCATTGTTGTCCTTCTTACTTGAA
This sequence comes from Shinisaurus crocodilurus, assembly GCA_021292165.1. Classification (NCBI taxonomy): domain Eukaryota; kingdom Metazoa; phylum Chordata; class Lepidosauria; order Squamata; family Shinisauridae; genus Shinisaurus; species Shinisaurus crocodilurus. The sequence continues at coordinate 24,278,432 of CM037876.1, read as the reverse complement.
GTACTAACAGTATAATTCTGTTTCTCTGAAGATGTGGATGCTCAATAGGAGTGTTACATTACTTCTCATTAGGAAAGGTGAAAGAAAGAGGGCAGCAGCAGCCAATTGCCATCTTCAGCCTCTGCTAGTTGCTCTGGCTGCAGAAAACCAGACCTGCATTAGGGTGTATGTGGGGGGTGCACTGTCTTTAGTTTAGATAGCATCAAACGGTTCCAATTAAGGGACAATTTAGGAGATCACATGCGACACATATATCTTGCGTTCACTTCAGTGGCCTCAATGTGGAGCCTGACTTCAGTCTGGAAGGAGTTGTGCAAGAATGAGGATCAGGAAGAGAAGGATTGGCCAGGGAGGGGGCGCAAAGTACAACCATTCGATGATCAGCGTCATAGAAAGCTAGGTCAAGCTGTATGTTGGGAGAGTTCCTTTTTCAGTTTTTTGCTCAGTGAACTCAATAGCTACCTGAAAAAAGTCCTACAACTCCCAGCATTCCTCAGCCAGCACAGCAGGTGCCAAGAAACATCTGAACAGCCCAATCTCATCTGATCTTGGAAGCTAAGCAGGGTTGGGCCTGGTTAGTACTTGGATGGGAGACCGCCTTGGAATACCAGGTGCTGTAGGGAGGGACCAGAGCTCAGTGTGATAAAGCACCTGCTTTGCATGCAGAAGGTCTCAGGTTTGATCCCCAGCATCTCCAGGTAGGGCTTGGAAAGAATCCTGCCTGAAACCCTGGAGAGCCACTGCCAGTCAGTGTCGACAATACTGGGCTAGATGGACCAATGGTCTGGCTCAGTATAAGGCAGCTTCCTCTGTTCCTAAAGGTATCCACGGGCACCACATTGCCCACCCCTGATTTGGGGGCAAGTGAAGTGTGTGCACAAAGAACACGTGGGAAATCACTTGGGAAAATGTGTATCTTTGGGAAAGTGAGCAGAAAAATGTGTATATTAGGAGAAATGAAATCAACCAAGAGGGGACGGCACCAATGTGTAAGAAGAATGAAAGAGAAAGAAATATCTGGTGCCAACTGAAATACTTTATTGCCCAACGCGTTTCGGTATGCCCCTTCATCAGGGGCCAAAAGTTTTTCCAAGTGCACTCGGAAAAAAATTTCTTCAGCTAGCTGAAGAAAAAAAAAAAAGTCAAGCGCACTTGGAAAAACTTTTGGCCCCTGATGAAGGTACATACGTTGGGCAATAAAGTATTTCAGTTGGCACCAGATATTTCTTTCTCTTTCGTTCTTATTAGGAGAAATGCACACAAAAATACTTACGAATTTTCGTGCTGACTTTTAAAGAAAGAAAATCACAAAGTGATGCGGAAACAGGACAGAATAAACTCAGGGTACAATCCTATGCAGGTTTAGGCAGAAAAAAGTCCTACAACTCATGCTGGCTGGGGAATGCTGGGAGTTCCAGGACTTTTTGCTGTCTAAACCTGCATAGGATTGCGCCCTTAATGTTGGAAAACATGAGAAACTGAGCAGAATCGGACTTGACAGATTCATCCCTTCCTATTCATCGTTATATCTGATCAGCTACTTTGTTTACATGGTTATCAAAGAGAAACACACACATTTACACCTGTGGTTTATATTGGGCACCAAAAACATGCTCTCCATTCCCTTTCCTTCCTTCAATTGAAAACAAAGGGAAATTCCATCTTTTTACCCCGAAATGACCTCTTCTTAATTTTTGTCCTGTTTCATTTTCTGTTATTATTGTGCAGGGTTCCATCATGGCCCTTGCTATTTGACCAAGGGTTACATCCTGCAGGGTCCAAGAACTAAAACAAGTGCTTGGTTTTAAACAAAATAGGTTGCTTCTTCAGGGTGGTCCTTTAACTTTAGGTTAGCTGTTTCAACAAGTTCAGCCAGTAGTTTCATTACTGAAAATGTATCCAGGGCCCGATGCTTTCTAGGGACACATGAGGAGTTCCAACCCACACTGGTCAATTAGGCCTGTGTGACACGACTCACCAGCCATGTGTAGTGCTACCCACCGGGGACTTATTAAACCTCATGTTTTTGCTGCCTACCCGGGGACTGCAAAAGAACAACAGGGGAACTTTCAAACATCTGGCAGGCAAGCTGCATTTGGCTTGGTGAATTGCGACAAGATAAATCCAGTAGATCACTCAAACTATGAAGAGTAAACATGATTTCAACCTCCTGCCACAATGGCTTTAGGAAACCTTAGTAACAAGTTAACATAAGAACAGCCATTCTGGATCAGACCAGGGGCCCATCTTGTCCAGCATTCTGTTCACACAGTGGCCAACCAGCTGTCCCAGTGGAAAGCCGACAAGAAGGACATGAGCGCAACAGCACCCTCCCGCCCATGTTCCCCAGCAACTGATGTACATAGGCATACTGCCTCTGGTACTGGAGGTAGCATATAGCCGTCAGGACTAGTAGTCACTGATAGCCTTCTCCTCCATGAATTTGTCCAATCCCCTTTTAAAGCCCTCCAAATTGGTGGCCATCACTACATCTCATGGAAGTGAATTCCATAGTTTTAACTATGTGCTGTGTGAAGAAGTCCTTCATTTTCTCTGTCCTGACCCTCCCATCAATCAGCTTCATCGGATGACCCCAGGTTCTAGTATTATGAGAGAGAGAGAGAGAGAGAGAGAGAGAGAGAGAGAGAGAGAGGTCTCCCTATCCACTCAGGGCCCTATCCAAGTTCTCAGGGCCACTGCTCACTCCAGGATTTGGAGGAGCCCTCATGCAATGCACTCTCTATGGGGCACATCCAAAGCTGAGCATTTGTTTATGCTTCATCTGATCTTCTTGGATAGTCTGTGCATAGTGAAAATGTCAGCACTGTTAGGGCAGTGGTCTCTCTGCTGGTCTTGGGGCCCTGGCAAAAGCCCAACCTTGCCAACTTCTGCTGTCAACTCTGCTCAGGGATGACTCCAAGAGGCGGTGGGCATTCCCCTCTTGTTCTACCTCACTGAGCCTCCCAGGTTTTGGTCACAATATGTTACAGTAGCATGGATAAAATCCTTCCTCCTCTAGTAATAATGTAAGAGCCCCCTGCCCACCCACAAAAATTGTTTCTCTGGAGTCACCCCCACAGGTTCTGCTTCATTTCCTGAAAGCCAGCAAATCAGGTTTCTGACAGAGCACAGCAGAGAGAGAAGCTTCAGAGATCTTTGGCCCTCTGTGGAGCATGTCCCACCTCCAGCTATCAATTCCCATGAAGTAGGCTAAAGGGAGGTGGGGTGCCTAAAGCGATTGTGTTCCAAAGCAGCACACAATGATCTGTCAATCAAGACTGATACTTCCACCCGGAAGCAAACAGCAAAGCCAGTTCAGGCTATGAAGCATCATGCAGTGTCACCAAGAAATAGCCAAGCAGCTTCATTTTACCCCCATCAGAAGCTCCCAAATGCTCATCAAAGGAAGTGGTGTTATAGCAATCCAACGATGGATTGTGCTATAAGAACCAAATCTCTCGGTAACTCTGTGTGTGTTGTAGAAATGGCCTCCACACATTGGTTGCTGTAGGACACGGACAGTGAAATCATGCAAGGGTCTGCCCTTGACATTGGTTAGAGCTGGGCCACCTTCTTGCCCCTAAGGCCACATGCGACAGTGAGTGGCAGGTCATTGCCATATGCTGATGGTGGCCGTGGCTAGAGCCAGTGGTGGGCAGGACCTGGGTTCCCCCTCCCGACCTCTCTCTCTCTCTCGCACACACACACACACGCGCGCCTTCTCCCCACTCTCTCTTTCACACACACCTTTCCCCCATCACACTCTTCCCCCTACCAAGATGGGGAGAGAACCCACCCTCAAATTGTTGCCTGTCTCCAATGTAAAAGTGGGGAAATGAGCAAGATGTAATGAACATATTAGGAGCACAAATCATTTAGTTTTCCCTTACAGCCTGTACATTCCCTAAACTGATCCTCCAGTATAATTGCATTGCTACATTATATGTCTGTCTCACTCCTGCTCTTTCATTAGCAATAATTATTTAAAGGCAACAGAGATATTTACCTTCTCTTTCCTTTACGTCACAAAACAATCGCTTATATCTCATGAGAATGACGGTCATAGCTGGAAATGGAATGTCTCCTTTGGCCAGCGGAGCTGAACAAGTATAATTAAATCCTGAGGACCTTCTGCCAGAAAGCCATGGAATTTATTTCATACCCTCAAGGTCATACTAATGAAATTCATTGGCTTTTCCAGATTAGGTCGCTTGCAGCGCCGTTGTGCATATACACGGTTGTGGCCAAACACCAGCCTAATCCTCTCTATATCTTTTTTTCCCCCTTTATCTCAAAGCCACAACAGCGCTGAGTGTCACGTAGTTCTTGTTCTCTCAACTGTACACCAGTTGTGAGGACCCAGAACCTAGTAGTCAGAGATCTACCAACCATGCCAAGGCCATGAATTCAAGGCTCACACTGGCCACATCGAGTGGGCAGAAGCCTGCAGACTCCTTTTTTTATGGGGACGAGCCCTACCTCATGCATACAGGTGGTTCTAGGTTCAATCCATGGCAACTCCAAGTAGGACTGGGAAAGACCTGTCTGAAACCCTGGAGAGCTTCTGCCAGTCAGTGTGTAGATCAGCCATCCCCAACCAGGTGTCCTCCAGATGTTTTGGACTACAGCTCCCAGCATTCTTGACCATTGGACATGCTGGCTGGGGCTGATGAGAGTTGGAGGTCCAAAACATCTGGAGTGTCATGCCCCCACTGGAGGAATCTCAGAGGTGGAGCTAGAACTCCTAGAGAGAGATAATATCAAGGAGCAGCCCATGCCCGGAGACCATGAGGAGCCTGGGCCCTCAGGGGAGATGGCCGTGGGTCTGCCCCTGCAGGAAGAGGGGAACTCTGCCTCTGAGACAGAGGCTGAGTGACCACCCAGCCCCTGTGAGTGGTGGCATCTCAAGAGGCAGACCAGAACAACTGCTTTGAGAAGGAGTGCCCATTTTCAAAGGAAGGATCCTCAGGAGTAAAGGACTTCTTATCAGGAAGGCCCTCTGCATGAGGAGGGCATCTTCCAGAAGCCTCCGATGTACTGCAGCTGAGTTCTGGGTCGGCTGCTGGAAGCTCCAGCTCTTCCCTTGAAGAGCATTCCTTCAGCAGGGCAGGACACGAAGGGCACGAGGCTTGGAAAGGCTGGTGTAGGCAATCCTGAGCTCAATGGACCAATGGTTGGATTCAATATAACTATGTTCCTATGTTTACCCGATGCCTGATTTGGCTTTCAGTTGGCATTGGCAGGCTCAGGGAGTGGGGTGGGATGCTTGCCATGATGTTCCAAAAGCCAAATCCTATATATGGTGGTGGGAAAATAAGAGATCAAAAGAGATAGTCCATCAGGGAGTATTTGATTGTCAAAATTAGCTCACAAACAAGCTACATTTGACCTTTTGGGCACTCCAACACCACTCCAGGTGGCATTTTTAATTTTTTTATATTTGGGGGCAGAATGCTTCACACCTACACAACCAAGTTCAAGCAGTTTGACAGCACTTTGATTCAGTCATATATACACTGCCTTTTTCAGACTGCGGGAAGTTGCTATATCATCATCTCAAGGATCCAGCAGTGAGCTAGACCTGAGTGATAAGCTGAGATGAGAAGGTAAGTATTTGCTGTATTGCGCAGATCCAGACAGTTTGTAACAGATGAATCGTTCTTAGGGAATTTATTGTGCTCTTATGATTCGAACACCATGTCATCATTCTTCACCCATGATAGTTTGCGGGTGCTTTACAAGATGTCATCATCCTCCGGGGCCTCTCCCATGCTTTCCAAGCATTTCTGCAGCTTTTTTTAGAATGAGGAAAATGAGCTATTAAACAGCTATCATGCTATGAGATGCTACAAAATGGTTGTATATTTTCACAATTCTGCTACACTGCAGTACCACTTTGTGGTTGTGTCATGGAACATATAGAAAGGCCAAGAAAGAAAACCCTAGGGGAAAAAATCACGTGTAAAGGAGCCGATCTTAATCCCACTGAAGAATCCGGAAGCAGGAGCCTCGGTAAACTGGCAGGTTAAAAGCCTCATGTAGACAAGCCCATAGTTAAGCACTGGAGTAGCTAAGATTGTTGAGACACCTGGGGGTAGACAGTAATACAGTGTTTGATTGGTTGGTGAAGCAGCAGAGCACAGATAGTCACCAATTGTATGGATTGTTCCAGTGCTTGAATTATGGAGGAAAAGCTAAAGGGGAGATTGTGGATTGTGTCATTATATGGTTTAGTCACTAGGAGGCACTGGACTTGGTTGTATTTCAGTAGAGTCAGGAGTTGCCTGTTTTTGTTTAAAAGAGACAACAATAACGTTCTTGTCTAGCTTCCTTATTAGTGTGTCCTCTAAGACTTCCATGACAAGAGCCATAAGGCCCACAAAATCCCCCCAATTTTAGCCAAATCATGCTCAACTTGGTCTTCTAAAAACAGTAACTAAGGGTTCAATCCTATGCAAGTTTAGACAGAAAAAAGGCCTACAGCTCCCAGCATGCCCCAGCCAGGATAGCCTTTTTTCTGCCTAAACTTGCATAGGATTACACCCGAAGGGGTCTGTAACAAAAGGTGAGGGGTGTCCCCTGCCCCTCCTTTGTAATTCAAGCACTGGGATAGTGCATGTTTGGGGGGATCCTGTTCCTATCCATAATGCATAGAAAGTGTCACTGATGGCTACGTCTCATAAGAAATGAAATCTCAATCAACAACAGCAAAAGTTTGCATAGATGTTGGATGAGTCACGGATAATGTGTTTGCCACTTTGATAGATGGTATGAATCAATATGTCCTCTGCTGATATAGATCACCATTGCCAACAATCTCACGCCAATTCAAGGCAGCATTATCTGATGGGGAAACGTTGGTAAGCTGCCATTATTGACCATTGGACCACTAGTGTCCTATTATTTTCCCATACTGTATTTAGTTATTAAAATCATTGATTTGATTGTCAAAATAAATAAACTGCTATTTCCGCTCTTATCCCCGTCTAAAAAAAAAAATCCCTTCCAACCCATGGGCTTTTTAGAACAGTGTTTCACAAACTTCTAACAAATGGCATACGTGTGTTTACCTTCTGAAGGAAACACCCTTCACTTTAAACTTTGACAGTGTATTCTGCAAACTGTGTAAGAGCAGGGTTCCATAGGTATCGGCTCTGCTTATGAGCCAAAGTGGCAGAGCTAGGGGAGATGGAACTACAGTGCAGCTCCACTCCCTGCTCACGCATTGACATTAACTCCAAGTCATACGAATATAAGAAGAGCCCTGCTGGAACAGACAAAGGTCCATCTAGTCCAGCACTCTGTTCACACAGCAGCCAACCAGATGCCCACAGGAAATCCACAAAGGACATGAGTGAAACAGCACCCTCCCACCCATGTTCCCCAGCAACTGGTATACATAGACATACTGCCTCCAATACTGGAGCTAGCATATAGCCATCAGGACTAGTAGACATTGATAGCCTTCTCCTCCATGAATTTGTCCAATCCCATCTCCGGACAAAAGGACAAAAGAGGACACAGCTTTGCATCACATATCTTTGGGGGCTGCTGTTTTTTCACTCTGGAATTACCTTTTGCTCTTTGATCTGCCAAAGGCCTAAACTGGCAGCCTTTCAGGAACAATTCAGAATGCAGCAGCTCGGCTGTTGTTAGGAGCTGCTTCTTTCCAGCATGCAACTCCTTTGCTGGGGGAACTGCACTGGCTGCCTATTTGCTACCGACCGGATTTAAGGTTATGGTACAAGTGTATAAAGCCCTAAACAACTTGGGACAAGGATACCTGAGAGAGCTCTCTCTCCCTTACCAACCTGCCCGGTCACTGAAGTCATCAGATGGCATATCGCTGGTGGTTCCATATGGGCCTATGGCCCGATTGGTAGTCTACCCAGAGAAGAGCAGCTCCATTTCTCTGGAACTCCCAGTCTCTGGAGGTCAGGCAGGTGCCAATATTGTATTGCTTTTGGCACCTCCTGAAAACACTTTTGTTTCAGGAAGCCTTCCTGAACTAACCAGCCCCAATTTTATTGATTTTGTTTTTAGCATATTGTTTTATTCTTTTATCTATTTTATCTTTTATTGTTCACCACTCCAAAATCTCCAAACCAGAATATGGAGCAGCAGTATATAAATCCTGCAAATAAATAAATACAAAAAACAATGTAAGACTTGCTTTTCTTAAAACAGGCCATTAGTGGCTGGTAGTTAGTGTAATAATAATATTCTATTACACTAACATATTTTGGTGCATGTTAAAAAGACTGTCATGGTCTTATTATGCTAACAGCAAGAAAGGAAACTGCCAATATTATAATGCCACTATAAAAAATTATAATACAGGTATGATACACTGAGAAGTAGGCCATTTTGAAAGCTAGCTATCCTATTTTTTGCTGTTCTTAAACTGGAAAAGCAGATAATATACACTGCCCAGAGAAACTTTGGTTGTTGGGTGGTTTAAAAGTACAGAAAATAAATAAGTAATGTTCAAGATAAAGAGCTCCTGACATTTAGAAATATTGACCAACATATCACATTGGCATTCACTACCCTTGATCTGGAGAACAAGCTGGTATCAGGGATGTTGAAGAGTCCTTGGTCTCGAGTCACGAGTCGAGACACGAGTCTTTGGACCCGAGTCTCGAGTCCGAGTCTGAATCCTTGGTCCAAAATGGTGACTCACGAGTCACGAGTCATGAGTCACTCCCAAAGCTGACTCCACGAGTCCCTATTAAAATCAATGGGGTTTTTTCCCAACAAAATAAGGCTACTTCAGATGTGTGGTTTAAATAAATTCTAGGCACAAGTGTGCCTTTTTATTTCAAAACTCTGCAACTGATTTTGGCAAGAACAGACCAGGCAGACAAACCCAAAATAACCAGGCAGGCAGAGGAGGCAGGTAACCCCAAAGCAGGTAGGCAGAGGCCATTGTCTTGGACAATTCAACTGTGGAACTGGTCAAGAAGAGACCAGGCAGGCAGAGGAGGCTGGGAACCCCAGACAGGCAGGCAGAGGCAGCCAAACCCAAAATGTCTGAAAGGTTGCATTTTAGAAAAATGATTTTAAAAAATAAACTTGCTGTACTTCCTAAAACTTATCCATGTTGCATTTGAGGAACATGATTTTTTCTAAATGTTTGGCCCCCATTCTGGAATGGTGAGATCTCATCACAATTCCACCCTCACTGAACACCCGCTCCACTTGTGATGAACTTGCTGGAGCCAGAAACACACTCAGAGCAGCCACACAGAGTAATCTCAGGTCCTTCTTCTGCCTCTCCCAAGTACGCAACACATCAATCAAAATAAATCTTGACACACTGTTGGGGCTGCACTCCTGGTAGCTGTCCATAGTGGCCGAGCAGCAGCACACCTCTCTTCCCTGCGCTCTTCGCCGGAAATCAAGCTCCTCTCCACTCCTTCTGGCACAGCCCAGGGATGTTGAAGAGTCCTTGGTCTCGAGTCCCGAGTCGAGTCTCGAGTCCCATTAAAAATATTGGGACTCGAGTCCGAGTCGAGTCAGAGGGGGGACTCAGTCCGACTCACGAGTCGAGTCCTCAAGTCCGAGTCCCCATCCCTGGCTGGTATACAAGCCTAAAAACTAGGGCTTATAAAAAAAACTACCTATATTTTTTCTGTCTGGACTGGAGAGATGGTCATTCATTCATTCATTCATTCATTTGCTTACTTGCATTAGTCATTGCATTTATTAAATGACTCATAAAATAGATCCTCTAGGTCAGTGTTCTCCAACCTTGGGTCCCCAGATGTTTTTGGCCTACAACTCCCAGTGTAACTGGCTGGGGCATGCTGGGAGTTGTAGGCCAAAAACATCTGGGGACCCAAGGTTGGAGAACACTGCTCTAGGTATTGTACAATTAAAACATAAGAATAGTGGCATAAGAACATAAGAAAAAATAGAGCCAAGTCATGATAATCAATAAAATCCAGCACAGCATAAAATCAAATGGATACATACCAACACAGCAGCGTAATAAAAATATAATACAAAGGGCAGTATTCAACATTTCCTGTGCACCAGTGGGACCCACCGCTGGTGCAATGGGAAGCTAGCACTTCCTAAAGCGATCGAAACACGCCAAAATGCTCGCTTCAGGAATTGAACCTCCCGGGAGCTGCGCTGACCTCTCTCCCATTCCAGAAATGAGAGTTTCAGCTAATTTCCAGGGTTGCTCTAGGAAGTTCTGGCTTCCTGTTTTGCCGACAGTGAGTCCCACTGGTACCACATAATTGGTGGAGGCATTGGTTCCTGTCCAAAGAGTGCTCCAAGTATGCTCTCCCAAAAATGTAGCAATTTCTGACAATGTCGCTGGATCGCACATTGCTTATGTAATGGCTGTAAGTTAGGACTGTGCTCTCTCAACCAGCCTCAGATGTCTCCCACAACCACCACCACCTACCCTCAGAGGAGATAGTCTTGGTCCAACAACTGTCTGCAGGCATCAAAGTCAGTTAACTAACTAGAGAACATCTGTCTCCTCATTGGCTGGGATATGGCTAGAGCTTCCTGTGCCCACATTGGCAAAAGTCCCTTTTCCTCAGCCTGCGGACTTATGTGGCTTCCTCAGACTACAGTCCCAGCCAGTAAACATGAAGGCTGCAGAGATCACTGTGAAACATCCAGTCTACCCTAATAATCAACTAATTCTTCAAGTTCAGATCCTTTTGTTGGCAAAATGACACTAGCCATGCACCAGAGGGAGGTATCAGAAGTGCCAAACCTTTAGGGGGAGGGACCCTAAGAGGGTGAACCCCCAAAACAGCCCAATGAGGGACCGAGCATGCTCAGTGAATACAGAATGCTGTCTGACCTGACTGTTTGGAGGGGGCGGGAGCCAGAAAACCAGGGGGAGAAGAATGGAGTATGCTGAAAGATGGCATGACTCGCTGGCTGGCACACTGAACACTGAGCAGGAGCACTCCATACTGAGACATTTTCTTGCAGGCCCCAATTGTGCTCTACTATCCATTCTCAAGGAGAGCATGGATTGGCCAGTAGGTCTTTCTGTGTCCCCAACTCTCCATCCCTTACTTCCCCACCACCCCTTTACACGTTCAAGGGACAATGAGTGTTTAGACTGTTTCCTCCCGTTCCACCGTCCCATCTGGCCTAGATGTGTTTACTTCCATGAGGGAGGGCAGGAGCAGGGGACACCAGGGTCAAAGGCACTGCAACAAAGCCTCACAAAAATCATAAGGGCTGATGGGCAAATGATGTGGTTCCTTCCAGTGCCATCTTTGCCCCTTATTGGAGAGTGCTGCTCACACTGGCATAAGAAAGAACCATGCCCTTGGCCCAAAGTAGTGTAATGATTAGAGCAGGGCTAGGGAACCTGTGGGCCTCGAGAGGCTGTTGGTGTCAAATTCCCATTTGATCCCAGCCAATTGGTCCCAGCCAATGGCCAGGGATGATGGGCATTGTAGTACAACGACATCTTGGACAGCCAAAGGTTCCCCACCCCAGCTTAGAGTGTCAGAGTAGGACCGGAGAGAACCAGGTTCAAATTCATACTCAGCTATGAAGCTCACTGGGTGACTTGGGGCTAGTCACTACCTCTCAGCTTGAAGATAAAACTGGGGAGAGGGGGTCATGATGTGATTCCCTCCAGTTTGGCAAATTCATGTAGGAGAACGCTATCAATGGCTACTAGTCCTGATGGCTATATGCTGCCTCCGGTATCAGAGGCAGTATGCCTATGTACATCAGTTGCTGGGCAACAAGGGTGGGAGTGCTGTTGCACTCATGTCCTGCTTCTGGGTTTTCCGTGGGCAGCTAGTTGGCCACTGTGAGAACAGGATGCTGGACTAGATGGACCCTTGGTGTGATCCAGGATGGCTGTTCTTATGTTCTTAGGTGGCCATCTTGAGCTCCTTGGAGGAAAAATGGGATAGAAATATCATCATCATCATCATCATCATCATCATCATCATCATCATCATCAGGCGATCACTCGTGACCGAGTAAGATTGTCTTCCAGGGTAAAAAATTTACAAAAGAAAAATTTTAAAAGGAGGAAATTCTAAAGAAAATTGTGTAGACTCTAGCGAATGGGTCCGTAAGTGACTGTGGAGGCCAATTCTAGATCCACACAGCTTCCCACAGTGAGGACACAGGTTACCAGATGGAAGATGGTCCTGTAAAGGATTCGTTTGATGTGCTTTTCGCTTAGCATGTTTCTCCCTTTCGCCTTGCACTCGGGCTTCTTCAAAGTCCATGAAACCTTTGTGAGAGGCCAACCTCCATTTAGATCGTTCATGGGCCAGAGCTTCCCAGTTTTCAATGTTTATATTGAATTTTTTTTAGATTAGCCTTATGAACATCTTTAAACCTCTTATATTGACCACCGATATTCCGCTTTCCATCCTTGAGTTGGGAATAAAGTAACTGCTTTGGGAGACGGCAGTCAGGCATTCAAACAACATGACCGGTCCACTGAAGTTGGCGTTGAAGGATCATTTTTTCAATGCTAGTAGTCTTTGCTTCTTCCAGTACACTGACATTTGTTCGCCTATCTTCCCAAGTAATTCGCAGGATTTTCCGGAGGCAACGTTGATGAAATCTTTCAAGGAGGTGGAAGTGATGTTTATAGATAGTCCATGTTTCGCAGGCATACAATAAAGTTGGCAATACAATGGCTTCATAAACCAGTGTTTTGGTCTTCTTACAAATATCTGTAAGATAGAAATATAACAAGTAAATAAATCAGTCAAGTTCCTGGAAATCTCAGTGCACCCCTTCACTAACATCTGCTTGAATTATCCCTAGGTCTCTTAGGTAAACTTGCCACCCACAGTAATCTTTCTCCCCCTGACTTCATAATAGATTTTTCGAGAATCCAGTCATGACTTTAGCAGGACAAGAATTGTGCCATTACTTTATGAAGTACCCACCCTCCAGAGCATCAAGCATGATTGTGAAGGCCCTCAAGGCATCCCTTGAAATGAAATCCCTTCTTAGCTGGGATAATTGTACACAGAGTACAATTATCCCAGCACACAGACTTGGGCTAAAATTGGTTGCTGGGGTGGGTTTTTTTTCATGATTTATCTGTCCTCCCAAAGTTCTTCCTTGCATTTCGAGATGGAGGTTGTAGGGTGGTGGATTTCCATTGGGCTGTATTAGAAACAAAACATTTCCATTACTGTAAAAAAGAATAATGGAACCGTGCTCAGTGTTGGAAAGAGAGCCAATTTGAACAGATTGTTTCTTTGTCTCTGGAATAGCCTTCGGCACCAGGCATCCAACATTGTTCTGTTTCCTGTACATTAGATAGAATTATCCTTCCAGCTGCCTTCATATAGCACATACGTGCACAAACCAGCTTAGCAGGTCAGCTCACAGATTTTGTCCTCCAGATTTTGTTGTACTATCCTCTGGTGCAATTAGGTACTTTTAGACCCTGGACTTAATGGTCTTAAGGGGGGGGGGCTTTATATGGCCTTGTGTATTACTTCCGTTGTGAGGCCACCGTTAACATACCCACCCCCCATTCCATGTTTTACAGCTGCTTCTACATTCCTGATACGTATGTCAGACGGGGAAAAAACCCCAACTGTTTGCCAACCCTGACTTAAAAAAAATTAAAAAAAAGTGATACTCTGGGCATATGCAGATTTGCATCTTAAACTCACTGAAATCATAGCACCATCAAGGCTACAGGAATAAAAAGGTGTTTGCTTTTGCTGCCTTGATGCTAAATGCATTTATTTGGGAATAACCACCCTTTTGTCATAGTAAAGGATAATATATATTTAAAGTGAAAATGATAAAATGAGCATCTGTAACCAGGTACATGCCCAGCCAGTGGTTCCCTGCACACACACACACACACACACACACACACACACACCGCCCCCACTGACTATCAAATCCTTTTTTAAAAAAGAAGAAAGGATACAAAGTTACCTTACAGGAGTGTTGCAGACAATTAAAATAATGGAAAGCTTCCTCAATTAAATTGAATTTAGGTCTTGCATTGAAGACACATGCTTTTTGGGGAAACCCTAACAGGATTTTAAGTGTGACTAGGGTGAAAGGACCAGATTACAGAACATACAGGGCCGGCGCTACCGCTAGGCAGACCCAGGCGGCTGCCTAGGGCACGTGGCGGAAGAGGGCGCAGAAACTGCGCCCCTTCCTCGCCTCCGGCGCGCTCCTGCCCTGCCTGCCGCCTCCGCCGTGCCTCCCTGCCCGCTTGCCAGCCGCTGCCGCCGCCGCCGCCACCACTGCACCTCCCCCCCGCGCGCGTGCGCCCGCTCGCCAACCACCTACCTACCTTCCCATCGTAAAGCGCGGGGGTCCCATCGCGTCGGAGGAGGAGGCGGCGGCAGCAGCAGCAGCAGCCAGCAGCCAGCAGCGGGGGCGGGGGGAAGGTAGGTGGTGGCGGCGGCGGCGGCAGCGGCGGCGGCGCGGGGGGGGTTGCAGAGCAGGGCTGCTTTGCTCCGGAGCCCCCCCCCACGGCACGAGGGGGGGCACTAAATATAATTTGGCCTAGGGCGCCAAACAGCCCTGCACCGTTCCTGAGAACATAAGCTTGTAGTATGTTTTAAACATAAAAACAAGTGTTCTGTAGAAACAGGCAAAAAAGGCAGCTGCTAGGCAGCTTGATATAAAATGCTTTATTGACAGTGGGAAACCTCCACTTTTTCTGTCTCCATAAAGTTTGACCTGCTAATAGCTCTGTGAAAACTGCAATTATAACTTTTTAGGCATTGTGGCAGCATATCTCTATAGATATAAAATTCCTGCACATCTTTCTTTTAAAAGTTCTATTAAACTGCTTCTTGGGGATGCTCTACCTGGTTTTAACAGGCTGCTTACAGCCTGCACTCTTGTGATAGATAGCCTCCTCAGTTTTTCCAGGAACTCTGTAAAAGTGGCTACAGTCAGATGTGTTCTCCATCAAAGCAGACTCTTTCCTTCTTACATTCTCAGCAGTTGGAGCAGACTCTCCCTTTCTGCTTCTTTTTAAACTGCTGTAGGTATTACACAGCTGTGATCTATTACAGCCTTTCTGAGATTCACTATTTAAGGGTGCTCAGGCATCTCCATGTTCTTTGGCAGAAAACATTGTCTGGGCAAGGAAAATGGTTGCTTTGATCAAATCTGGCTGCACCTCTCCTGATTGGGTGATGGGGAAGTATATTTCTGGGCCTAAAACTCTTCCTATTGGCCTGTGGGGTTGGGGTGTGACTGTATATGGTCCCGGTTCCCTGCTGGGCCAATCCAGGGATATAGTTTTGTTGTCGTGATTGTATGTTAGGACTCTAAAACCTCTTCCAATTAGTCCACAGTGGCATGATAAGTTCATAGAGGGGTCTCTTGAACCCACTGCGCTAATCCAGCCGAGGAGGGGTTGGAAATAAAATTTCTGCCCCAGTGTATGGCAGGGGTCTAAAACCTCTTTCTATTGGTCTGCAGCGGCTTGACAAGTTCATAGAGGGGTCACATGACTCCCACCAGGTGATTCCCTCCATCCGGGTAGGACTTCCAGATGTGGGACTTATGGTTAGGGTGAGACTTCTGATAGGGGGCAGGGCTACTTGTCACTTGTGAAAAAGGGGTGCAGTTTAGAGTTTGACATGAGGTAGCCTTTTTGACTACTAGCCATTTAAACTAGGCAGTGAGCATCAGTCCCTCCCATTTTTCAGACCACATGCAATCATATTTCAAAAATGTCTGTGCCAGTTCTGTGTGCTGAATACAGAATGTTCCCCTCCCCACCTTCACATAGACACATTTCCTAAAATCTGAAATGAGTCTCCTAGCACAGTCCTTGATATTAACCAGGGATGTTGAAGAGTCCTTGGTCTCGAGTCACGAGTCGAGTCACGAGTCTTTGGACCCGAGTCTCGAGTTCGAGTTTGAGTCCTTGGTCCAAAATGGTGACTCACGAGTCACAAGTCACGAGTCACTCCCAAAGCTGACTCCACGAGTCCCTATTAAAATCAATGGGATTTTTCCCCAACAAAATAAGGCTACTTCAGATGTGTGGCTTAAATAAATTCTAGGCACGTGTGCCTTTTTATTTCAAAACTCTGCAACTGATTTTGGCAAGAACAGACCAGGCAGACAAACCCAAAATAACCAGGCAGGCAGAGGAGGCAGGGAACCCCAAAGCAGGCAGGCAGAGGCCTTTGTCTTGGACAATTCAACTGTGGAACTGGTCAAGAAGAGACCAGGCAGGCAGAGGAGGCTGGGAACCCCAGACAGGCAGGCAGAGGCAGCCAAACCCAAAATGTCTGAAAGGTTGCATTTTGAAAAATGATTTTAAAAAATAAACTTGCTGTACTTCCTAAAACTTATCCATGTATGTTGCATTTGAGGAACATGATTTTTTCTAAATGTTTGGCCCCCCATTCTGGAACCGGTGAGATCTCATCACAATTCCACCCTCACTGAACACCCGCTCCACTGGTGATGAACTTGCTGGAACCAGAAACACACTCAGAGCAGCCACACAGAGTAATCTCAGGTCCTTCTTCTGCCTCTCCCAGGTATGCAACACATCAATCAAAATAAATCTTGACACACTGTTGGGGCTGCACTCCTGGTAGCCGTCCATAGTGGCCGAGCAGCGGCACACCTCGCTTCCATGCGCTCTTCACTGGTGATCGCGCTCCTCTCCACTCCTTCTGGCACAGCCCAGGGATGTTGAAGAGTCCTTGGTCTCGAGTCCCGAGTCGAGTCTCGAGTCCCATTAAAAATATTGGGACTCGAGTCCGAGTCGAGTCAGAGGGGGGGCTCAGTCCGACTCACGAGTCGAGTCCCCGAGTCCGAGTCCCCATCCCTGATATTAACAGATAAAACCATCTGTTCTGGTAAAATTAAGGCTCCTATATATGGGGATTTTCTTTAAAAAAAAAAAAAACCCACCACTAAGACACAAAAGCAAGCTAAGCCAGCAAATATGTTTTCAGTGTCATAATTGCAATAGTGTGTACACATGGCACGAACAGCTGGAGAGCGAATTGCAAAGTCTAAATGTTGCGAGAAGCTGCATTGCTGTCAATATGGTGTTGCACATTCTGTGTAAGAGAGAAATTGAACATTTTCTGAGCAACACCATCTAGGGCAATGCCTGATATCAATTCAGACAATTCCATGGGTCATCAAGCCCAGGGGTGCTGAACCTCTTTCAGCCTGAGGGTCAAATTCCAAAATAGTCCAAGGAGAACTAAACATATTTCGAATACTGATGGACTGTTGGACAAAAAGAATGGAAAACTTGGGGTACAGTAAATGGGATGGAGTGTCCTGAAAGAGGACACTCTGGCTAGCTGGCTGGCACCCTGAACAGGAGGAGCATCCACAATGCAACATTTTGTTGCAGGTCCCACTTGTACTTTCTATTCTCTTGCACTCCACCATTAAGAAGCCATCTTTCTTTTTGTACCTTTTTTTAAAAAAAGTCCGCATCTTAAGTCAATATGCTCAATCCCGCAGATCTTTTAAGGATGCAATCCTATGCATGTGTAGACAGAAGAAGAAAAAATCCTACAACTCCCAGCATGCCCCAGCCAGCCATGGCTGGGGCATGCTGGGAGTTGTAAGCCTTTTTTCTGTCTACACTTGCATAGGATTGCACCCTCACTTTAGTAGTCATTCATTCATCCCATTTCTATACCACCCAATAGCCACAGCTCTCTGGGCAGTTTATAAAGTTGAAAACCCTAAGAATACAATATAGCAATGTAATATAAAAAACTATTCACATACAAACATATAAAACAATTTTCCACAATCAACAATAAAAATCCCAAGACCTGTTAAAAACCTTATTGTATGCTGTGAAATGCCAGGAAGTAGAGGAAAATCTTAACCTGGCGCTGGAAAGATGACAGTGTTGGTACCAGGCAGACGTCCGTGGGGAGAGCATTCCACACAATCGAGGGACCACCACTGAGAAGGCCCTCTCCCTTGGTGCCATCCTCCAAACCTCCCTCAGAGGAGGCACCTGGAGGAGGGCCTCAGATGATGATCATAATAGACGGGCAGGCTCGTATCGGGAGATGCGCTCCATCAGGTACTGTGGTCCTTTTTCATAATTTCCCCAGCTGTACAACTACTGTTCACATTTCCTACTGGGTTTGATTGAAGGTGTGGCGAAATTGCCTCATAGACTTATTTTTGTGTATAATCTGGGTGTCGTGTCCATACGTAGAAGGTTGTCTGGAGGGAGCGTGAAAATGTATGGAACTTCATGAGTGGCTGAGTGCCTGGTGCCAAGTGATTTGTTAAGGAGAATGCTGTTGGGAGTGGGTGCTGGAGGGAGAGGGGGTTTTGTGAGGGTAGAGTTGGGTCTTTGGGGCTGTCGGAGAGGAAGAATAAAAGGCATCTCCTGGGGACAGGGAGGAGTGGTTTTATGCCTTAGGTTGGGTTGGATTAAGAAAGGAAGCTAAAGTAACACATAACTAAGAACAAGAACATTACCTTTAAAAAAAATATTATAAAGTTTATTTACCGTAAACTTAATAAATTATTTTTAGTTCTGCTACACCGAGTCTGTACCTGATTCATCATGCTACCTTTGATTAAAAATGAGGAGGAACTGATCAAGGGCATATCACACACACACCATTTATACTCCCGACACAAAGGAGTATAATAGTACCGTATTTTTCCATCTATAAGACGCCCCCATGTATAAGACGCCCCCACTGGGCAGTTTCGCAACCACGCGGTTCTCTCCTTTGCTTACTTCCGTGTATAAGACGACCCTCAATTTTTAGTCTAACGATTTTAGGAAAAAGTATAGTCTTATACATGGAAAAATACTGTAATTGTTTAAGGCTGAAGCCTGAGATAGGTGAGAACAACCTGACTAGGCCGAAGCCAAGGCGGACCCACTTTGAGGGACCGTAGGCTGGGGGAAGGGAGAAGAGGTTTCGCCACAGAAGGCAACTGCACTTACCAGGGGGCAGAATTTGAACGCTGGGGTTTTAATCCCTTCTTTTATTGTTAGCCTTCATTCTGTTGAGAATTTTTATAAAAACATTGTTCCAAGAAAAAATACAACTAGATTGAGGGACGTTTAAATGCCTTTCTGGATGCCTTTCTAGGCCCTTAATCTTGCCTTTTCTTTTTCCTTTTCCCTTTCTCCTTTTCCTTTCTTTCTTTCTTTCTTTGAGTGCTTGCCGCAAGGGCAAATTACCAGGAGGCTAAGGAGGTGGAGCTCTAGCTTCCTCGTGCAGTGATAATTTTAAGGGATTACACTATTTATGTAGTTAACTGCTCATGCCGGTCAAAGATTATTGATGCTTTTAAAAGCTTAATAAATGGAGCTTGTCAGGAAATGCTCAGCCAACCTTCCTACTGGGGCAAGGTGTCAGCTAGAGTTGCCACTGCGATTTCGCCTGAAGGAAAATATATTTCATTAAGATGATATCCCCTCATATTGCCGCCTTAGGGGAAAGAATCAAAGATAAAGAAAAATTGTGCGAGTCAGTATTACTCTTGAATTCCGACTTCCCCCCAAAATGGACCAAAGATTAATGAGGTTTCATTCCCCCCCCAAAAAAAAAAACCTCAGCAGCTGGACCAAACCATTATTCATGTTATTTCCCAAAACCAGGTATACCTTTTCATAAGTTATGAAAACACTTTATCCACAGGATCTAAATAAATAATTCAGGTTACGGGTTCAGAATAAGGATTGGAGTTGGGGAGGGGACATTTATTTATTCAAAGCATTTCTGTCCCACTCTTCAGCTGAAAAGGCTACATTGGTGTGCTATGCATAAAAGAGAGCATGATTTTTATCCAGGACACTTAAAATGCAACGTTACGCAAGTTAAACAGAAAAAAGGCCTACAAATCCTAGCATGCTCGGAGGTGTAGACCTTTTTTTCTGTCTAAACTTGCATAGGCTTGCATCCTTAAACCCTCATACACATTCACATGGCACATTTATCCCCCGAGGCCATGCAGAATAAGAACATCCAGCAATCCCAAAAGCCTCTGTCTGCATATCCATGCATCCTGTGCCAGCTATCACTGGGCATAGGCCAGCTACCACTAACTTACTATTAGCAGGTGAAAACTAAGGATGGAGGAATCTGTCAATTTCGATTTCTCTCTGTTTTTCTAATCTTACGTTCGGTTCATCTCAAACTGTAACAATTTCTCCAGTCATATATTCAGTTCATCCCAAACTTTGAGATTTTTTTTTAAAGTTTTCATGAACATTCATAAGCTTTTTTTGTGTACATTTCTCCTAATGTATGTATTTTTGTATGCATTTTTTCATAATATATGTGGCCTCTGGGAGCGTCTCCAAAAGTGAATTCATCCCTTAGGCTGAAAGAAGTTCCCCACCCCTGGACTATACAAACTTCCAGTCTGATTACCGGACATGACAACTCATTGTGGGTAACAAGCCATGGTGGGTTGCCATGTCATGTGAACCCAGACCATTTCCCACAGGGTGGCTTGTTTGAGGACAACAAGCCATCCTGACAACGCATGCCTTGCTTTAGGGGTTGTTGTACCCACAATGGGTTGTCATGTCATCCGAACCCGGGCAACTGACCCCATTGTGAGTACTGGGAAGTGGCTAGCAAGCTGCTTGACAAGAGTGGCAAAAAACCCTTGCCACTCTTGCCAAGCTCACCCAGGCCATCATCAGTACCAGCTGCCCCACAAGTGCCCAGGTGGCACTTTGGGGCAACCAGCACTGGCTCTGTGCCCCCTGCCATGATCGTGAGCCCTATCGCATTCTCCATGGTTTTTTATCCCTTTTATCCTTTCCCCCCCTTTTTTCAGAGATTTCATAGATCATAGAGTTGGAAGGGGCCTACAAGGCCATCGAGTCCCACCCCCTGCTCAATGCAGGAAACTAGAGGAGGGGTCTCCCATCCAAGTGCGGTAATAACCAGGTCTGACCCTGCTTAGCTTTCCACGCTCAGACAAGCTGAGCCAGCATGAGCCACAGGCCTGTATCATGAAAAGCAATCTGATTTGAATGACGGCTAGTGACACTCCTTCAAAGTGCCCAAGCAGCTCATTGGAGGGGCTGTCACTGATTCGTCACCCCTTAAAAAGAAAAAAAGCTCCCCAAATGTGTGCAATTGAGGGGGGTCAGACTTGCACAAGTGCACAGTTGTGCACTTTCATGGGCCTGCCTCTCCTGAGTAATGTCCAGGGGGATGCCTGTCAAAGTGCAGCATGTCTTGAGGCCGTACTTCTGCTCCTCCTTCCAATCTGTTGGATATTACCCAAAGTAATAGTGTTCTTAAAAGGGGGAGTTCAACCCCTTTTTGAACTATTTTATGGACAGTCCCTCCAAAAGAATGATTCTCTCCCCAAAATATCCTTCAGCAGCTGCCTAAAAACAGACCAACGTTTTTGTTTTATTTTAGAATTACAATGGAAACATTTACATTATATAACCAGCAGAGCCAACGGGTAACTATGTTTTTCTCCTACTTGTCACATTAAATCTCAATAGGGCTGCAAGGCTGTCTTTCCAAACCAGTTGTAGTAGCACATCTTTAATTGTATAGTGTCACCTACAGTACAGTCAGGAAAGTGCCACAAAGAGATCTGTTTCTTTTTTCCTTTCTTGACCGCTTTCAAATGTATATCGAGGTCCCATAGCTGCAGGTATACGATTTCAACTGCGTTTTACCTATAACAGTCCCCACGGGGGGGTGGGGGGTGTCTCACTCATATTGCATCCCTGATCCTAAACATTTGCACAAGCATTTGAACAATATTCTTGCTGCATCACTGAAAACTGGCATAATATTGTATTTTCAGACATTGTCCTGGGCTGGCATTGCTGTTTATGTGCATTGTCATAGGCAAGGATTTACAGAAGTGATCAAAATTAGGGCTAATTTATGGGAACTTCCAGATAATGCTACTCTTGTGCGATTACAATGGCTCTCATTCACGGGGGAATTTTACGGGGGAAGTCCAGATATTATTGTCTTCCGTTTGTAATCCTCCTGTGTTTCCCCAACACTTCCTCCGTCCTTTTTCTTACCAGAAAAAAAAAAAAAATCCATTAAGGAAGAAAAGCTGGAATAGCTGCACAATCGCCTTTTGATTGTTAGCACTTAGAGCAGCCCTCTATTTGGAAGTCTATATGTGCACATCAGGAATAGCAAAGTTCTCACTCAGTTGACTTGTCACCGTGTGAAGCTCTTCATCTGAAATGGCCCCCCAAGTGAAATTTTAAAAACCAGTGTTTTCTCTGACCGGAGTCACTTTAATAATGAGAGGAGATACTAAAATCTGAGAAGGAACCTGAAAAAGAAGAGACAACAACATTCAGTTATAAAAGATATCAGCCTTCTCCAACCAGCAGCCTCCATGTGTGTTGGGCTACAACTCCCAGGACTCCCAGCCAGCCAGTGGCCATGGCTGGAAATTGCAGTCCAACACATCTAGGGAGCACCAGGTCAGGGAAAGCTGAAACTTCATATATGTATGGGCAGAACTTAGAACAAGACTTTAAAAGAAAAAAAACTGAATTCAGAACAGGAAACTACATCATCAGAAATGACAACATGTCAGTGGCTTGGATGCTAAGTTGATCTCACACCATCCCGAAGAGTCCTAATAACCTCCAGGAGAAGATTGGGGGGGAGGGGCACAGGGGACTGCTTTATTTATTTATTTCTATTAACACACACACACACACACACCCGATAGCCGATGTTCTCTGCTTAAGGAGAGCATACGGAAGGGGGGCTTGGACAAGCCCAGTTCTGTTTTCTCTGTTCTGTTCACAGAGGGGAACTTAGGAGCCAAACCAAAATCAGCAGAGAAAAACAAATGGCAAAATAACAAAAGGACCGATGGCCATTTAAAGAATGATCAGTTTAATGTGCACAATATTCTCCTTCTATAATTGATTAAGAGGTAATATCAAACCACATCCCCTGAAGATGAGCATTGTGGGCTCAAAATACATTAGGATAAATAACCAGAGATGTATTTTTTCTAAGTCATATTAAAATGTGTGTGTTTGTGGTTTGCCTCTTATTTTTCTTCATTTGGGGGGCCACCAAACCGCTCCATCCATAATTATCAGCAAGCTATACCCTGGGAAGGAGTCATGGGTTATCAGTGATGATCGTCATTCTTGTCCATTAATAAACCTGTGACTTGAGCATGACATATCTCTTGGGCTTGTGACCTGACGTTCCATTACATAGGTGGAGTTTCACTTTCAACTAGCTGAGAAGTCTTTGGTGTGATGACATTTGAAACTGACCTGCTTTTGAACTAGAGCCGTTTTTGTGTTCTAGCAATGGATCCTAGCTCATTTATCAACCAACTATCTGGCATGTCAGCACACATCTGCCCTTGATCTACGGCAGTGGCCACTTGTGAATTAAATAGGGCATGCATCACCAAAAGTATATGTATAAAGAGGGCAAAAGAGGACACTGATTTGCATAAAATTTGCACATGCTAATTTATATGTATAGATCCAAATTTAGGAATTATTATTTAAATAGAAATACAGTACTTCTCACCATAGTGTGGAAGAGTGTGACCAGGTGCCTTGCTCAGTCTGCTTTCCAGGTGCTGTTGAGGGACAACTTCAAGGCCCAGGCCAGCTCTTCTTTCTAATGGTTCTTTATCTTTAAACCAGACTTGGGCTGCACATTACTTCAGACAGAGGACACCTTTAAAATAGAGGACAGTCCTCTGTAAAAGGGGACACATGCAGGGCCGGTGCTACCATTAAGCCAACTAGGCAGCTGCCTAGGGCGCAGGGCTAAAGGGGGCGCCAGAAATAGGGAGGGAGGGCTCAAGTGGGAAGGGGGGGCGCTAAATATCTGATCTTGCCTAGGGCACCAAACTGCCTTGCACCGGCACTGGACACATGGCCACCCTATCTTAGAATATCCTGCTAGTACAATTACCAAGCCTAACTACTCTTAAGAGCCTCAAAATGGCCAAAATGCCGTGTGTGTGTGTGTGTGTATGTATAAACTGAAGTTTTGCTCATCCATTTTAGCAAATAAATGTGTAAGTGCCAATTTCCCCAAAGAGCATCATTTCCCACCAAGATGCTAAAATAAATGTTACATTTTGCAGGGTGCCATTTTGAAAATTGTCCCAGTTGCTGTGCATTGAGCCATTTAGAACTTTTTGCTCCACATTTTCCTGTGAAAGACATTTTACAGAGAGAGAGAGAGAGAGAGGAAGAAATAAAACAAAGCAGAGAGATCAAGCACGAAAATAACCACCTTCTGCCAGGGATGGGGACTCGGACTCCAGGACTCAACTCGTGAGTCGGACTGAGTCCCCCCTCTGACTCGAGTCAGACTCGAGTCCCAATATTTTTAATGAGACTCGAGACTCGACTCGGGACTCGAGACCAAGGACTCGTATTCCAAAATCGTGTTCCTCAAATGCAACATGGATAGGTTTTAGGAAGTACAGCAAGTTTATTTTTAAAAATCATTTTCCTAAAATGCAACCTTTCAGACATTTTGGGTTTGGCTGCCTCTGCCTGCCTGGTTGGGGTTCCCTGCCTCCTCTGCCTGCCTGGTCTCTTCTTAACCAGTTCCACAGTTTGAATTGTCCAAGACAAAGGCCTCTGCCTGCCCGTTTTGGGGTTCCCTGCCTCCTCTGCCTGTCTGGTTATTTTGGGTTTGGCTGCCTGGTCTGTTCTTGCCAAAATCAGTTGCAGAGTTTTGAAATAAAAAGGCACACTTGTGCCTAGAATGTATTTAAGCCACACATCTGAAATAGCCTTATTTTGTTGGGGAAAAATAGGGACTCGTGGAGTCAGCTTTGGGAGTGACTCGTGACTCGTGAGTCACCATTCTGGACCAAGAACTCGGACTCGAGACTCTGGTCCAAAGACTCGTGACTCGACTTGTGACTCGAAACCAAGGACTCTTCAACATCCCTGCCTTCTGCAGGGCCCAAGAAGGGTATTAGAGGCTGGCCTTTTTTACTCCAAAGCAGGGGTTTCAAAAATCAACTTGGGAATATAGTTAATGTACAATAGCAGATCATTAACAATCATTTTAAATTCAAGTGAAGCCACCCTCTTCCCCAACCACTGTATGAGGCAACTGAGAAACTATCATGAGCGTAGCAGTTTAGCTTGCCCAGAATATTTTGCTACACATTTCAATTACAATCTTTGTCAGGGATATTGTAAAACAAGTAATGTTATGCAGAGGTACATTACCATTAAGTCTGGGGTTGGTGTTGGTCTGAATGACCCTTCAGGAGCCCCTTACAGCCCAGTTCCTATGATGACAAAGAGATTCAGGATCCCTTCCAACTATGTACTCTATGATTTCTGTAAGTAGTGTGGGTGCCTTAAGGCAATGACTTGGTTCACACATAACCAAACAACGCATAAAGGGAACCCACAACCCACACTGAATCATAGATTGTTGTTACGTGTGAACCCAAAACTATGGGTTAACTATGGGTTGTTAACCATGAAGAGCCCAAAATTTCAGGCAGCTCTGTTGATTTATATCAAGGAACCAGCTCTAGTAGTTTTCATCTCCACCAGGAGCAGGTCTTTTGTAAAGCTAATGGGTTGTAATTGCCCATTCAAGACCAAGCCACCCCAAAATACTTTGCAGTACAAGAGGGAACAATATATTGTTGCTGGGAAAATTCATTTCTCCCCAGTTATTCTGAGGATTGCAGCTAAGCTCAGAAGGAACAGGGGAGTCTGAGAGGGGATGACATCAGCGCCCCTGCTAATCTGTCAGGATCTGCTCAGCTGGCAAAGTGCTGCAGCGCCCCCTGGTGGTCTGATAGAGAAGGCAGCCTGGTCCACCTTGGGAGTATTTGCAGGGTTAGCGCTAGCCATGCTGGTGCTTGCAGGATTATCGCCAGTCCACTCACACAGACTAGCTGGGAGCCACAGGAGGCTCAGGCTTCCCTTTCCTGCTCAGCTTTGCCACAAGGGTATGAGTCTTCATAGTGGCTGCATTGTGTTCCTGCCTTGGTGTCTGCCTCCAGCCTTGCAACAGCTTTGCCTGTGTTTGACCCTCACCTGTTCCTGACTCTGCTTTTGCCTCTGGTCCTGCTACGCCTTGCCTGTGTTTGACTTCTAATTGTTCCTGATGCTGCCTCTGGCCCTACCACACCTTGCCAGTGTCCGACCCTTGCCTGTGTAAAGCCTTAGTTCTCCTTCCACCTCCATCTCCCCTGGCCCTGGTGTTCTAGTCGAGTGCACCTGCTGCTTGTGTCCCAGAGCTGACATAATCAAAAAGTGCTGGCACTGTGTCCCTGTGAGTCCTGGCTCCATGACAGCGCTGCAGCCTACCAATCTCTGTTGAGTGCTGGCATGAGAGCAAAACCTATTGGTGTATGGAAGCCTGTATGAGTACCCCACCACTGGAACTGGCAGGTAAATATTATTCCTCTCATTGGCACCATTGCCAGTTCAGACAAAAGAGTGTAAGGGGTGGAAAGTTGTTACAAACAGTTGTGAAAGGGGGGTTCTCGATTGGGGAACTCACAGGGGTGAAGCTAGACAGAAATAAAAGCAGCCGAAGTTCTAGGGAAGTCAAGGCAGCGATGGCTGTTGACGCAGCATGTGAGATTGCCACCTAGATGGGTCTGTGAGCATTCTGCATATCCTCTTTTTATCTTAACACGTGGTTCCAACTCTTCTCTTGTGGTTTCCAAGATGTCTGCATCACTATTAAGAGATGAGTCGTGAGTTAAGAGATGAGTCATGATTTGCAGCAGTTTGTTCATGTTCAAGATTTCTGCACTTATCTGCAGTTAGTTTTGACAATGGCCATTAGATTTTGTACTTCCTGCTCAAATCATTTCTCAGAATGGTTGTGAAAAGACTCCAGACAGAAGAGCTGAGAAAAACTCACATCCTTTTAGTGTTCATTCCCCCATCATCTGGCCCAACTGTCTGGTGAAATAAACCAAAAGCTTTTGGTGGCATCACTGTGCTCTTGACAGCTGCTTCCCATACATCTGGAGAACAAATGTGACACAGTAAGAAGGTCTGAATCAGGATCAGTCTTGAACTGGGTCAGTTTTTACAATGCAAAAATACCTTGTGAACTGAACCATTTACAGTCATGCCTTGGATTGAGAGCATAATTCGTTCTGGAAACGTGCTTGTAATCCAAAACACTCTTATATCAAAACGAAATCCCCCCAAAAAAAATTTGTACAGAGATTTTTAATTTAAGCCATACTACAGTACTTGTATTGCAAGACGTCGCTTGTATATCAAGTCAAAAATAAATAAATAACTATTTAAAAATTTGCTTGTCTTGCAAAACACTCTCAAACCAAGTTTCTTGCAATCCAAGGTATTACTGTATTCCTTATTAATGCCTAAGACTCAGGGGGGCTTAGCCACTGATCAATGCTAGAACTCGTGCCCCAGACATAATGCTTTGGATCTAGATTTACTCATATTTGGAGCAGACTCATTGAAATCGATGGGGCTTAAGTTAGTCATAACTTACATCCTATTGATTTCAATGGTCTACTTTAAGTATAAGTAAATCTGGATCCAACTATGTACTTTTTTAAATGTCTGTTGTGCTCTTATCTTCCCAAATTTGAGACAGACTATCACAATAACAGGATACAGCAGACGTGGGGAAGTTGTGGCCCTCCAGATGTTGTTGGGCTGCAACTCCCATCAGCCCCAGCCAATGGTCTGGGATGATGGATGTTGTGGTCCAACAGCACTTGAAGGGCCACAGGTTCCTCACCCCAGGCTACATCATTAAAAGTCATTAAAGTATCAGAAACAGTTAAAAAGCACCAATAGGAAGCATGATAGACTTAAACAGCTTTTTACTCTGAAGTGTAGTTCTGTGAGGGGTGGGTGGGGCTAGGGGTCTCTATTAGATAACGCTCAGTATCTCGTCAAACTACAATTCCCAGGATTCTTTGGGGGAAGGTGAGATGGACAGATGTGGTAGAAACCTGATTGCAGTTTTGAGTCTGTAGGCAGGATGGCCATATACAAATAGTGACCCAACACAATAGCAGTTAAGACACCCTGGAAACCTGCCTTATAGATGACAACAACAAAAACACTGTACATCTTCCGAAAAGTCTTCGGGACCAAATGGCATCCTTGGCAGCTGCAGGGCTCTGGCACTTGGGAAGAGCCCATGACTGACACCTACCCTAGGTCCCCCTATGTATATTTTCCTGGTGCCAGGCCACCATTTTAATTTCCCTAAAACAAGGCATGCATTGTCAGGATGGCTTGTTGCCCTCAAACAAGCCACCCTGTGGGAAATGGTCTGAGTTCACATGACATGCCCCAGAGCAATGCTATATCAGGCACTTTGTGCGGAGTTTAAACGGTGACTCCCAGATCTTCACCTGGGAGCTGCCTGGCACTGCTTGGAGTGCTACTGCTAGTGGTGCCCACTGCCCCCGTCACATAAGTCCACCAGGAGGTGGGCCACCAGAAGACACCTTGCTGAGGGTAGCCTCAAACTTGGCTGAAGCTAGCCACGATGAGCCTATTTCAGAGGTCAGGTGCCCAGTACCACAAAAGCCCAGTTCAACTGCACTGTTCCAGTAGTGCCCTGACTTCAAATTTAGAATGCATCCCAAAGAACACTTACTCATGGCCCTCTGTACCATGAGAGTATCCATGTAGCAGATCTAACCAAGCATTACATTCCTGCAATCATAAGCAACCAGCAAGCGACAGGAGTCTGAATGATACCATCACAGATATCTGTTGACAGGAAGTAAAGAATTATTCTATATCCTGTTTTCTTTTGGCCCTAAAATGTTTTTGACTATATTGTACTACTGAAGGATTGACAGTGAGACTGTCTTTTCTACACTGCAAGTTCCGATCAGCACCAAAGACTGATTTGAATTCATTTTCCTGGTATGCCTCTGTGCAGCTTGTGATCATTTCCCACAATCTGACCTCATTCATCTGCAAAGAGCTTCCTGAACAACCAGTTTAAGACCATAACATTCTGGAGACTGGGCTTCCACCAGGCTCTCTTCCAAAAACATTTTTTTTTCTCCTCCCCGTTCCTTCGCTCCCTCTCTTTTTTGTTTGTTTGTTTGTTTAACATTAAACCTGAGGATGACTTATAAGAGTCTCAAAAGCTTACCTCGCTTTGTGATTTTGGTAACTCTTTGTTTGATCACTCAGACTGGGTTCACACAACACGATAAACCATGGCAGCTTATAAGCCATGTTTGTTTCAGAGTGGCTCGCTGTGTTGTCTGAACCCAGCCAAGGTGGCTTGTGCATGGTTAACAGATCATGCTGCTGGGTTCAGACATGACAAGCCGCTCTGAAACAAACATGGCTTATATGCCACCATGGCTTATCATTTTCTGTGAACCCAGTCTCAGTTTCTACAGAAATCCAAACAATGCAATTGCCAGCCTGTTGCATCCCTCTGTTGTGGTTATTTTTCTGTTACCCTGTCTTTGTTTAGACCTGATTTGTGACCATTTTTAAAATGCTTAAGATGCACTTGCAACACCATACAGTCATGGACTGGCAAAATGCCCACAGAGAACTTTCCTTAATTAGCAGCTTCCTTCTTTCAGTTTCTACCCTTTTTATTTTTCCCTGTTCCGTAGAGAAGTGGTATTGCTGATGAATAGCCCCTTAGGGTGCAATCCTATGGCTGCTAGACAGAGTCTAGACAGCCATAGGAAAATTCGGAGTCCCAGCTCCAACCTTGGAAAAGCGCTCCAAGGTTCCGAATTCGGAGCACCCTCCCTCCGCCCTCGCAGGCAGCATGGTTCTTTCTGCGCTGGCTGCGGCTCCAAGGTTGGAAGACTGACCTCGGAGCGGGCCTTTGGTGGGTGTTCCAGGGGGTGGGGAGAGGAGTAAGGCTCCACTAGGATACAATGTATCCTGGCAGCGCCTCGGCCTGTCGTCCTCGCAAGCAGGGGCAAAAGATTTAAATGGCCGAAATAGGCTGTCTAAGTCTTTTGCAGGGCAAGAGAAGTGCGGAGGCGACCGTCACCTTTGCACTCCTCCCAGCCTCGACAGAATGCCCGTAATCCTCCGAGTTCAGAGGGTTACAGGCGGCCACACTGGATCACGCTGTTAATTGATCAGTTCGTGTTCCCTGTGGGGGAGCAGCATTAAATAGGGTGGGAGGGAGGGTGGCCGGGTGACCGGCCAGATGGGCGATTAATAAATATAAGAAATAAAATAAATAAATACTGGTTTCCTCTCATTTGTTTTATAGCTCATAGAGTTGGAAGGAGCCTACAAGGCTATCGAGTCCAACCCCCTGCTCAATGCAGGAAACTAGAGGAGGGGTCTCCCATCCAAGTGATAACCAGGCCTGACCCTGCTTAGCTTTCCACACTCAGACAAGCTGAGCCAGCGTGAGCCACAGGCCTTGTTTTATTTTAGCACTATTTTGAAATAAATATGAAAAGAAGAAAATGAGTGGAAACCAGTCATTAAAGCATACCCGCACCACTGCAGGTGGGGAACTGGACCTAAGAACTTGGAGTGCAATCCAGAAGTGTTTCCAGACAAGGTTTTTATTGTGCAATTGCCATGCCACATTCATGGACTTTTATAGGGCATGGTGCAGATCAGCCCATCTTCATCTTCCATTTATAACCCTTCTGTGTTCTCCCACCACTTCTTCCATCTTTTTTCCTACCACAAAAATAGCCTGTAGAGGCTAATTAATCTGTAAGGCTGTTGCCACCCTGAACAAGAAGCAATAAAAGGGGCAGAAGCTTGAAGGAGAGGAGAAAGTTGCTAATTGCAGGTGATCTTTGCCAAACCAGACTTACTTCTGAGTAAAAATTATAGAAGGCTCTTGGCCTCAAGGAAGGGGCTTGGTGGATAACGTAGGAGTATAGTATAGTATAGTATAGTATAGTATAGTAAGTGCTATGTGAAGCCACCATTTCAATTCTGCTTCCAGCTGATTGCATAAAAGAAATGCTCTGGTGTAGAAGAGACCAGGTTCACGTGAATCCCTCACACATTGAAAGCACATGTGAGGTGATCATGGTAGCTAGCCCTGCCCCTCCCACAAACTCGCCATGCATTCGGTGGTTGTGTGAAGCCGACTTACAAGCATGCTAACGCCCAGACATAGAGCTCTTCCATGTGAGAGGGAGTTCTGGGCCGATCAGGTTTCCCCTCCGAACGGAGGAGCCCTATATATGTACAGGCCTGTGGTTTATGCTGGCTCAGCTTGTCTGAGCGTGGAAAGTTAAGCAGGGTCAAGCCTGGTTATTACATGGATAGGAGACCCACTCCTCTAGTTTCCTGCATTGAGCAGGGGGTTGGACTCGATAGCCTTGTAGGCCCCTTCCAACTCTATGATCTATGAAATCTATGTGTACATTGGTATGCATGGAGGAGGCCTACAGATGTACATCAGTATGCATGTAGAGCCATTTCATACAGCCACTGAATGAGTGAATGTGCAGCCAGCTGGCAGCATGGCCAGTGCGCGCAGCATAATCAGGAGCAAGGCTAGCTGCATGACCCGTGACCTCTTCATACATGCTTTCAACACATTAGGCAATTTGTCTGTGCCCCCTCCTGTCACTAAGGTATGCAATTGGTCATAGTTACCATATACACCAGGGGTGCTGAATCTCTTTCAGCCCAAGGGCCAAATTCCATCTCAGAGAAGCTCTTGGGGGGCCACATTCCAGTGCTTGATAGAGCCAAAAGCAAGAGGGGTGGGGCCAAAATGCAAAAAAAAATAATAATGCCAGCATATTTTAGCTTAACGCATTTTCTGCCAGTAACTAAACCATTGGAGAGGCATTTCAACCTTTTAGAATGGGGAAAATCTTGCACAAAAGTTGGAAAATCACCAAATGGATTGGGAGGTTGGGGACAGGGCCAGAGAAAGGGGCGGGGCCATCTAGGGAACCATGGAGGGCCGGAAATTAGACCCTAGGAGGGCCACATTGGGTCCTGGGGTGGTGTTCTGCACTCCTGATATATACTGTCACAAGTCCAAGGCTGGGGAGACATGATAGATTTTGCAAGGTTTTGAAGCGCAACAAAAAAAAATCTACTTGACCTGAGACAATAATGAGACTGAAGGGTGGGCAGAGGGGAGGTGTGTATGTATGCCACTCTCAATGCAGGTTCTAGCATACCATCTTCAACTATCAAATATATAAATATGTATTTTTATTGCTGGTTTTGTTGTTAGTTTTATTGCTATTTTTATTGCTGTTCTTATTGTATTCTTACTGTTTTCATTGTGTTTTTATTGTTCTTATCATAGCGGTTTTATGTGTTTTATTGCTATATGCCGCCTTGGGAGGGCTTCTGTCCTGAAAGGCAGCCGAGATATATATTTTTTCATGAATAAAATAAATAAAAAGAAATCTAAATATATACTTTTATAAATATCTATATACAGATCTATATCTCTATATAGATATTTATATAGATATTTATACATTTTTGAGAGGTATTTACGTATATATTTCTACATAGGTACATATTAAATGTATACTGTCTTGCCTTCAGTCAAAATTGGGATCATGTTTTCATTAAACCACTAAGTGGCACTGCATTCCAATGTTGGCCAAACTGTGAATGCTGAAAGCATTCTCCAGCACTTAGTCCCTGTGAATTACAGCAGAAAGAAGAGCAGAGGCTCATCTGCTATGAACTACAGTAATACCTTGGATTGCAAGTAACTTGGTTTGAGAGCGTTGTGCAAGACAAGCACATTTTTAAATATTTATTTAATCTTTTTTTACTTGATATACAAGCGACGTCTTGCAATACAAGTACTGTAGTACGGCTTAAATTAAAAATCTCTGTACACATTTGGGGGGGGGGATTTCGTTTTGATATAAGAGTGTTTTGGATGACAAGCACGTTTCCGGAACGAATTATGCTCTCAATCCAAGGCATGACTGTATTATGTGACTGGATTCTTCTCAAGTCCTCTTCAAGGCCCAGATGGAGCCCCTTCATTCTTCCAATCCTAGAATGACGTCAGGACTGACTCCAGAGGGCGGCAAGGTTGGGCGTTTGTCAGGGCCCCAAGGCCAGCAGAGGGCCCACCGCCCTAACAATGCTACCATTTCCGCTTCTCGCAGAACCTATATACAAGATTATTGGATGTGGCCTAAGAGGTTTCTCAGTTTGCATGCCCCACCTTTTCCAGCTTAGCGGGCCCCACTGACAATGCGGTGTCCGAGGCACTCACAATCCTGGAGCCAGCACTGGGGGAATCCCCTCCAAAATATTTCACACTCACGTCATTTCCCCCATATGTTCCCCTAGCTTTCAGTGGCTGCCTATCAAGGTCTTACACAGCATGGACAAAATCCTTGCTCCTCTAATAAAGTTGCTTGCCACCCCTGTACTCCCCCAGACTAATTTTGTGAAATCGCTCCTGTTCTAATCTTTTCAATGCTGTGCAAGCAACTCTGTGTGTGTGTGTGTGTGTGTGTGTGTGTGTAAGTAAGAGAGAGAGACAGAAGACTGAATGAGGCCTAGGTCTATCAAAGAGACCTGGGCTGTGTTTGAAAACTGTCAAATATTGCATACCATGTGTTGTTGTATGTTGGGGGTGTTACTCTACCGTGCATTTTGAAATCTCGATTCATGTGGAAAGCTAATAATAATAATAATAATAATAATAATAATGTGTGTTGTTTGTTTCTTTATTATATTTTTTGTGAAAATACTGAGTACACATTGACATGTCACTTCAAAATGTATCACCTTTGTTATGGGTTCCTCAGCCCCGCAGGTAACAGGAGTGAAAATTAGGTGAGAAGGAGCCTTTTAACTGGTGTTAGGCAAGATAAGAAAAATACATTGTGTGTATGTACGAGACAGACGGGGAGGCAGAAATAAAATGCCATGTATGTTTTGAAGTTTGCGGGGCTTTTTTTGTAGTGAAGAAGAGTCAGTTTTGAACCTCAGCTCACAAATGCTTGAAACAGCACAGCCAGTTCCTATTACCAGTACGTATTCCCCTAACATTATACGTGGATTCGTTCTGCCAATTCTTCCATTTTTAATAAGAGACCCTTTAAAGGCAAGTCGGCCCTGCTCTGTCTTTGACACATTATCTCCTTCCTTTGCTTCTTTTTATATGTTGTTGCTGTCATCGGCAGTTCCACCAACTTCACTCAAGTTGCCCAAATTCTGTTGGGCCACTCATTTCACAAAAGCAACTTTGCTATACAGCTCCAGCCCTTTGCAAGTTAATCAGCACTTTCCAACCTGTCTTAGCCTCTTTGCAAGCTAATAATCGGCACTTTGCCATGCAGGTAACCTCCTTTCCAAGCTATTTTTGCACTGGAGATGAGGTAATTCCAGTTCAAGGAAGATGCCATGGCATTTTTATTTATTTATATTTTTGTTGTTCTCGGGCAGCGCAATCCTATGGCCGCTAGGCAGTGCCTAGACCAGTGTTCTCCAACCTTGGGTCCCCAGCCAGCATAGCTGGCTAGGGCATGCTGGGAGTTGTAGGCCAAAAACATCTGGGGACCCAAGGTTGGAGAACACTGGTCTAGACAGCCATAGGATTTCCCGGAGTCTCAGCTCCAACCTCAGAGACGCCAAACTCGGAGCGCCTTCCCCCATCCTCACAAATGCAACATCGGAGAAGGGGCTTTGTGGGCGTTCTGGGGAGCAGGGAGGGGAGGAGACAGGTGCTGCCACAATATGAGGTATCCTGGCAGCGCCCCGGCCTCCTTCCCTCATGCCCCGAGGTGCTGCACTTAGAGGGCTGATGGGCAGGAGAAGTGTGGAGGCACTCCTCCCATTCAGCATAGGATGCCTATAATCATCTGAGTTCAGAGGGCTACAGACATCTCGATTGGATTACGCCCTATGGGTGCAATCCTATGCATGTTTAGACAGAAAAAAAAGTCCCATAACTCCTAGCATTCCAGAGCCAGCATTGCTGGGAGTTGTAGGATATTTTTCTGTCTAAACATGCATAGGACTACACCCTAATATTGCCTTGCTTGGTTCTTAGATGCTGCCTAAAATTAAGCTCTTGACTCAAACCAGGACAGGAATACCAGGCAGACTTTTTGTTGAATTTATTTTTTGTGGGGAAATGGTTTCCCCCTGACATTTCATCAGGTGTTCTGGTGGCACTCGAGGCTCTTCGAAGTGCCACTCTCTGGGCATATTTGTTGACACAAATTCCTATTGTTAAAAAAAAAAAGCACCACACCTGTGGCATAGAGGTGAGAGTGTTGGACTGGGACTCGGGAGGTCCGGGTTCTAGTCCCGGCTCGGCCACAAAACTCACTGGGTGACTTTGGGCCAGTCACTGACTCTCAGCCTAACCTACCTCACAGGGTTCTTGTGAGGATAAAATAGAGAGGAGGAGGGGGAGGAGGATTGTGTAAGCTGCCTTGGGTTCCTTGCAGGAAAAAAGGCGGGGTAGAAATTTAATAAATAAATAAATAAATATGAAAATATGAAAATTTAAAAAAATCTCTGCTAGCATGGATTTGATTATTAGTTTGTGGTTAATCATGTATCTCTGGCTCAGCATTTTCCACCCATGAAATCGTAGTAACCAGGTCCTTGTGCAGCTTCTGTGTAGCATTTTTACAGTCCCATGGCAGAATCCTAATCTGTAGTAGTAGTTCAGATTTGAATTTGTAGGGACAAGTATCCCAGTATTTCGCTCATGGGGTACAGTGGGTAATTCCAAAATGTCTCTATTACCAGAGCCACCATTTTGCAAGTTGCTCCAGCTGGTGGGATCCAAAGTTCTGACAAAAAAAGCACAGTTAGATCCCTCAAGCCTGAAGCTTGCCAACCCTTGCCGAAACTCTATGACAGTGAAGGCGAACCTATGGCACGCGTGCCACAGCTGGCACGCAGGGACCAATCTGTGGACACACGAGAGGAGCGAGATCAGGCAGGGATCACAGCGAGGATTCCCGAGGGGAGGGGCGGGAGAGCGAGCGGAGAGAGGCCAGGCGAGGCGGGGAGGGCAGCTGCCGCTTTAAATGAAGATTCCCCGAGGGGAGGGGTGGGAGAGCAAGCGGGGAGAGGCGAGGAGGGCAGCTGCTGCTTTAAATGCTAGGTTGGCTCCTCTCCGCCTCTCTCTCACGCCCGCGCTCGCTCTCAGCAGCCCTGCCTGCCTTCAAAGGAGTGGCTGGGCTGCTCCTTTAAATCCCCGCGCTCACGCACACTCCTCTTCCTCCAGCGTTGCCTACCTTGAAGCCGATTCTTCAGGCCCAGTTGCTCTGAAAAGTCTCTCTCCCTCTCTCTCTCTCTCTCTCACACACACACACAAACACACACACACGTTCAAGAAAGAAACAGAGACTGACCCACTGCCTCATTCAGACACAGTAGCCAAACGGGGCACACATACATACACAGCCGGTCCTGGCCCAGGACATTTTGCTGCCTGAAGAGGACTGGCAAATGCCTCGCATTTCTCACTGGATGATCTGGGCCAGTCACTACCTCTCAACCTAACCTACCTCACAGGATTGTTGTGAGGGTAAAAATGGAGAGATCATTTGTTCCTGGAGGAAAGGCAAAACAAATATGAGAGCCAGTGTAGTGGTAAGAGACCTGGGTGCTAGTCCCCACCTGTTGCTGTGTTTTTAATGTGTTTGAATGTATTAGTTTACTGTTCTTATCAAGTTTATTTGTGATTGTAAGCCACCTTGAGTGCCAATTTTCTTTGTACCCCTTGAGTGCAGGGTACAAATCAAATCAATAAATAAAACCCAGCCCATTAGCAGACTGGATAACTCTGGACTACGCTGTAGTGCTGTCATCTGCTGCTCTCCCAGCAATATGGGTATGACAACCATGGACTACTTTACAGTGTGGACGTAACCCACAGGCACAGCAGCAAGTTCTGAACACTCCCAAATCCACCCTTTGCATATCCACCACAAACATCACCCAAACCTGCATGCCTGCTCAGAAGTAACAGTGGTTAGAAGCAGCACAATACAAAAATCCAGCTGGCATATATACTACTGGTGGTCAGTAGAAGAAAAACTTCAAAGAGTGCGTTGCAAACACAATACAGAAAGAAATAAGGGCATAAACGCACACAAGATCTCTTGCTTGCTTGCTCTCGCTAATGCACACACACACCCCTCCTCGCTCACTACTCTCCTCTTAAAAATAATTCAAAACCTCAAAATACTCAAGTCTCATGGTGCTCTATTCCTCCAGCTGTTGCACAGTCAGAGAGAGCCTCTTTCATCATTTATTTACAGTGGTGGAGGATTATTTCCTGAACTCAATGGAATTTACTTCAAAGTAGACAATTTAGGATTACAGCCTAAATTACATGTTAAATTCAGGATTACCAAGTATAGATCCTAATTACCAAAAACACTAATGATCTTGTTCTTTCTCACAGTGTGGAACAGAATGATTTTGTTCTAGAATTCCTGTTACAGAATTCTTTTCTACATTGTTATCACATTTAAAAGATTTTGAAGAATGATGCACAGAGCATGGCTCGGATGTAAAGCCCTAACAGTTGACCTGAGTGCTGCATGTGTTGCTCTCAAACTAATGGAGTATGAACCAAGGTTTGACAAATTATCAGCATGCATGCAATAGCAAAAATCACATTAATTGTGCAAAAGCATGCCCATTGCCCAATGCAAACTTTTACCTAATGCAATGTTTGCAGTCCAAGACATAAAGTGTTTAAAATGTGTTAAGCATGTTTAGTTTTCTTGTTTATCTTGCTCATCCGAGTACAGGTTGACTTTTCCTTTTACTAATCCGACACCTGTAGAAGCAGGGAAAGGACCCGGGGTAAAGCTTGCCCCGTACAATTTCAGTCTGGCATATAATCATATTACAAGTTGAGAAACCCTTATCCAAAAATACACGTGCCTAATTATTTTAAAAGTTTGTATAAATTCCCTTCAGGCTATGTGTACAATGTAGTACTATAATAATTTTTTGAGTTGATTTTTTTTTTCAACAAAAAACCGTTTGTATCATTGAAAGCTCTGTTATTGTGTTTTTTCTTTTAAGACAAAAAAAGGTTAA
Organism: Shinisaurus crocodilurus; assembly: GCA_021292165.1. NCBI lineage: Eukaryota > Metazoa > Chordata > Lepidosauria > Squamata > Shinisauridae > Shinisaurus > Shinisaurus crocodilurus. The sequence continues at coordinate 24,240,451 of CM037876.1, read as the reverse complement.
TTAGTTCGGACAACTGTATGAGTTGTTTTTCTAAAACTAAAACCTCGGTATTCAGGTTTAATTGCAGGGTTGGCACTTTGAAATAAATAAGTTGGTTTTGTGTTGCAGTTTGGGCACTCGGGCTCAAAAAGGTTCACCATCACTGCTCTATGAATACTACTGACAACAGACTTAGCTGGTGCCAGATGGGGGCATGTCCAGATAGCACACACTTCCCTCCCTCATGACTCATCTCTGTGGTTACTTAAAGCAGTGTTCTCCAACCTTGGGCCCCCAGATGTTTTTGGCCTACAACTCCCAGCATGCCCCAGCTATGCTGACTGGGGTATGCTGGGAGTTGTAGGCCAAAAACATCTGGGGACCCAAGGTTGGAGAACACTGACTTAAAGGGTGGGCAGCCGTATACCAGCCCTGTTCAGGCAGGGTAGGTTAAATGTGGGGGAGTGTGATATAGACCTTGAGCTGAAGGTCTGGAAAAGGTTTCTATGCACATTTGCCAAACCCTGCATGGATGCCTCGGTGCAATTGGGCACCCTGATTTAGGGTGCCCATGTGTCCCATCTTACAGTGGGCAGTCCTGCATTTGAAAGGCTGTCAGAGGACAGTCCTTTATTTAAAGATATCCCGTTTCAAGCGCTGTTCAAGTCAGTTTAAAGATAAAAAGCCATAAGAAAGGAGAGTCAGCAGGGGCCTTCATGTTGCCCATAGCACCCAGACGGCGCACTGAGCAGGAAAACAGGTCACCTGCTCCAGGTGGCATGTGCTGGATTTATATTTAAATTCTAGAAATAATTTCTAAATTTTAATCTATGCACATAAATTAACCCATGCAAATTTTATGCAAATCAAATCACTGCCTTCTTTTGGGGTGGCGGGCAGGCAAGGCATAAGTGGCTACCCGGTAAAGCATGCCTTCCACAGGTTTGGCCAGCATGTAAAGCAGCCTTGCAAGCATACATGTATACAGCACCTCAAGTCAAGATCCCTCCTCATGCAGACACTTTCTACACATAGATTTCATAGATTTCATAGATCATAGAGTTGGAAAGAGCCTACGAGGCCATCGAGTCCAACCCCCTGCTCAATGCATGAAACTAGAGGAGGGGTCTCCCATCCAAGTAATAACCAGGCCTGACCCTGCTTAGCTTTCCACGCTCAGACAAGCTGAGCCAGCGTGAGCCACGGGCCTCATGTAAGCCGGTATGCATGTAAGCCGGTATGCAGGTAGAGTCGTTTTACACAGTGATTGGATGGGCATCTGGCAGGGGTCATGGCCAGGGTGTGCATTGGTAGGTGGGCGTGGCCTCCAGGCACCACCCCGCTCCCTCTGTCAGCCAGGGCCGGTGCTACCATTAGGTGAACTAGGCGGCTGCCTAGGGCGCATGGCTAAAGGGGGTGCAGAAACGCCTTGAAATTTTTTAGCGCTGTAGCGGCGCCTGCCTGGGCAGTGGCTCGCCTGCTGGAGTGCACGACCGAGGCAGGCAGGCGGGCAGGCGGGCGGGCAGAGGGCTGGCTCAGAGAGGGACTCCCGCCACGGGCGCTCCGCTCCTGCGGCAACGTGGCCAGCCCACCGGCAGCCGGGTGGGATCCGCCGCCGCCGCTTCCCCCACGTGCACTCCTCTCCGGCTCCCTGGGCGCGCGCCGCCAAACGCCAGCACCGGCGGCGGCTGCGCGGAGGGAATCGCGCCTCCACTGTGTTGCCTCCGCAGAGTCCGCAGGCGTTTGTGGGAAGGGTTCCGTGGGCGGCGTCCCTTGCGAAGGTCCAGCTGGCCGGGCCTACGAGTCTACTTGGAAGTAAGTGCGGCACTGACCGCCCCCCTCCTTCTCCTTGGCCCGGCAGCCTGCTCAAGTGGGAAGGAGGGGCTCTAAATATCTGACCTTGCCTAGGGCGCCAAACTGCCTTGCACTGGCCCTGCTGTCAGCGCTCGCAGGAACACCTTGTTAACAAGCATGTAGCATCATGGAATCTGAATTCTACACCCGGTATTTCCTTTGGTCAACAAAGTCCCAAACATGTGAGGCTAGCAAGGCCTTAACTATGAAACCGTTTAAGTGAACAGGGGGAACTTTTTCTTTCCTGCCTCCCCTCCTTGTTCATTCATCCCTTTAAATCTTGTTCGAGGAACGTTTCTCAACCCTTCTGTTGCTACCAACACTAGACCAGGAGGCATACGTTGTTGCCAGAAACAAAGAAGGAACATTCAAAGGCTATCGACAGGTGTCATATATAGTACATACTGTTCTGGATTTCCCATTCCACCTTCACGCTGAATCTTGTATTGGTTTTTCCCCTTACGAAATGGGGAAATGAAATTAAAAATTCAATACTGAGCGTACACACAGTGTTTCGCTTTACACGTTGTTTGTCAGCCCTTTATGTTTACTTTACCGATATAAACCTTTCCAGACACTGGCTGCTCCTGGCATGATAACTAAATATTATCTTCAAATGGAAGATCTACATCATTGCAAACGTAATACAATGGAATAAAAGACACCTCATCATCACCATAAATAAACAACAGTTTATCAGTACGTAGCTGTCAATCACGCTGTATGCTTTCCAGTGATTGAGTGGGAACGTTTTGTCTTCAAACTGTATGTAGGTACATAATCTTTTCAGACAGCTGATGAAGTCTACTTTGAAAGGAAACTGTTTTTGTAGCTTCTACTATATTTTGTAGAGTTCTGTTTCTAGTTTTTCTATTAAAAATAATAATAATTCCCAGGTATGTTTGTGAAAGAGGAAAGTGAACATGGGCGCATTCCTGCCACTCTATCTCTAGAGCAGGGCTCTCCAACCTTGGGTCCCCAGATGCTGCTGGCATACAGCTCCCAGCATACCCAGCCAGCATGGCTAATGGCAATGGATTCTGGGAGCTGTAGTCCAGCAACATCTGGGGACCCAAGGTTGGAGAGCCCTGCTCTAGAGCCTAACTAGGAATGGCACAAGGAATAGAAAAGGGGTGATCATGGAAAGCTAACACCCCTGTTTAACTCCAGTCCTCATAAGTAGAGTCGGGGAAAGGACAACCCTGCTCAAAACCCACCAGAAGCCCCACTGACCCCAGCCCAACATCAGTGTATATGCCAGCCATGCACCTGGAGGCCCACATGCTCTGCATCAATGTGAAGAGCATCTATGCACAAACAGATCTAAGCACATATTTATTATTATTATTATTATTATTATTATTTACAAAATTTATATACCGCTCCATATTCCAGTATGGAGATTTCAGAGCAGTGTACAATAAAGGATAAAACAGATAAAAGAATAAAACAATATGTTAAACTCAAAAACAATAAAACCCCGGCTGGCTAGTTCAGGAAGGCTTCCTGAAATAAAAGCGTTTTCAGGAGGCATCCAAAGCAATACAGTGTTGGTTCCTGTCTGACCTCCAGAGGCAGGGAGTTCCACAGAAATGGAGCCACTGCGCTGAAGGCTCTTCTCCGGGTAACTCCAATCGGGCCATAGGTCCATAAGGTCAAGCCCAAAAGCTATAGAGCCCCATGGCAAGAGCGACAAAAAAAGGGTTGCCCCTGTGGCCAAGGGGCTCTTGCCAATGATGGCTGCCAAAGTGTCCAAGCCCTTGACACTTCTGGCAGCTGTCATTGGCTTTCCTCCTGCAAGAGCAAAAGCAGGAATATGGGGGGAAGCCTCGGGCGGGGGGGGGCACTGCAGGCCACCCTGTCACACACACACACACACACACACACACACACACACACACCGTTTGGGGGGGGGGAGGACAAGCAGACTCGCCCCCCCTCCCCAGGAGAACAGATGTCAGGGAACAACTCAGTGTTCGTGCAGTGTCCCCTGGGACACTGCAGGAGGACCGAGAGGGGAGGAAGAGGGAGGAGGAGGCACCCCACCCCCAATGTGTGCCCGATCGTCCGCAGGGCACAGGGGAATTTTGGCCACAATTTTGGCTCAGCTTCCCAAAGGGGCTAGCTAGCATGTCGTGCGAACCCTCCCAGTGACGAGGAAGATGCAGTACAAATTCGCTGGGGGTTTTTTTACCTCTGAGAACTGCAGCAGGAAGCGAGGGGGCTAACTAAGAGACACTTCCTGGGTGGGTTCCCACAACACTTTAACCCCAGGGTGCCTTAAGCCGCCCCATGCGGCTACTTAGCCTGGAGACCCTGCTCCTGTCCCCAACACGCGATCGAGCACCTCCTGAGGGAGGCACCTCCTCCCCGCTCTTTCCCCCCCAGTCAGTCAGTCCTCCCGCGGGGCTGGCATCCCAGGGGACGGACACCGCAGGAGCACCGCCGAGGCTTCACCCCTCCTCACCCCCGCTTGTCAGCGGGGGCGGGGAGGGAGCAGGGATCGCTGTGACAGCCCTCACCCCGACTCATGAGTAGACCTCGCAAGCTGCTCTGAGGGCTGTCGGCGCTGCTGCTCCCATCTGGCGCTGGAGCGCTCAGCGGCAGCGCCAGATTTATTTTTGGGGGGTGGGGGGATTGGCCACATTCTGCTTGCTGTGCAGAGAGCGGCTTGTCCCCAGCCCGGTCCAGCTCCACCACCGCCGAGCGGCCACAGCACCAAGCGAGCTCGGCAGCAGCACCGACAGCCCTCACCGCGTCTCGTGAGGTCTACTCACGAGTTGGGGTGAGAACTGTCAGTGATCCCTGCTCCCACTGACAATTCGAGTTAGGGAGGGGGAAACCTCTGTGCTCCTCCAGTGTCCCCTGGGATACCTGCGGAAGGACTGAGTGGGGAAGAGGTGCCTCAGGACCCCAGCTCTGCCCAATCATTTGTTGGGCCGCTTGGGCGCATGGGGGGGGGGGCAAGCTAAGTAATTGCACGCCTTGGCTTATAAATCACCCCGGGCTTAAAGTGTCCCACGAACCCACCCACTAAGTGAAAAGAGGGCTTGAGTGGTTCAGAAAAGTTAGTGGGACTATCTGTATGCTCTGCTTAATATATATGTATGTGCACACACCCCAGGTTCCTCAGGGCCAGCTTAACTTTTTCCTCTTCCCTCCCCATCCCTTTTTCCTTGTGTGCCATGTCTTTTTAGATCACAAGACTGTGGGCAGGGGCTGTCTTGTTTTGCTGCTTGCATGTAAACCATTCTGGGATCCTTTTGGGCTGAGGAGCAAAATTAAAAAAAAAAAAAAATTAAAGAAGAGAGAAATCCTATGATCCCTGGGTGAGCATCCCAGGCACTGTAGGATTTCTAGGGAGACTCCTCTGAGGTCAGAGATAGCGCTCCAACCTTGGAAGAGGGAGTCAGAGATCCACCCCCAGAACCTTCCCCCATCTCAGCTGGCAGCTGCCTCTCTGACAGAGGCGGTGTAAGGGGGCGGCCCACTAGAGCTGGAGCCCCGAATCCCCCATTGGGCTGCATGCAGCCCAAAATAATGCAAGGCCTATTTTGGGCTGCATTAATAGAAGTATAGCTTCCAAATCGCGGGAAGTGATAATTCCCCTTTATTCAGCACTGGTTAGGCCTCACCTTGAGTACTGCGTCCAGTTCTGGGCACCACACTTTCAGAAGGACATAGACAAACTGGAGAGGGTTCAGAGGATGATAACGGGACTGGAAACAAGGCCCTATGAGGAGAGACTGAAAGAACTGGGCATGTTTAGCCTTCAGAAGAGGAGAATGAGGGGAGATATGATCGCACTCTTCCAGTACTTGAAGGGTTGTCACACAGAGGAGGGCCAGGATCTCTTCTCCATCATCCCAGTTTGCAGGACACGGAATAATGGGCTCAAGTTACAGGAACCCAGATTCCACCTAAACATCAGGAAAAATTTCCTGACTGTCAGAGCAATAAGACAATGGAACCAACTACCTAGGGAGGTGGTGGGCTCTCCCACTCTGGAGGCATTCAAGGTGCGGCTGAACAGCCATCTGTCGGGGATGCTTTGACCTGGATTCCTGCATTGAGCAGGGGGGGGGTTGGACTCGATGGCCTTCTAGGCCCCTTCCAACTCTACTTTTCTATGATTCTATGATTCATTTGGAGCCCTGAAACTCAGGAAGGCCATCTGCCCCACCACCCTACTACACTTGCTGAAATAAAGGTCGTTGTCATCAGGCGATCACTCGTGACCAAATAAGATTGTCTTCCAGGATAAAAATTTACAAAAAGGAAATTTGAAAAGGAGGAAATTCTAAAGAAAAATTGTGTAGACTTTAGCGATGGGTCCGTAAGTGACTGTGGAGGCCAATTCTAGATCCACACAGCTTCCCACAGTGAGGACACAGGTTACCAAATGGAAGATGGTCCTGTAAAGGATTCATTTGACGTGCGTGCTTTTCGCTTAGCACGTTTCTCCCTTTCACCTTGATCTCTGTTGCATCTGATCCCCCAGAATTAGCTGGCCTTTTGCCCACATGTGCTTCACTTCCTGCTGCCCTCCCCCAAATCTTTCTGCCTGAGGTTTTTTTTCTGAAATCAAATGCCCTCCTCTCCCCCATCCATACATACAAAAGGGGTGTCCTTAAGAGACCGGGTCCTTTACAGACACACACACACAATATGTAAATTAGTATATGCAAATTTGTGCCTTTTTCCCCCCTTTCTTTTTTTGCCCTGTAGGCCTGAGCCCTAGATCTTTTTGGTACCTAGCACCACCTCTGGCCCAGGATGCAAGTTAAACTGAGCCACCTCCAGCCCCCTTCCCTCCCCCTCTGAAGCGCTGTCGCTGGAGGGGCAGAATAGCCCACCCAGTGAAAATCAGGAAAGACGGAGGACATTAAGCATGGATGGTTGATGGCCCCCTGGACTAGGGGGCGCACACCTCATATGCTTGAATGGGGTTGGGAGAAGCAGTTGGGAGCTCTGCTGGGTCCAGCGAAGGAGCCAGAAAGAAACCTGAGTTTTTTGCAGCTGGCCAGGGTGCAGGGTGGTGGAGTGGATGCTGTCTACTTTGAGGGAAAGTGATACTGCTTTACAGTCTCCCACTGTCTGCCTCTATGCTTTTGTATGGTCCCGCAGGCTCAATAAGTATGGTTGTAGATAAACAGAGAACACTAAAATGCCATCAGTCTCCTCTCCACTAGTGCTCGCCTCACAAGGGAACTGACTCTGTGAAAGGCTGCCCCCTTGAACTTCCTACCACTTGGGAAAGGAGAGGGGGTGCCTCCATGCACATCAACAAAAACAACAAAAATCGTTTTGTTCCATCAAATCTCCTTTTGCTGCTACCAGAATAGCATATGCTCCAACGCTACTATTTACTAGAGTGTGTCACTATTTTCTGGTCCCTTTTCCTGAGTAAATTTTTATTCCTATTAGTTTTGCCTTTTGCAGATACCTTGCCGTGTGGAATTGTTACTGGAATTGTCTTTCTTCAACATTCAGGTCTCCCACCTCCATTTATGGTCTCCAGAACTTACGTTTCCATTTGTGGTCTCCAGAACTTACATTTCCGAGCCTGGAGTGGGCTGCATCTCGTCTCTGTGCTTCTCTACACGAGGCATTTGTTGTACGCTCCTGAGTCCTCACTCACAGTAGTTTGCTGGAGCTTCAGGCGACGTCATCCTCCTCCAGGGCCACCTACCCAGGTAGCACAGGCGTCTAAAGGTCAAGGCTCAGACAGCTGCTGGATGCAGAACTGCCTGCCTGGGGAAACAGGGACTCCTTGTGAGCAGGGGAGGCTGGTGACGCCTACGTCAGTGGGGCTCCTTATTCATTTCAGGTTTTATTTTGAGCTCTATGGGAACTATCCATGATGCCCCATGGTAGCAAACCTATTGGGGGGGTGTTCAGCACCATGGATAGCTCCTATAAAGCTCCAAATGAAACCTGCAATGGATAAAGGCCAAAAACATCTGGGGACCCAAGGTTGAAGAACACTGCTCTAAAGTGTGTGTGTGTGTGTGTGTGTATCTTTAAAGAAGCCAGTCTCCTAAGGACACCCCTATTTGTAAAAAAGGGATGTATGGACAGGGGAGAGGAGGGCATTTGATTTCAGGAAAAAAACTCAGGCAGAAAGATTCGGGGAGGGGGGCATCAGGAGGTGAAGCACATGCGGGCAAAAAGCCAGCTCATCCAGGGGGATCAGATGCAACTGAGATCATCAGGGCCCCTGCACCTTCATTCCAGCAAGTGCTCATGGACAGCAGGGTGGTGGAGCAGGTGGCCTCCCAGACATTCGGGGCTTCAAATGAAAGATGCAGGGCTCCAGCCCTAGTGGGCCACCCCCTAACACCGCCTCTGATAGCAAGATTGGAAGCTTGAACAGGAGAGGATTAATGGATCCAGGAATACTGCTGTGGACTGCCTAGTCCTGCCAAAGTTGCCAAGTACCTTCACTTTGTTAGGCGGGTTGGCTGAGGGCTCTCCATAGCTGGCTAGGAGATAGCTGAAAGGGAGATTCCTCTCCCCGCCCCTTGGTAGTTAAGGGTGATGTCATCCAGGTGTGAGAGACAGAATGAGAGATGGAGAGACCTGAGCTTGGGCCCTTTAAGCAGGGGTGCTGGATGTCTTCCTAGATATCTGATGTGGTCTTTGTCTGTCTGTTGGAGTGTTTAAGCTGCATCTCCACCAATCTCAACCTATATATGTGTACATTAACGCAAATGTTACAAGCTGCCAATAAACTTCCAGGGACCTCCTTCTAAAGCAGGGGTAGGCAACACCCAGGGGTCAAGGGGCTGCACCCCTGCCTCAAAAGGCAGCAAATTCAGTGGCACAGTTGCAATAAGGGCTGCAAAATGAAGGTCACATGTGTCCTACCACTGTTCTGCAGGAAACCAAACCTGGGTAAGCAATGCACTCCTAGAACTTCTCACCACTCAGAAAAGTGCTACATCTGGAAGCTGCCATTTTAATTTATTACCATGCCCCCAATGTAGCTTCCTCTGGGACACTGGGAATTTTAAATAGTGGCCCATACCTGATGCTAATCAAAGTGCTGCTGCTACCACCAGGTAAGCCCTCAGAGGTCCACTGACAGAGGAGGAGGCCTACCAGAGCGCACCTTGCTGAGGACCCCAAAAACCTGGAGGCAGCCCTGCGTATTACACTGATCTTAGACCAGCTAGAATGGTTGCCCATTTGCTTCCAGGCTCAATTCATGGTTCTGACTGGGCTTCCATGCATAGGATTGCAGCCTAAAGCTGGGACCAGAATATCTCAAGAATTGCCTACCGCACTAATAACTTTCCTATGAACCTTGTTCCTTCTCTTCTTTTTTAATTTTTTTTTTTTAATTTCATCAACAAACAATACAACATGAAAACATAACTGACACCAAGCATGAAGTAACCGATCAACAAGGACCTGCATATAGCAATACAACAGATACATAAAACTGCAGGGCTAAACTTCCTCTGGAGAGTCTACCAATCTAGATTTAGCTAGGGAATATTAATTAGGTCCTTCCAGATGGTTACATATGATTGAGGAGGTTTCAACCCCTCATCGTTCTGGTTGGCTAAAGAAAACCAGGGTTGCCAGCATGTGTAAAAGTCATTGTCAATTGCATTCTTACACATGGCCCTTAGTGCTTTGATTCATTTTTCTAGTAAGGCAATATCCCAAAGTCTCCTTTCCCAGCTTTCAACTGATGGTTCACTTGTAGATTTCCAGACTGACGTGATTTCCATTCTTGCCACAGTCCAGAATGTTAGATGCTTGTTGTCTCCCAAGAGGGACAGTCACAGTAGTCCCAGTTCCTCTGTTTTACATATGTCCTGATCTGTAACTTTTCTTGCCAAATCAGATATCTCCATCTGTGTTCCTCTTCTGAGGAACCTGAGGAAAGACCCTGCTTTGGGTCTTTCCATCGCCAGAAGTTTGGCAGGCAAGTAACCAGTACAGGGTCTTTTCAGCCATGGCCCCCAAGATTTAGAACAGCCTCCCAAGGGTGGCAGTGGTGGTGGTGGGGGTTTCCATGGCCCCCCACCACTTTTAGATAACCAGCAAAGGCAGCTTCATTTCACCCTAAGCTTTTGGCTTTAAAATGTTTCCTGCTACCTTTTCCATCCATTTAACATTTTCTGATATCTAGATCCCTGCCAATAAAAGTAATGCAGATAGGAGCTCTCTCCCAGGCCACTGGGAGGCTGCACCCCATGCCTCCCAGGTGTAACATCACAGCAAGGGGGAGACCAGCCTGGCCCCATACATCAGCCGAAGAGGGAGCAGCTGCACGGAGCTCGCTTCACCCCTTCCTGCCAGAAGGAACACACTGACAGTTCCCCGGGGAAGCAAACTCTGGCCTCATCCATCAGCCAGAGAACCAAGGGCCACTGGGAGGCTGCACCCCATGCTTCCCAGGAGTAACATCATGGCAAGGGGGAGACCAGCCTGGCCCCATACATCAGCCAAAGAAGGAACAGCTGCAGGGAGCTTGCTTTGTTTTGCCCTTTCCCTGCCAGAAAAGAGAGAGAGAAAAGAAGAAAAAAGAACTAAGAACTGGTGCCTGAGTTTTGCTTTCTTCCTCCTCCCTCCCAATCCCTTTTCCTTTTGTGTCATGTCTTTTAGATAGTGTTGTGCCTCCAGTAGGTCAGACAGAGACCAGCCGTGCCGGAGTGTGTTTGGGGTGGGGTCAGGCTAACTGCAGCCTGACCCAGCTGGGCAGCCTTACCAATCAGCACCTGCTCAAAAGGCAGGTCCCAAACATACTCAGATGCTGGAAGCAATTGTTTGTTACAGCTACCACCAGACGCTCTTGATATTCCTGACCTCGGACCCCTGTACCTTTGATCTTCGGAACGACCCTTACTACGCTTGTGCCTGACCCCTAACTGGTTTACGTTTGCTCGGTTTTGGACTAATATATCTTGGCTTGGACACTCGGACTGTTATAACGAGGACGGCTTATCTTGACACTGAGCGGATTTACGACAGCTTGCTTCCAGCATCTGAGTGTGTTTGAGCAGGTGCTGATTGGTAAGGCTGCCCAGCTGGGTCAGGCTGCAGTTAGCCTGACCCCACCCCAAACACACTCCGGCACGGCTGGGAGCCTTTTCTAGCTGAAGAGCGGGGTATAAATGCTGTAAATAAATAAATAAACTTGTCTTGGTTGGTATGATTGTATTTTTACTAATTTGATTATTATGTACTTTTTCATCTTTTATTCTAAACCACCTTGAATATTTTATAGAAAGGTGGGGTATAAATTTTGATGATGATGTAATAGTAATAAAGATAATAATAGATTTGGAGTGTCTAAAATAGAGCAGGTTACTGAAAGATATTCAGTAAAATATAACGTTGTGTAAAAACAAGAGTCTTCTAGCACCTTAAATACTAAGGATGCAATCCTATGCATGTTTAAACAGAAAAAAAGGCCTACAACTCCCAGCATGCCCCAGCCAGTGCTGGAAGTTGTAGGCCTTTTTTTCTGTCTATTTATTTATTATTTATTTATTATATTTATACCCCACCTTTTTTCCTGCAAGGAACTCAAGGCGGCTTACATGATCCTCCTCCTCTCCATTTTATCCTCACAACAACCCAGTGAGGTAGGTTAGGCTGAGAGTCAGTGACTGGCCCAAAGTCACCCAGTGCGTTTCATGGCTGAGCGGGGACTAGAACCCGGATCTCCCGAGTCCCAGTCCAATACTCTCACCACTACGCCACACTGGCTCTGTATTCTGGCATAAGCTCTGTATTCTGGTATAAATGTATTCTGGTATAAGCTTTCATGAACAGAAATGCATGAAGTAGAAATTAGTAGACACATATGTTGGGGTGATATAACACAGGGTGATCACGTGTTGGGTGATATAACACACATATATCATTGCAATGGTGAGCAGATTAGTTGTGCAGAAAGACAGGGTTGTGACTGTGAGCGTACCACCATAAAACAACTGGTGTTTCTCTCTGTCGGATCATCAGAGGCCTGTCCATCTCTTGGCAGCAGATCTAAACCACACTGATGTCAAACCTCAGGCATTCCTGGAGGGGCTCTGCTTCGAAAACTTGGCTCTCTCTCGCTCAAGGCTACCCCTGCCACAGTGTCCATATCTAGAGACCTTTGTGAGCTGCAGTTGACAAGACATTGTTTTCATGGCTCTCAGCAACGATGTCTTTCCTCATTAGCACTTTGGTATGATAATATGCCTTCGGTTCTCTTTTGTTTTGGGGTGTGTGAGGTGTTTTTTTGTATGTGTGTGGGATTTTTGTTTGTTTGTTTGTTGTTTGGGGGGGTGTAATACTGGGCTGAGTTTGTCTTTTGAAACATTGAAGGTCAGGGGCTTGGCGGGGAAAAGCCCAAAGCGGAAAATAATTTTAAAGAAAGGAAAAGAAGTGGTTCAATTTGCATCACAAAGGACATATTTATTTATTTTTAAAGTGTCCATGTATATTCCTCTACTGCAGCGGTTCTTAACCTTTTTGGTGTCACACCTCCCTTGTGAAAAATCTTATGACCCATGCCTCCCATGTGTTAACAGCCCAAAATTTAGGCTTAAGCAGGAGGAGTTTGCATTTTTTTTGGTTTATGCTCTGTCTCTGGATTTAAAAAAAAAAGCATATTCAGTTAAATGAACGGTGTAGCTCCCAAGATTAGTAGAAAGAAATAAGGTTGGGCCAACCGCCAAGCTGCGCTGCTATGTACTTGTAAAATAAACAATTTATAGTTGAGGGGCTACTCACTCACACCTCCCCTGGAGTCAGTCCAAACCTCCCCTGGGAAGGCGTACCCCACAGGTTAAGAACCCCTGCTCTACTGCAAGAATTCCCAAACTGCATGTGAAATGAGAAATACATTCATTTTTTAAAAATGAAAGTGTCCTGTGAGCCCGTAGAACCTACCCACAGAAGAGGTTCCCCATTTTGTTTCTGTTCAAGTCACTGTTCTGATGTGCCTCCTTGCAGCCAGCTTCTTTTAAGGATGAATAAATTGTACGCCCTGGGAAGGAGGTAGCAGAATCCTGAGGTGCTGAAAAGATTGTACCAGTTCAGACTACAGGTGGGAGATACCTCATTTGAATGATTCCTATATTCAAACAAACAAACAAACAAACCTCTCCTTGACAGGAGAAAACTAGCATGTTGCAGGGAGAGGTTATAGCCCTGTTCTCTTCCTGCTGGTCTAGTTTTCTATTTGCAAGGTGTTTGTTTACATAAGAGAACATTTAAAAATATGATCTTCCCACCTTCCATCTGTAATAGTGACTGCATTCAGGACTCTGCCACCTCATTCTGCTGCAGGTGTAAACCACCCCATAGACACCAGCCCTGCCAAAGATTCTCCCAGCGTTTTCGGTGGCTGGTTGCATTCTGCAGTGTGAAATCATACAGGGCCAGCCTAAGGCATTTTCACTGCCAGAGGGAGGCAGAGCAGCAAAAGGTGCCGATCCCCACCGCACAAGGTGTTATTTTGGCACCCGAGGCAGAAAATCCCACAAGTTCCTCTCCCTATCCCTAGCAGTAAAAATAAAACCACAACAAATCTATTACCCACTTACCAAGGAGTAAGCCCCATTGACCCCAGTGGAAGTGGACATGCGAAGGATTGTGCTGCAAATAACTAATCATTTGCTGCCTTTTTACGACACCCAAATCCAGCTGCCTGAGGGGACCACCTGACTCTGCCAAGCAGTAGGGCCAGCTTTGCATTCCTTAGTCTGGCCCTTTGGGTTATTTTATTATTATTATTATTATTATTATTATTATTATTATTATTATTATTATTATATCCTGCCTTTTTTCCTTTTGCAAGGAACCCAAGGTGGCTTACATAATCCTCCTCCTCCTCCTCTCCATTTTATCTTCACAACAACCCTGTGAGGTAGGTTAGGCCGAGAGTCAGTGACTAGCCCAAAGTCACCCAGTGAGCTTCATGGCCGAGCGGGGACTAGAACCTGTATCTCCGAAGTCCCAGTCCAACACTCTAACCCAGGGCTCTCCAACCTTGGGTCCTCAGATGTTTTTGGCTGGGGCATGCTGGGAGTTGTAGGCCAAAAACATCTGGGGACCCAAGGTTGGAGAACACTGCTCTAACCACTATGCCACACTGGTTCCAAATATATAAATCATGCCCCACCCCATCGCTTAATGCTTTGTCACTAATGAGACATCATGGCTGTAGTAGCATATATATATATATATATATATATATGCTTCCGGTGCAGCTTCTTCATATTTTTTTCAATTCATATACAGTCGTGCCTTGGATTGAGAGCATAATTCGTTCCGGAAACGTGCTTGTAATCCAAAACACTCTTATATCAAAATGAAATCCCCCCAAAAAAAATTTGTACAGAGATTTTTAATTTAAGCCGTACTACAGTACTTGTATTGCAAGATGACGCTTGTATATCAAGTCAAAAAAAATTAAATAAATATTAAAAATTTTGCTTGCCTTGCAAAACGCTCTCAAACCAAGTTACTTGTATTCCAAGGTATTACTGTATATATATATATATATATATATATTTCAATTCATATATATATATATATATATATATTTCAATTCATATATATATATATATATATATATATTTCAATTCATATATATATGTGTGTGTGTGTGTGTGTGTGTGTGTGTGTGTGGCATATATATATGAATTGAAAAAAATATGAAGAAGCTGCACCGGAAGCATCTCCCAGCTACTGCATAAGCCTTTCACTCCCCATGGAGCCAGACAGTTGCCTCAAAAGGCTTCTTGCTTTCTCCCACTCGATTTGTATGCAGCACACCACACACGTTCACGCTCTTAAGAGTGTGACCTACCCGAGAGAGTGTGAGAGCGCAGCCAATCCCTGGGCTGCCTTGAGGGGGGAGGCGGCCAATCAGGAGCCCGTGCTGGTGTTTCTAAATTAAGCCACAAAAGTGGAGCTGGAACAGACGTAGGAGCAGAGCTCCATAAATCAAATTTCTCTGCAGTGATGGGGCATGATGCAATTGAGGAGGCAAACGCAGCCCCTCAAGAATCCATTCACATGTTTTTGGCCTCGTGTCCCAGCTCCTCAGCGCAGGGGGCCCCTCTCCAGAAACAGACGCTGCAGCGAGCCAGCTTTGCTCGGAGAATGTCGTGGATATATTATTAGCCCTGAGCTCGTCAATGAAGTCAGTTGATCTGCTTAATGCATTCTCGGTGTATCCTCAGGCAGTGCTATAGCTAGACATGTTGATGCCTGGGGCACGGGCCCAATCCTGCATCTCAGCCCTGTCTGGGATGTGACGCCTGTGGAACGAAAGCAAAACTTGTGGTTGTCACCTTTTAAAGCAAGGATGCGCAACTTCAGAGGACCTGGGGGCCAATTTCCAATCCACTGGGGGCTGAGCACCTGCCCCGCTGCTGAAAATGCCATGTCCAAAATTCAGTGGTGGTAGAAAAACCACATTTTCACTTTCAAGCACCTTGTTTTAATGCATAATGCTGTTCCTAGAAGTCCCAGGGGAGCGTAAATTTGCATTTAAATAAGGTGCACACTCCCCGCGCCTCTTTTTTTAAAGTGAAAATGTAGCTTTTTTTACTGCCGCTGCTACCAAAATTTGGTAGCAGCAGGTGGCGGGGCTGCAAAAAACGTCTGGGGGCCATGTGCTGACCACCCCTTTGCTTAAGGAATGGCTCAGAACCGGTGTCTATGAAGAAGAATGAGGTGGCAGAATGGACTTCCATCTGCAGGTGGATATCATATGATGGAACATTTTCCTACGCTGGTAACTCTCTGCAAATAGAAAATTGGCACCATGGGCAAAGGGAGCAGTGTGTGCCCAGGGCCAAAAAAAATTATAAAAGCCATTTTGCTAACTGAGGTGAAGGACAAGATGGCTCCCTTCCCCCATTCCACATTCAGGTTATCTGAAAGACTGTATTCTCCCCTCCAAGCCTGCCCGCACTTTGAGATCCTCAAGGGAGGCCCTTCTCTCGGTTCCACCACCATCACAGGCACGCCTGGTGAGAACACGGGAGAGGGCCTTCTCGATGGCTGCCCCAGCGCTCTGGAATTCCCTCCCCAGGGAGGCTAGAGTGGAGCCCTCCCTGGTAAGCTTCCAGAGGCAGGCAAAGACCTTCCTGTTTCAGCAGGCATTTGGGACCAGCCTGTGATGCTATGGAATGCAGTATTTTATATTGTTATGTACATAATTCTATTTTTAACTTTTGTATTTTTCTATTTCTGTTTTAATTGTATGAGTTTTAAATGTTGTGAGCCACCTTGGGTCCCAGTGTTGGGAGAAAGGCGGGATACAAATAAATATTATAACAACAACAACAACAACAACAACAGGACTGGTGGTTGAAACTGACTGCAGCACTGGCAACGGGACAGCATCCTCCACCCCACCTGAGGGCAACAAGATAGCTTCAGGGGCGTAGGGCAGGCTGTGAAGCAAACAGAGCTCTGTCCTCCAACAGAGGGTCAGGGGGACTGGCTGGGGGGTCAGGGGATGCCACCCTTGCCCACAGACACACCGAGCATCCACAACGTGGCATCCACAGCTGCCTCACTCTGCCTAATGGTAGGGCTGGCCTTGTGTGTACTCAGTGTAACATTGTTCAATTAATACTGGATGGCTACCATTTTAATTTTCCACAATGTCCCAGAAAGATGGGGGCATTGTGGGAAAGTAAAATGGCAGCCACTTGGGGTAAATTCCCATGGGAGGCATGCTTAGAGTAGACCCATTGAAATGAATGGGACTTAAGTTAGTCATGACTTGCTTAAGTCCCATTCATTTCAATAGGTCTACTTTAAGTAGGACTTATGTTGGAATTTACCTTTGGTGCTGATCGGAGCACCAGGGTAGGCATCGACCGTACCCTATCGGGATGCTGGAGCCTCAGCACCTGCCCCAGAGTACCACATGTTGGTGCAGGGCTTGGCCCCAAAGGACAGTATCCTGCTACTTCAGGGAGCCAAAATGCACCTTTTAACCCCAACGTTGTAATTTATCTGTCTGAAGCCAACACATGAAGAGAAGGACTGAAACTCCATGGCAGGATCAAAGTAACACTGTTGATCAGCTTCAGAAAATCAACATGGCATCCTGTGATTTGAGAAAACAACGAGCTGACATCCTCCAAGTCATTCATTCCTCTCCAAACACGTCACTGAGGAGGACCTGAAAACATACTTATTCAAGTGGATTGCTCTGCAAGCCCTTGTCCTTTAAGCGGCTTCGCATCGTACCTAACCATGCCAAGCTTATGTATTCCCTCCCAGAAACTTGTCAGAGGAGGACAACCAGAACTAAATCACTGTAGTTTATCAAATAACTCCTTTTCCACCTTATGAGTACCTAAGGCATCAAGGGGAGAAAGATGTAAGAAGCAGGGTTGGCATAGATTTCATAGATCATAGAGTTGGATGGAGCCTACAAGGCCATCGAGTCCAACCCGCTGCTCAATGCAGGAAACTAGAGGAGGGGTCTCCCATCCAAGTAATAACCAGGCCTGACCCTGCTTAGCTTTCCACACTCAGACAAGCTGTACCAGCATAAGCCACATTAGTGCCCAGCATCCGTGAGCAGCTGCTAGCATCTTCTGCTGATGCCTACCTTGGGCCCCCTTAACAAATGCTTCTGTACCAGCCCTCCAAGCAACACCAGGCGAGGGAGGGGGATATAGCCACCTAGCGTCATACTGGGGCATTGTGGGAAATAAAAAAAGGGTGGCAAGATGCAGCTGCCCATCTCTGCTTGGAGCATTGCTACCACAGCCAGATAAGCCCACCCAGGTCCACTGACAGAGGAAGGAAACCAACTCACCAAGGGGCCCTTTTCCCAGGGCCAACTCGAACCTGGAGCAGGCACAAAGAGTTCTTCTGGTCATGCCAAAAACCCATCTTTTAAAGCAGGGGTGCAGAACTTCTGGCTTGGGGTTCAAATTTGGACCTCCTGGGGTTGCCCAGATGGCCACGCCCTTTATTTATTTATTTATTATATTTATTTATTATATTCGTATCCCGCCTTTTTTCCTACAAGGAACCCAAGGCGGCTTACATAATCCTCCTCCTCCTCTCCATTTTATCCTCACAACAACCCTGTGAAGTAGGTTAGGCTGAGAGTCAGTGATTGGCCCAAAGTCACCCAGTGAGCTTCATGGCTGAGCGGGGACTGGAACCCGGATCTCCCGAGTCCCAGTCCAACACTACGCCACACTGGTTCTTTCCCCCAACCACCATTCTTTGGGCGACTTCCCAGCTTTTGTGCAGTTTTTCTCCATTCTAAAAAGTCAAAATGCCTCTCCTAAGGGTTGGTCACTGATGTAGCAGTAAGAGCTTTAAGCTAAAATATGCTGGTATTTTTTTAATTGGGGGGGTGCTTTAGTCCTCCCCCGTGTGCCGTAGGTCCTGCCCACTTTATCATCAGCCCTGCCCACTACTGGCTTGTGCCCCCTGAAAGTTTTTCCAAAATGGAATCTGGCCCTCGGGCTGAAAGATATTCCGCACCTGTTTTAAAGCCTTCTTAGGGAGCAATCCTTCACAAGTTTAGCCAGAAAAAAAGTCCAGCATAGCTGGCTGGGGGTTGCTGGGAGTTGTAGGACTTTTTTCTGCCTAAACCTGCATAGGATTGACCTTTAAGCCAGCAGCCCTCAATGCAACTTGTAGCAGTAAATCCCATACATTATCTGCACTGTGGTGAAGTACCGTACCTTCTCTAGTCTGTCTTGGTTATCGTGGAAGATTCAAAGTGAATCTTTGAAAGAAGGGAAAAAAGATTTCCAGAGGATCCGTGATTGTATCTTGGACAGTGTCAACTGTAGTTTGACCTAGCAAAGAAGACAAGACGTGGCATCCAATCGCCTTCACTTTGTAATGTTTGCCAATATGTAGAGAGAGTCAGGAGTACGCCTCCACATGCAGAAGAGATAACCGGATTCTTTTGTGCACATTTAATGAGATTTTAATTTTTTAAGGCTGTAAGCGGACTGATAATTGCTTCGCTCTGAAATGGTTAGCCTGATCCTTTGAATTGACTTGATGAAGCTATTAGTTTGCAAAGTCACTGAATTTTTGTGGGGGGTGGGGGGGGGTTGGTCATCCTTTTATACGGACATTCTGGGAGAATTCAAAATGAAGAGACAACTTTCATCCCAAGTGGCTAATAAAACCCATTAGTGTGACCAGATAGAAGAAGGGAGCAAGAGGCTTGTATTCCTTGGGTCTTCCACCATGATGCCCATGGGCACCAGTGTACCTGCAGACACCTCTCTTGGTGCCCACCAGGCTCCCGGCCGCTCCTGTTTTCAATTTTGTTTCTACCCTCCAGCACCACTTCAGACTCAAGGGGAAATTCCATTTTTATATGTTCTCTCCGTATTTATTTTTTTTAAAAAAAGTAAAACCTCCCCACATGTAGAAAAGTAGCACCTCAGGGAAAGGGCTAAACTGACACATTTCTCCCAGATGGGCTAATATGTTTTCATGTATAGGGAGTAGATTATGCAGGGAAGCACACAGTACAATCCCCCACCTGCCATCTGAAGTGGTCTACTGCTGGAAGGCCTGTACCACATGATTTTGCTGAATATGTTGCTTAGCTCTAGATGTTCCATAGCTAGGATCTTGTCTTCATTTTCTTCATTTTGGGTCTCCAGAACATAACTCTGCAGTGTCATTTCAATGCAGCAGAGTGAAATGACATCCAAAAAGGTATGCTTATTTACCATTAGCATCAGTATCCATTATGTATCCATTGATCGGGTAACCTCCCTTGTGGACTGTGGGAATGCTGTGGACATTATATACCTGGACTTCAGCAAAGCTTTCGACAAAGTGCCTCATGATATCCTGATTAGTAAGCTAGCTAAGAGTGGGCTAGATGGAACAACTATCAGGTGGATCCACAATTGGCTAAAGAATCGGACTCAAAGAGTGCTTATCAATGGTTCCTTCTCAAACTGGGGAGAGGTAACGAGCGGGGTACCACAGGGCTCGGTCCTGGGCCCGGTGCTCTTCAACATTTTTATTAATGACTTGGATGAGGAGGTACAGGGAATGCTTATCAAATTTGCAGATGACACAAAGTTGGGTGGAACAGCTAATACTCTGGAAGACAGAAACAAAATTCAAAGTGACCTCGATAGGCTGGAGCGCTGGGCCGAAAACAACAGAATGAAATTTAACAGGGATAAATGCCAAGTGCTGCACCTAGGGAGAGGAAACCAAATGCAGAATTACAGAATGGGGGACACTTGGCTCAACAATACTACAAGTGAGAAGGATCTTGGAATTGTGGTAGATCACAAAATGAATATGAGCCAGCAATGCGACGTGGCTGCAAAGAAGGCAAATGCAATTTTGGGCTGTATTAATAGAAGTATAGCTTCCAAATCGCGGGAAGTGATAATTCCCCTTTACTCGGCACTGGTTAGGCCTCATCTTGAGTACTGCGTCCAGTTCTGGGCACCTCACTTTAAGAAGGACATAGACAAACTGGAGAGGGTTCAGAGGAGGGCAACAAGGATGATAAAGGGACTGGAAACAAGGCCCTATGAGGAGAGACTGAAAGAACTGGGCATGTTTAGCCTTCAGAAGAGGAGACTGAGGGGAGATATGATCGCACTCTTCCAGTATTTGAAGGGATGTCACGCAGAGGAGGGCAAAGATCTCTTCTCGTTCATCCCAGTTTGCAGGACACGGAATAATGGGCTCAAGTTACAGGAACCTAGATTCCACCTAAACATCAGGAAAAATTTCTTGACTGTCAGAGCAATAAGACAATGGAATCAACTACCTAGGGAGGTCGTGGGCTCTCCCAGTCTGGAGGCATTCAAGGTGCGGCTGGACAGACATCTGTCAGAGATGCTTTGACCTGGATTCCTGCATTGAGCAGGGGGTTGGACTCGATGGCCTTGTAGGCCCCTTCCAACTCTACTTTTCTATGATTCTATGATTCTATGTACAGTAATACCTTGGATTGCAAGTAACTTTGTTTGAGAGCGTTTTGCAAGACAAGCAAATTCTTAAATATTTATTTAATATTTTTTTACTTGATATACAAGTGATGTCTTGCAATACAAGTACTGTAGTACGGCTTAAATTAAAAATCTCTGTACAAATTTTTTTGGGGGGGATTTTGTTTTGATATAAGAGTGTTTTGGATTACAAGCACGTTTCCGGAACGAATTATGCTCTCAATCCAAGGCATGACTGTACATTGATGTCTGAATCCAAATGGGGAGAATGTTTAAGTATCTGGACAAAACACTTTCAGTTTCCTCCTCAGTTCAAGACCAGTATGGCATAAAGGTGGTGTTATTTAGACTGAATTGTGCATTCATTTGTGAGATGCCTGAAACACTCCATTAAGTATGCAGAAAGCAAAAGGCACTGGAGATGTGGTGCAGCATGTGGAATGAATATTTACTGTACTTGGGTTGCACGGAGAGAATGCGTGATCAGGGGGGGAAGGCACACACACACCACATTACTTGCTATTTTCATCCTCGATACCGCTGGGTCTCTAATTGTACAATTAACCACATCTTCTGAGAGAACTAGGTATGTAATCTGAGAGGACTCCGTCATCCTCTGAGGGCAAAAGAAACAAGGTGGTTCATTTATGTGCTGATATTTCTCTTTATTAAGGGCTAGAATTAAGGACTATGAATAAGATAATAAACCACCATTCTAAAACTTCCTGTTCTTTTGGGATGTCTGCATGCATACTGTACAGCGCATTTGTCGTGTAAGGACTGCAGTATTTGACCACTAAAAAAATAAATTACATTCTGTCTTTTCGAAACAGATTAAGAGCACAATCCTGCGCAGATCTACTCAGAGGTTCGATCAGGTTAAGTGGTACTAGTGCCCAGGAGTGCACCTTAGACAAATACTGTCTATTTCTTACATACACTGATGCCCTAACCAAATTCCGATGGGGCATTCAGTAGTACCCAATTTCAAAGGGGATGCAGCCAGACTGCTGAGGGCAGGTAAGTCACTGCCTGAAGCAGCGGCAAAGCTTTTTTTTTTTTTTTCTTGTTAAAAACAACAGTAAAAGGAACCCACAGCCACCTCATCTTTAAAGGTGAGCCCACCCCGCCTGAAGGTTCTTCCATTTCTCCTGCCCCACTGAAATTTATCTGTATTCCTTCCCCACCCCCCAACACACATTTTTTCATGAGAGACCAGTGCTTTTTTTCTGGAGAAAAGGGTACCGGAACTCTTGGATTACATTTCCTCGGGAGTAGATGGCGATTAAATTGTAATGCAATTAATAGAAGAAAAGGTGCTGGAACTCAGTTCCGGTGAGTTCCACCAGAAAAAAAGCCCTGTGGGAGACAAATTGTCTCACAAAACAGGGTGGGGGATATTCAACCTGGCTAGCTTGAGTCTGAGGCCTCATTTGGGTTGGGCGGTTCATAAGAGATACCTCCCCCCCCCCACTTCTTTTTTTGCTGAGGAAAGACAGAGGTGGCACTGTATTAGGTTCTGGGAGAGAGTTTGAGGAAGAATGGGCAGCAAGGGAGAATAATGATGCACTTCTCCCCTGAGAATATTTAAAAGCAGAAGCAAAGAGATGGAAGAAAGTGAAAATATTCAAGATGAGAGCTCAAGGGAATGTGAAGATAACAGAAGCCATGCTGGTATGAGACTGTAACGTATCATCATGCTCTCACATTCATTTCTGAAAATCTGGATTGTTTGTTTTATTATCAGACGAAGGGCTGCTACTGTGTTTTGGTTTGTAAATTAGTATTTTAATGATAATATTATGAGAAGCTGTGCTGAGGGCCGGCACTGCTGACTGAAAAGCGACCTAAAAATCTAAATAAAATCTCAGAGGGACTTGTGTACCTCTAAATAAAATCTAAAAATCTAAATAAAATCTCTGGTGGACTGGGCCCTTATTATTTATCAAGCACTTTGAGTTTGCAAATGCACCATAACAGTAAGAGCTGAGTTGGCAGAAGGCACCTTGAGGGTGCAGGGCTTGTCTCTGAGATCTGCTGTGGGGTAGGGTCTTCCGCTTTGCACAAGTGCTTGCTGAATGACTCCTGTTATGCTCTACTTGTAGATTAGTAAATAAAGCAAATATTACAACATGCCATCATTCTCCAAGCCTCTCTCATAAGAACATTAGAAGAGCCATACCGCCCGGATCAGACCAAAGGCCTTATTTAGTTCAGTATTCTGTTCCCACAGTGGCCAACCCACCGTGGCCGGCCACAGGGCTGGCATCAAGGGAAGGCATGGTTGGGCCCACGCCAAGGGCCCACGCCCAGGCAGGGGCCCACTGAAAAGAGCCCCGTGGAGCTGCTCCTCCTCTTCACCATTGCAACCTGCTTGTTCACCTGCCTTTCATTCTGGCCCAGACAACAGTGGTGGTGGTGAGGAGGAGGGGCAGTAGATGCCACTACCTACTTGTTCACTGGCTCCCGACCAATCAGTCAAGTGTGGACCAATCAGTGATGAGGAAGAGGATGAGGAGCCATAGCAGCTGGTGACAATGGCAGTCAGAAGAAGGTAGACTCACTGAGGGAAGAGGCTGTTAAGTGTGTCTGGCCCAAGCACCCTCAAAACCTGGAGCTGCCACTGGCCAACCAGATGCCGATGGAAAGGACATGAACGCAATACCCCCCCCCCCCACTTGTGTTCCCCAGCAGCTGGTAAACAGAGGCACACTGCCTCCGATACTGAAGGTAATATATAGCCATCATGACTAGCAGCCACTGATTGATAAGCTTATCTTCTATGAATTAGTCTAAACCCCTTTTAAAGCTTGTCCACGTTGGTAACCACCACTACATCTCGTGGTAGTGAATCCCAGTTTCACTATGAGGTGTGTGAAGAACTTCCTCCTACTTTCATCCAAAGGGAAACAAATCTGGGTAGTACTGACCCTGGAGATCAAACATCAAATGGAACCCTTCCAGAGCATATTTATTAGCGGCCTACCCATAATATGCCTAATGTCTCTTTCCTGTTCCAGCCATTCCCTTACAGCTGACCTAGCTTCTCAGATGATGTTGATCCCCAAGCCCTGTCTTGTGAGACCTACCAAACATAACCTCAATTGATTTGATATGGATGGCAGAACCCGTAGATCTCTCCTAGCAGCCAGGTCTTAGACCTTTTTTTTCTTTTTCCTTTTTAATGAAACAACCTATATTGCCCTGACTTCTTGCAGCTCAGGGCGCAATCCTATGCAAGTTTAGACAGGAAAAAGGCCTACAACTCATAGTTTGTTCTGTCTAAACCTGCATGGGATTGCTCCTTTAATATGGTTGTTGTAACTGCAAGGCTGAGCTGATAATGCTGCATTCCCCCTCCCGCAAAACTGGGGGTTCATAGTCCCCCAAATACCAAACTGCAGTATATTTTCAAGAGTTAGCACCATCTATCTTTATAGTGTGAGGTCCTTTCTGGACAATTAGACATCTGTCATTGAAAGCAGAGGGCTTAAAAAGCAGAAATGTCACAAAACTTACTGTTCCGGCCATGTTACAATAGACGCATCCCTACATACACAGGAAGCCGTCTTATTCTAGGTCACGCTATTTCTCCTGCAAGCCCAGTAGTGTTTACTTTGACAAGTAGCAGCTTTCCAGGGTCTCAGGTGGAGGTCTTTCCCATCACTGGTATCTGATCCCGTTTTTAAGGGGATGGCAGGATTTGAAACCGGGACCTCTGCACGCAAAACATGCACTCTACCTCTGACTTACGATCAAACACAGACATGCCGTCAGCCCCTGTGAATTCTCAGCAGGCGTAATGGAATTCTCAGCTCCTCCTCTTCAGATGTTTAGTAATGGAAATGGTGCCCAAATGTTCTCGCCCGAGAGTCTGATGCTGTACTCACTGAACTGAACTGTGTGAAAATGTACTCAATTAAGGGAAGCAAAATGAGAATAGAGGTGGGGAAACACCCAGGCATGCTGGAAAGATGAGACAGAATGTGACAAAACATTTGAGCATGTGTACGGTGTGTGGGCCTCAGAGAAAAAGGGATCGGGAACGTTCTCTTCCGAGATCCTACCTCATCTTGCAGGATTCACAGGCGGAGCCTTCCTTCCACCCAATACTGGTGTGCTCAGTTGCACGGCAGGGAAGGGAGAGGTTAAAAGAAACTGAGTATATAGCTGTATCTTCTAACAGAGGTTTCATAGATCATAGAGTTGGAAGGGGCCTACAAGGCCATCAAGTCCAACCCCCTGCTCAATGCAGGAAACTAGAGGAGGGGTCTCCCATCCAAGTAATAACCAGGCCTGACCCTGCTTAGCTTTCCACACTCAAGACAAGCTGAGCCAGCATGTGCCACAGGCCTGTATGATCCTAAGAAAGGGGTGAGGAACATTAAGCCCAGGGCCAATTCCAGCCCTCTGGGGTTTCTCAGATGGCCACACCCCCTTTTCCCCAACTGTTTGGTGGTTTCCCAGCCTTTGTGCAGTTTTCCCCCCATTCTGAAATGTTGAAACACCTCTCCCAAGGCCCAGTGACTGGCAATGAGATCTTTTAAACTACAATATGCTGGCGGTTTTTTTGCATTTTGGACCCACCCACTTT
Source organism: Shinisaurus crocodilurus (assembly GCA_021292165.1). Classification (NCBI taxonomy): domain Eukaryota; kingdom Metazoa; phylum Chordata; class Lepidosauria; order Squamata; family Shinisauridae; genus Shinisaurus; species Shinisaurus crocodilurus. The sequence continues at coordinate 24,215,065 of CM037876.1, read as the reverse complement.
GCCTTCAGCCATGCCCACCACTGGAATACAGCCTTCCTGAGAACATCTGGAAATGGGATTCGATCCTTGGGCTGAAAGAGCCCCCTCCCCACCCTGCCCTAGGAGATAGTTAGCTGCCTTTTCTGACTCACCTTCTCGCTTCACCGCTTCCGTAAGGCTCTCACTTGCCTCAGTTCAGTTATCCGCAAGCAGCGTTTAACTCTTGAGGACTAGAAAAGTAGCAGTGACCCAGGCCAAGCTGGACCAACCTGCAGCTCGACAACAGATCAATTCACGCAACTGGTTTGTTTGGTCTTGTTTTTGACATGTTAACTTGCCAAGTGGATTCTCTCACCTCCAATGAATGTTTCTACCATAGCGATAGGATAAGAATGACAATCCAGGTGTCTGATGATGGAATGGAACATCTAGGGCCGCCTCCTTTCTCTCTCTCTCTCTCTCTCTCTCTCTCAGGGTGGAAGTGAAAGCTGCTCATAGACCACAATGGAGAAATTCAGGATTTTAGCATAGCTGTGATCGGGCAGTAAGGTGACCACACAGAAACAAGAGGTAGCAGCAAAGTTCATGCCCTTTTCTACCTCAGGTATTATTTTCTGTGGGAAATGTGGTTTCTTTTAGTCTTTAAACATTTTTTTAAAAAAATTGCCCTAACAGTGCACATACAGAGTGCAATCTGATGCACGTTTATATAGAGAAAATTCCTACAACTCCCAGTATTCCCCAGCCAGCCATCTGGCTGGGGAATGCTGGGAGTTGTAGGAATTGTTACTGTCTAAACGTGCATAGGATTGCACCCATAGTCAATTAGGCCATATTTCAGGTTAGGGAGGGGGTTGTGGCTGAGAAAAAGAGGCTTTCAACCACATTGTTAACATTGCAGGTTAGACATGGGGCTGAAGCTGGTTTGGATTTCCAGCCAAAAATCCATGTGCACGAAACAATGGTCAGGTTGCAGCAATGGTCAGGCTACTTAAATTGCCGCCTCAGTTCCCTTCCCAGCACAAACCCAGCATTCAGTTCTACAATAGAGCCTAGTGCTACACTGACATACATGCAGACATGTTGTACTTTTAAAAACAACAGCAGCAGCATTTTCAGACAAAGCATGAATTCCTGTCTTTGTTGCTATGTTTTATTTCGGGGTGGGGGAGGTGGGGAGACATCAGCATCATGCTGCTACTCCATCACAGCTATGCTCAAATCTTACATTTCCCTACATTACATTACATAAGGGCTATGCTCAAAGTTTGTATTTCTCCATTGTTTTCAGTGGACAGCTCTACCCCAGGGAGACCAAAACAAAAAAATCCCCAAAGGTTTCCAAAATGATCCTGGAAGTTGGGCAGTGTCCTGATCGTGATTAATACTTACTTTAAAATGATTCTTGTGAAATCCCTCTCCCCGCCCCCCTCAGGAAGCATGACTCATGATCATGACAGGTGTAGAAAAACACACACACAGGTTCTCTCCTCTCTCTCTCTCCCTCCCTCTCTCTCTCTCTATATATATAGACACATACATATACCCACACATTCTATTATCTCTCTCTCTTTCTCTCTCTATATATACACACACATGCACATGCACACACAGAATGATCACCTGAAAGAAGTTTATGTCTGAAAGAAACTTTTCTTGCAATCTCTCTCTGTGTTTGAATGAGATAGGCATCAGAGCTAAGGGAGAGGCTGATGCAAGGTGTGTGTGTGTGTGTGTGTGTGTGTGTGTGTGTGCACACGCAAGCATGAAGAAACAGTGATTTGTAATTTATAATAGAGGGAAAGAAGGAGATTGAGAGCAGGACCAGCTCCAGGTGTGAAGGATCCCCGGGCAAAGTATTCTTTGAGAGGGCTCTGACTCTTGTGGGGGGCCCGTCTGTGCTGGCAGTGCTCCAAGCAGCACTGGGAAGCTGGGTCTAACCCACCCCGTTTAAATTTCCCACAATGCCTCAGAGTGGTGCTAGGTTGGTGGCATTGTGGGAAGTTAGGAGGGTGGCTAGGTCCAGCTGCCCAGAGTACTAGGGCAGAACATAAATTGATAGGGGCTAGGGCAGGCTGCCTTCCTGGCAACTACCTAAGGATGCCAGGGGCTAATGCTGACCCAGAGAGAGAGAGAGAGAGAGAGAGAGAGAGAGAGAGAGAGAGAGAGAGAGAGAACAAATGATTGAATGAACAAATGAACTGTGAGTTAGCTGAAGGCTGGAAGCACCTTGTGGGCCTCTCTCTGGCGATCTGATCATGTAGGGTAGCAGATCTGCTGCCTTGTTTGCCTCTGCTTACTCACTACTTTTATGTTTGGAAATAAAGCAAGTACCTGAACAACTTCCGCCCAGTCTCCAATTTGCCATTTCTGGGCAAGGTGACTAAGCAAGTGGTGGGGGCTCAGTTGAAGGCACACTTGGATGAAGCTGATTACTTAGATCCATGCCAGTCGGGCTTCAGGCCTGGACATGGGACGGAAACGGCCTTAGTCGCCTTGGTGGATGATATGAGGGCTTTGGATAGGGGCGAATGCTCCTTTCTAGTCTTCCTCTATCTCTCAGCGGCTTTTGATACCGTTGACCACGGTATCCTCCTGGACCGCCTGGAGGGGTTGGGCTTGGGAGGCACTGTATTGCAGTGGTTCCGGTCCTTCCTCTCTGGAAGGTACCAGAGGGTAGTTCTGAGGGAGGAGGCTTCAGACCCTCGGCCACTCACTTGTGGGGTGCCGCAGGGTTCCATCCTCTCCCTGATGTTATTCAACATCTACCTCAAGCCGCTGGGAGCTATCATCAGGAGGTTTGGGTGCGGTGTCATCAGTATGTGGATGACACACAGCTCTACCTCTCTTTCAAGTCCTCACCAAGGTTGGCCGTTGAGACCCTGTCCAAGTGCCTGGAGTCAGTGGGTGGCTGGATGGGAAGGAACATGCTGAAGCTGAACCCCGACAAGACCGAGGTACTTCTGGTGGGGGACAAGGGGAGGTTAGGGGATGTTGACCTGGTGCTGAATGGGGTACATCTACCCCTGAAGGACCAGGTCCACAGCTTGGGGGTCATTCTAGACTCCCAGCTGTCCATGGAGGCTCAGGTGTCAGCTGTGAGCCAGGCGGCGCGGTATCAACTCCATCTGACACAGCAGCTGCGCCCCTACCTCCCTAATCATCTGCTCCCATCAGTGGTTCATGCCTTGGTCTCCCCTCATCTAGACTACTGTAATGCGCTCTACTTGGGGTTACCCTTGAAGACGGTTTGGAAGCTACAGCTGGTACATACAGAACGCGGTGGCTCGCCTGGTTAAAGGCAGCCGCCGGCGGGATCACATCACTCCAGTGCTCAAGGAGCTGCACTGGCTACCAGTTGCTTGCAGAGCCGAATTCAAGGTGTTGGTTTTGACCTTTAAAACCCTATACGGCTCTGATCCAGTCTATCTCAAGGAGCGTCTCCAGCAACACCAAGTAGGCCGCTCAACAAGATCTGCCACAGACGGCCTTCTCCTTGTCCCTTCAGCCAGAGCAGCTAGACTGGTGGGGATGAGGAAGAGGGCCTTTTCTGTGGCGGCCACCGTACTGTGGAACTCTCTCCTGTCCGGAGTGACCTCCGCCATGCCCCCTCTCTGCTGAGCTTCCGCCACTCACTAAAAACATGGCTGTTTAGGCGGGAATATGGGGTGGGCTAAGTTTTTAAAATTTTATACTGTTTTAAATGTATTTTATCCTGTATTTTATCTAGTGTGCATCACCCAGGGTGGCTGGTTTGCCGGCCAGATGGGCGATAAATAAATGTAAATAATAATAATAATAATAATAATAATAATAATAACAACAACAACAACAACAACAACAACAACAACAACACCTTAAGCCTCCGGTACTCTCTCAACCAAGGGAAACCAAGCCTTATGCATTGCCCCCCCCCAAAAAAAGCAAATGCATCTGTGGCGGAGTGACAGGCAGAAGCCCAGGGAGGGGCCAACCTGAACATTCCAGAGGCTCTGATTGGTTAATCGAGAGCATAGAACCCCAGGGAGTTGACAGTTAAGGGAGTTGGTTGTCAGTTGGGGAAGAGAGTGGGTTGGAGTGAGAGAGGGAGTGGAAGGTTAGTGGAACAATTCACAGGAGTCTCCACTTAGGGAGTGAAGGACCTTCTGTCTGAGGAAGAAGGAGAAACTTTGGACTACTGTGAGGGACAGTTAAGTTCCCTGGTCTGATACTGTAACTTTCAAGTAACAAAGCCAAATTGATACAAAGAGCACTGTATAACATCTGCCTGCCTTTAACCTGAATCTAAGCAAAGAACAAGTTTGAATGTAACTGTTGAAAATTCCAAGTTATCTGTTCCTGAGTTGAATATCAGTTTAGAGGCTTTGTTAGAACAATAAATCAACCTTTTTATTCAAAGTTCTTCTAATTCTCCAGAGTCTGACTGGTGACAGGAAAGTAAGAAGGGAAATAACGGAGGGGCACCCTGCTTCAAGTACCGTAATCAAATAAAACAAACTGCTTAATAAAGACAAACAAACGTGGGTAAACAGCTACATATAAGACCTAAGACACATAATCGGCTAACGCAACTTTAAAAGACAGCTTCAAGTCTGAAGTGACCGATACAAGGGGGCACTTGGTGAGAGCGAAGTACACATTGAGGGTGTGGGCTTTGGAGTGAGGGGTGGGTTGTTGCGTGCCTGCTCAGTCTGCTGTCCAGGTGCTAAGTGCTGATGGGCCACTTCAAGGCCCGCCCCTGCTCTCTCTTCTTATATCTTTAAAGTGGACTTGGAATGGACAGGCCTTCAAATAGAGGACACCTTCAAACAGAGGACTGTCCTCTGACAGCTCTTCAAATAGAGCACTGCCCTCTGTGAAGTAGCTCACCTGGCCACCCCAGCTACCTCTGACTCTGGAATTCTCACCATTTGGAGAAGTGGGGGGCATGCAAAAAAAATCTGATTCCCTGCTCCCACTTTATATGTGATTGTGGCAGTCCTGGGTTTATACAAATGTTTCAGCCACCCTATTCGTAGAGAGATACACGTCCCCCTTCACCCCACACCCCTCCATGCACCGCCTTTGCATCAATAGGTGCAAAAAGCGATCCATGCAAGCAAGATAAGCCTCAAAAGGTCCGGAATCAAAGTTCTGACCGCAGCAAAAGCTGAGCATTCTAAACTGCAAAGTCAGAACCTTGTCACTGGGAGCATACAACTTTATGTCTGGCTCCAGGTGGAGACGACGAGGATTTACAAGGTCTGCCAGACTGCAATCTTAAACACAGTAGGCACAAAGTCCCATTCAATTCAATGGGATTAACTGACAAGTAAACTTGTGACAGGTCAGGCTGCACAGTTGCAATCCTAAATATACTTAACAGGAAATGCCCCACAGAGCATAGTGGGGACTTTAACTTCTGGCTAAACCTGCTCACCATTGGCTACAATCCTATGCACACTCTCGTGGGAAGGGCAGAACCACATTATTTATTTATTTATTATGCTTATATCCCTTTTTTTTTTTCCTGCAAGGAACCCAAGGCGCCTTACATAATAATCCTCCTCCATCCTCACAGCAACAACAACCCTGTGAGGTAGGTTAGGCTGAAAGTCAGTGACTGGCCCAAAGTCACCCAGTGAGCTTCATGGCCGAGCGGGGGACTAGAACCCGGATCTACAGAGGCCCAGTCCAACACTCTCACCACTACGCCACACACTGGCTCTATGTCAGCAAATGTAGGTTTCTGAATCTGTGTTTCAGGAATGGGCAAGGGAAGAAGAGTTTCAGAGTAGAAGTGGCTGGTGGGAGGGATGTACTTTATGCTTCTCTCGGACATCCCATACAACCCCCAACATCCCACCCCACCCCCGTACACACGCACACGCACACACCCTTTTCTTTCAGGCTACATTAATACAGCCAGTCTTATTTCTGGTGCTGGAGGGAGATGTGGGGATGGGGACAATATAACCAGATGGGAGGAATGAATGGGGGCAGGTGCTCATCCCATCTACTACTTCTCCCCTGAAAATCCCCCCCCCTGCTGTCCTGCATTCATCAATCAAACCCAGGGGGTTGGGACCTGTGTTTACTGATGCAGTACATAACTCCACTTTAAGTCTCATAGAATTCAGGCCCAAACTTGATGTGGCATGAAGGCATGTGAATCTTTCCCCGAAGAATCTTTGGGAGGCTCTGACTTTGAGCAGAAGAACGGTGGGGCAAGGCTGCTTAACCCATCCCCTTCCACCTGTTCTTTTTTTGTGGGGGGGGAGGGTGCTCAAAATTGTCCCTCCCCATTGCTTTTCCAGCCATGGGACGTACCGTAATGTATAAGTACCTGCATCTTTTCTCCCAAAGTTGGAAAAGAAGTGGGGGAGGCAACTTTGAGAGGGGAAAAGTGGTTGGAGGGGAAAGGATTAAGTCGGCATTGGGGGCCACTCACCCACCCAGCGCTCTGTGGGCTGAAGGACATCAGGGGGCCTGACTAGGCACCCTGATGTCATTGAGTCCCTGTCTGAAGGACAAGTTGGAGCTTTTCCAGCCAACACTTCAGCCCAATTGCAAGGGTGAACAGTGCGCTAAGTAAAGGGAATTGGCCTGTTATCTCCAATCTACAATAGGAGATTACAAGGAGAGATGTCTCCCTGTTCCCTCCGTAGTCCCCAGTAGCCTCCAGACCAGGGGGCTGGGCTTGGGGAGAGGAGCTTGTGTGGGTTATAGGCAGGACCTCTGGAGGGGGCACAAGCCTCTGTGGGTCAAGATTAGGCCCACAGGCTAGAGGCTTCCTATCCCTGGATTGAGCAGTCCTTCTTTCTGCCATTCCTTCACTCAGAGTCATAACTTCCCAAGGCTACTTTTGATTTAAAAAAAATATATCAGGCAAATTAGGTTTATGCCCTAATGAGACCTCTGAGTTTAGGCTGGATTACAAGGGTGAATTATTATTTTTAATTGTGCAGAAAGACCATCATATAGGGAAAGTATTTTTAGTCATCGGTATGTTTCTGAATAAACAGAGGGAGATTATCACATTGGATACTACTTTGTTAAATTCATCTCTGTTAGCCAAATCCTAGAATAGAGTCTACTACATAAACAGAAGCTGATGTTTATGGATGCTGCTGATATATAAATAGACTTCTGATGGCAAGCTGTGCAATAGGTTTTCCATTTTCCTAATTCAGAGACAGCTGAAGAAACTGAAAGTCGGAGAAGAAACTCAGAATAAGTGTGACTCAGGATCATATGTGCCATGTTGGAAACACGTATCTTAGATAACAATTGACACTGTAAGTTTTTAAAAGAACACCCAAATGTCATGATAATAAAAGTAGGTTCTGTTCTTCAAGTTGGCCGCACACAAAACAAATCAGGGAAGCTACATAGATTTGATGTGACGAATCAGTCAGGGAGGGATTGATCTATTAGATTTGTGAATGCAAACTATTCAGCATCAGTTGAAGTAACACATGCCTTGGTAAACTCTTGATTAGATTCCTGCATTTTTGCACAGAGGCTGCATTTGAAGAGGAAACCTCCACCATCCACCACCAGCCTCTGCTATCTGAAGGCTTCCTGCTCCCTCAAAAGACTCCGCCCTTTCTCCCTTGCTACCCTGTATGCTTGGAACTGCCTCCTGGAGCACCTGAGTGATGCCACCTCTTTTTTCATTAAAATCCTTCCACAAAGCCCACTTTTTCCGTTAAGCCTTTGGGTTAACTCCCTAGTTCCGATGCTGCACAACAGGCTTCCCCAACCTGTTGCCCTCGAGATTTTTCGGACTTCAACTCCCATCAGCCCCAGCCAGCATGGTCAATAGTCAGGAATTCTGGGAGCTGAAATTCAAAACATCTGGAGGGCACCAGGTGAGGGAAGGAAGATATACTGTGAATGAGTTTGTAATTAAGCTTAAGAATGGGCAGCAACTTCGGGGTCATGGGAGATATGAAAATGTTGACCACTACCACCCCGCATGCGGCAGCGTTGAAAAATGTGAATTCTTCCCTGAAAATCCCCCCCCCCGAAAGGGAGCCCAGGAGGGAGCCCAGAAAGGGAGCCCAGGAGGGGTGGGAGTTTTTAAAAAAGGAAATTTTAAAGGCACAATTGCAAACAATTCCCAAAAGGAAAAAAGGCAGAGGGCAACAGAAGAAGCCAATGTGGCTTCACAATAAACTCAAAGATGACCTGAAAACAAAAAAGGACACGTATAGGAAGTGGAAGGAAGGACAGGCTACAAGTGAAGAGTACAGGCAGGTAGCACAGAACTGCAGGAATAGTGTCAGGAAGGCTAAAGCTGAGAATGAGCTAAGGTTAGCGAGGAATGCTAAAAGCAACAAAAAAGCTTTCTTCAGATACATGCACAGTAAAAGACAGAAGAAAGAACTGGTGGTTCAACTACGCAATGAGGATGGCAAATTGATAACAGAAGACAAAGAAAAGGCAGAAGTGTTCAATTCCTACTTCAGCTCGGTCTTCTCCCAAAAGAGGGTCTATGACCCCCCTGGCAAACCTGAAGTGCAGACTGAAGGGGCAGGATTGCAGCTTGAGATTGATAGGCAAATGGTCAAGGAGCACCTGATTACTCTGAACGAGTTTAAATCTCCAGGGCCTGATGAGCTGCATCCTAGAGTAATAAAGGAACTGGCAGAAGAACTCTCAGAACCACTGTCTATTATCTTTGAGAAATCATGGAGGACAGGTGAAGTGCCAGACGACTGGAGGAGGGCAAATGTTGTTCCCATCTTCAAAAAGGGCAAGAAGGAGGAACCTGGGAACTATAGGCCAGTCAGTCTGACATCAATCCCCGGGAAGATTTTGGAGCAGATTATAAAGAAGTCAGTCTGCAAGCACCTTGAAAACAATGCAGTGATTATTAGAAGCCAGCATGGATTTGTCAAGAACAAATCCTGTCAGACTAATCTGATCTCATTTTTTGATCGGGTAACCTCCCTTGTGGACTGTGGGAATGCGGTGGACATTATATATCTGGACTTCAGCAAAGCTTTCGACAAAGTGCCTCATGATATCCTGATTAGTAAGCTAGCTAAGAGTGGGCTAGATGGAACAACTATCAGGTGGATCCACAATTGGCTACAGAATCGGACTCAAAGAGTGCTTATCAATGGTTCCTTCTCAAACTGGGGAGAGGTAACGAGCGGGGTACCACAGGGCTCGGTCCTGGGCCCGGTGCTCTTCAACATTTTTATTAATGACTTGGTTCAGGAGGTACAGGGAATGCTTATCAAATTTGCAGATGACACAAAGTTGGGTGGAACAGCTAATACTCTGGAAGACAGAAACAAAATTCAAAGTGACCTCGATAGGCTGGAGCGCTGGGCCGAAAACAACAGAATGAAATTTAATAGGGATAAATGCCAAGTGCTGCACCTAGGGAGAGGAAACCAAATGCAGAGTTACAGAATGGGGGACACTTGGCTCAACAATACTACAAGTGAGAAGGATCTTGGAATTGTGGTAGATCACAAACTGAATATGAGCCAGCAATGCGATGTGGCTGCAAAGAAGGCAAATGCAATTTTGGGCTGTATTAATAGAAGTATAGCTTCCAAATCGCGGGAAGTGATAAACCTCAGTTTAAGAAGGACATAGACAAACTGGAGAGGGTTCAGAGGAGGGCAACAAGGATGATAAAGGGACTGGAAACAAGGCCCTATGAGGAGAGACTGAAAGAACTGGGCATGTTTAGCCTTCAGAAGAGGAGACTGAGGGGAGATATGATCACACTCTTCCAGTATTTGAAGGGATGTCACACAGAGGAGGGCAAAGATCTCTTCTCGGTCATCCCAGTTTGCAGGACACGGAATAATGGGCTCAAGTTACAGGAACCTAGATTCCACCTAAACATCAGGAAAAATTTCCTGACTGTCAGAGCAATAAGACAATGGAATCAACTACCTAGGGAGGTTGTGGGCTCTCCCACTCTGGAGGCATTCAAGGTGCAGCTGGACAGACATCTGTCAGAGATGCTTTGACCTAGATTCCTGCATTGAGCAGGGGGTTGGACTCGATGGCCTGGTAGGCCCCTTCCAACTCTACTTTTCTATGATTCTATGATTCTTTGTTGGGGATTTAGGAAAGGGATCAGAAATAAAACTGCCAATTGCTAATACCCTTATACAAATCTATGGGCTTCTATCCAATGTTAGTCCTACTTAAAGTAGACTCATTGAAATGGATGGGACCAGTTAAGACTAACATTGGATACAACCCATTATGTGACTACACCTGGAATACTGTGTATGGTTCTGGTCACCGCACTACAGAAAGGATATTATAGAGTTGGAAAAGGTGTAGAAAAGGACAACCAAAATGATCAAGGGGCTCTGAGCAACTCCCCTATGAGGAAAGGTTACAACTGTGGCGTAACCCCACAATTCAGTTCCCTGGTGTATGTCTGCATTAGTATGTTTAGTGAGTATAGAATGTTGAACTGAGTGGGTGTGGTTTGTGATGTCTTGGAAAGGGTGGGGGGAAGAGTATATAAGGAGTGTTTGAATGATGCCAGAGTTAGTTGAGTGTTGGGAGTGTGTTGGGGAGTTAGGTTAGTCGGGTCGTTGTCTTTTCCTTTTTACAGTTATTCGTGCCTTGTCTGTCAGGAGTTTTGAGAGAAATCAGTGCTTGTCTGAAGAGTGGAAGTATTTAGAGTTATAGGGACTTAGGTTAATTACAAAGTGTTTGGTGTAGGCAGGTTTAAAGTTATTTTCTGGAACCAAGATTTTGAGAATTAAAATGAACTTATTTTCATTTTGTTTGCTACCCAAATCCTACGTGTCAGCTTGGCGTTATTAACCTGCATTGCTGTTAAATCTACACACACCTTTGCACCCACAGTATCATAAATTTAAAATAGATCCTTAATAGGCATACAGGCCTGTGGCTTATGCTGGCTCAGCTTGTCTGAGTGTGGAAAGCTAAGCAGGGTCAAGCCTGGTTATTACTTGGATGGGAGACCCCTCCTCTAGTTTCCTGCATTGAGCAGGGGGTTGGTCCTTTGGTGATGCCATCTATCCAGCTTGGCGGGACAATACTGGAAAATGTCGATCATTTTCTCTATCTTGGCAGCTATCTTTCTGTTACAGCTAACATCGACAGTGAAATCCAGCATCGTCTGAGCTCCGCAAGTGCCGCATTTTCTCGAATGAAACATAGAGTGTTCGAGGATCGGGATATTTGTAAGAAGACCAAAACACTGGTTTATGAAGCCATTGTATTACCAACTTTATTGTATGCCTGCGAAACATGGACTATCTATAAACGTCACTTCCACCTCCTTGAAAGGTTTCATCAACGTTGCCTCCGGAAAATCCTGCAAATTACTTGGGAAGATAGGCGAACAAATGTCAGTGTACTGGAAGAAGCAAAGACTACTAGCATTGAAAAAATGATCCTTCAACGCCAACTTCAGTGGACCGGTCATGTTGTTCGAATGCCTGACTGCCGTCTCCCAAAGCAGTTACTTTACTCCCAACTCAAGGATGGAAAGCGGAATATCGGTGGTCAATATAAGAGGTTTAAAGATGTTCATAAGGCTAATCTAAAAAAATGCAATATAAACATCGAAAACTGGGAAGCTCTGGCCCATGAACGATCTAAATGGAGGTTGGCCTTTCACAAAGGTTCCATGGACTTTGAAGAAGCCCGAGTGCAAGGTGAAAGGGAGAAACGTGCTAAGCGAAAAGCACGTCAAATGAATCCTTTACAGGACCATCTTCTATCTGGTAACCTGTGTCCTCACTGTGGGAAGCTGTGTGGATCTAGAATTGGCCTCCACAGTCACTTACGGACCCATCGCTAGAGTCTACACAATCTTCTTTAGAATTTCCTCCTTTTATCCCGGAAGACAATCTTACTCGGTCACGAGTGATCGCCTGATGATGATGGACTCGATAGCCTTGTAGGCTCCTTCCAACTCTATGATCTATGAAATCTATGAAACCTGTATTAATCTTTTCCCTCATTGGTAGGGGAAAGGTTTCATCTGACCCTCCCCTCAGGCTTTTAAGTGTTGGTGCTTAGTCTGAGAAGAGTTTATGCGTCTGGTCCTAGTGTGAAGGGACTGTGTCATCGCAACAACATTTGCGGATATTTAGCACAGAAAAAAGGCAAGTAAGGAGGGACATGGTAGAGGTGTATAAAATTATGTGTGGTGTGGAGAAAGTGGAGAGGAAGTGCTGCAGGCCTAGATCATTAGATCAAGCCTGAATAATGATCTCGTAGACACCCACCAGTCCGCACCTCACTTGCAGGGGGGCACCTGGAAAAGGGTCTCTGAAAGATGATCTCAAGGTCCAATCAGGGTCCAATTACCTAACAGGGGAGACACCTTGAGCATGATGGAATAGTAATAAATAAATACATATTATTTTGTGCCATATTTTTTTTGCCATGTACACAGTAATTTTACTTACAAAGTTATTTCATTTTCCCGCAGGGTACACCACTATTGCAATACTGTAACATTTACTAATCATTATTATTATGTAATGTACATAATAATAACAATATTTAATTTTCCACAATATTTAATTTTCTCAAAAGAGCTTCAGGGCTCCCATCAGACTCCAGAAGCCGCCTACTCTGAATTGGATGCGCCATTTCATAAATCCAGACGTGTTTAGGCTGGCTATGGGCATTACACGGGGTGGGGGGGGAGCAATCTGTACGTGCACAGAGACACAGTCGTCTTTATTTTTCATTTATGCATGTTCCACGGCCGATCCCTGGTGTTCCAGAGAGGTTCTATCAACTGAGTTCAGATGCTTTCTCCCCAAATGGGGTGAATTAGCTAGAGAGGGAGGCGGACTCTTGACTGGCAGTTGTTGAGGAAGAGAGAAGACACAAAGATATAGGCCAGGTTCGCATGAAGCACGAAACACTAAGCCACTAAGCTTAGAAGCCATCCTACCCCTGACACGCCCAACAGATGATCCGGCACATTGGGGATAGGGTGCCGCCGCCTCCCCCTCAGTCCTCCTGCAGGTATCCCAGGGGACACCGCGGGATCACCAACATTTCCCCCGCTCCCCGCAGCTGCTGCAAGCCATTTCAGGCTTGCCATTTTATTTTTAAAGCATTGGGGGGGGGGGAGATTGTGAAAGCCACCTCTCAGGGCGACTTTTGCGATCCCCGTTTTGGACAGCTGCAAGCTGCTCCCCTCCAAGGAGCCCCAGTGGTACCTTGGAGGGGCTGCCTGTGATCGCACCCTTTTAAAAAATGTTTTACACCGGTTATGTGTGCAAATAAAAGGGGCCCACATAAGTCCATTGAATCCAGGGTCTAGCTTCATAGACTCATAGTTGGAAGGGGCCTACAAGGCCATCGAGTCCAACCCGCTGCTCAATGCAGGAAACTAGAGGAGGGGTCTCCCATCCAAGTAAAATTGCCTAGCTGCAACACTGCTGTGGTATCTATGACTTTTAGACTGCCATGTTGTATTACTTCAGTGGTGATGCACTGTCTCTCACAAACACAGACAGCCATTCTATGCTTTAGAACTGTTTCTACATTCCTGATATGTTACAATAAGACTGTTTGCCAACCCTGCTTAAAAATAATAAATAATACTCTGAGCATGTGCAGGTTTTGCATCTTAAACTCACTTAAATCATAGCACCATCATTGCTACAGCAATAATACCATAATGATACCGATAAATGGAGCTTGCTTCTACTGCCCTCATCACCTGCGGGGCCCCGGACTTTGGCCCCACAAGGTCCAGCCCAAGTTGCACCACTCTGCGATCAGGACCGAAGCTCTCTCCTGCAGCAGGAAGCTTTGTAAAACGTGGCCGGGGAAGGGAGGGAAAACGGGACGACTGCCCTTTGTCTGCCCACCGCCACTAGGGCTCCTGCCCCACCTTCGGGGCTGCTTTGCCTCCTCTCCGATTCCTCCCCGCCAGCAGTGCGCGCCTGTGACGCGCCGCCGGCCCCTTTTCGCCGAGCGGGCGAGCTCAGAGAGACGCAGCTGTTTTTAGAAGGCAGCCCGCTTCGGGAGCTGCTCGCAGCGGAAACCACCGGCCCTGCCCTGCCCTGCCCTGCGCGTGGAGAAACGCCCTCCAGGAGGCACCTGCGCCGCCCCCAAGAGCGCCTAACGCCGGCTGGAGAAGCCGGAGCTGCTGCTGCAGCGGCGGCGGCGGCGGCGGCGCCGACAGTGCGTCCGACTTGTGGCTCCTTCTTCTTCTGCTCCTCCTCCTCCTCCTCCTCCTCTTCCTTCCTCCGGCTTCTCTCCGAGCCCGAAGAGGCGAAGCGCCGGGTTTTGCCAGGACAGCGCCCGGTGAGATCTTGGTGGCTGGAGCATCTTCTCGATCCTTGTTGGCTGGATGGTTCGGTTTTGTTTGCGCGCAAGGCTGCGAGAGAGGGGGAGAGCCTGCTCGCTTCCTGCTCCGGCGAGGGATTTCTCTGCAAGGTCATCCCTCCTTTTGCCTCTGCTGTTGCTGCGGCTGATTCCTGCTGGCTGCTGGCAAGGTAAGGGAGCCGCGGGTAGCGGAGACTCGGCGGCTTGCATTGTGCATCTGGAAGGACGGCTGCTAGACACATATACTTTAGAATAGTAGTAGTAGTAGTGGTGGTGGTAGTAATAATAATAATAATGACGACAACAACAACAGTAATAATAGGTCTCTTGGTAGAAAGGCGAGATTATGCATTGACTGAGGGTTGCAGCCAGTGTTAGCCCTACTTCGAGTAGACCCATTGAAATGAATGGGGCTCAAGTTAGTCTTGCACTGGATTACAACCCTGCGGTTGCGATCCTGCGCGCGCTTACTTGGGAGCCATTTCTGTTGAACTCCGGCTTACTTCCGAGTAAACACACAGTGAGATGGCACGGCAACGGCTGCAATCCGAGGCTCCCTCACTTCGGGAGCCAACGCTATTGAACTCGCCGGGATTGACACCTGAAACAAGAAGACGTTTCGAAACCGAGCCTCGCTGTTTCCCGCCTTCCTCTCCCCACCCCTTTCCAGTGTGTAAACAGCTCCTTTTTCAAAGTAGCCCTGACTTAGATAGGAAGAAACCACTTGCGTCCTAGAGGTGAACTTTGCAAACAAGTTCATCGTCCTTGCATTGTTTGCATTGCACGCCCGTTCGGCCCTCCTTTATTCTTTGCAGAGGGGTCATGTTTTTGGCGTTTGCAGGGAGAGACGCAGGAGAAGGGTTGCACAGGCTGTGTCCAGTGGTGATAGGGGCTGGGGGGAAGGCAAATATGTTAAATATATTTCGTATTTTCCTTCTCTGCCCTTCTCCAGTGATCTAATTTGCATCAGCTGCAAATTAGATCAGGCAAATCCCCAAGCCATCCTCCTCCTCATTATTGTTGTTATGAAGAAGAATTTTGTTTCCACTCCATCCTTGTGTTCCCCCCCCCCCAAAAAAAAAGCTGTGGTGCCTTTAGGGATATTATTCTCCTCTGGAAGGAATTTAAGGACAATTACAATTATGGGAACTACCACAGGGGAGGGCGAACAAACGAAACAGATTGGATTGAGACCCAGATGCGTGACGTGTGTACAAACTGTTTATGAGTAACTTTGATGGCTGGGTAATTTATTCTGAAAACGAAGTACAGGAGGGAACTTTTGCCAGATGCAAGGTTAGGGTGAAAGGCCGCGAACTGCTCCGTTCAAACGAAGGATCACTCCCTAGACTTGAACATCTTAACTCACTTTAATTCTGCTTCTGGTTAAGCTGTGAAAGAGAAGTAAACCAAGGCCTGCATGAGTACATGGCACCGTTCTGCTTTGCCCATTCATAAGTACATATATATGTGTGTGTGCACAAAGCAGAGGAGAGATTTTTCACTCCCAACTAGTCTATCTGTACTTAAATATTTAGTTTGGGGAACAAGCCCCCATTTCTGTATGTATGCTGAATCCTACTAAAATAAAACCACTACTTTCTCTGGAGCACACCTTCTACTGCTTACCCACCGCCAAAACTATTTAATTTAGGGACTTGTCATAGAGATGGGGGGGTTTCAATTGGGTGCAAAGCTTTGCTTCTTTACACGTTGCTTTCCTCTTCCTGTTTCCAAGAGGTAGCTTGTCTGGGCATCACAAAGCAATGTACGTGCCCCGAGAAGTCAATTAGCTTTTGGTTTATTGACTTCATATTTATTTGACGTGTGTTTTTCAGTCCTGTCTTCAGGGGGGTTTAAACACACACACGCACACACACCCTGAACTAATAGATGAAAGTCAGATTTATTTATTAATAATAATAACAACAGCAACATGTCCAGTCTGGGGACTTCATACCGACAAAGGATCTGTAAGGTTAAAATGTCTGGGCACAATCAGTCGAAACGTCTCCTGTAAATACCCCACTGAAATTAATGGGAGCTGCACAAGAGGGTTGTGCAGGAGAAGTTCCCATTAGAGTGTGCTCCTTGTCGTTTTGCTGCAGTGTGTTTGGGTTTGTTGGTGGTGTGGGTTTTTTTTGGTCATCCAGTAGAGAAGAGTCATCACCATAGCAACACCACTGTCACAGCGTAGGAATACTTCCCCAGCGCAGGTGATGGAGAAAACAAGGCAACAGCCTCAGAAAAACAAAATGCAGTCTTGTGGCATCCTTCATTAATTATCATGTGGGTTATTGATAGTTTCCGTCCTTGACTGAATGGGGAGGGAGGGGGGTTGAAGACAAACAGGAAGAGCTGCGTCTATATTTTGTGCCCCAAAATGATATCCCACGAATGTTCTGTTTTCCACCATCAACCTGTATATCTCTTGGCACATGACTATTACTTTTGCCACGTGTGAAATTTACCTTTTACCAACACTCTGTCATTTTTAGTTCGTTGATTTTTCAGACTGGCCTGCCTAAGCATTTCGTGAAAGTCCCCAGAAGTGTGGTTGAGTCATAGGAAGGCCTAAGCAGGCAATAGAGTGTAAAGCTGTTGGATATGCCTAAGGGAGATTTGAGTCTCTGCTCAGCTATGATGCTCGCTTGAGTGATCTTGGTCAAGTTGCTGTCTTGTTATGCTCACCGACCTCACAGGGTTGCTATGAGAATAAATAGGCTTCCCCCCCCCCCCTGGCAGTTATTTTTGCCAAAAGAAAGGTGAAGAACGTAGGAAGCATTGTACCAGACTGTTTGCACATCTAACCTAGCCTTCCCCAACCTGGCACCATCCAGATGTGTTGGACTACAACTCCCAGAATCCCCTAGCCAGCAATGCTACGATTCCCAGAATTGTTGGCTGGGGGATTCTGGGAATTGTAGTCCAACACATCTGGAGGGTGCCAGATTGGAGAAGGCTGATCTAACCCAATATTGTCTATTCACAGTGGCTCTCTAGGGCAGTGTTCTCCAACCTTGGGTCCCCAGATGTTTTTGGCCTACAACTCCCAGCATGCCCCAGCCAGCTATGCTGGCTGGGGCATGCTTGGAGTTGTAGGCCAAAAACATCTGGGGACCCAAGGTTGGAGAACAGTGCTCTAGGGTTTCGGGCAGTGGTAAGAACAAAACATAAGAAGAGCCGTGCGAGATCAGACCAAGGTCCATCTAGTCCAGCATTCTGGGTCTTTCCCATCACCTCCTACCAGAGATCTTTTTAACTATAGATGCCAGCAATTCAGCCTGGGACCTTCTGTATGCAAAGCATGGCTCTACCACTAAGAATAAAAACATAAGAAGAACTGCCATCCTGGGCCAGACCAAGGGTCCCATCTGCTCCAGTGTTCTGTTTCCACAGTGGCCTACCAGTTGCCTGCAGGAAACCCACAGGCAGGACATGAGTACAACAGCACCCTCCTGCCCATGTTCCCCAGCAACTGGTGTACGTAGGCATGCTGCCTTTGATACTATATGTGGTAGCATATAGCCACTCAAGACTAATAGCCATTGATAGCCTTCTCCTCCAAGAATTTGTCTAGTCCCCTTTTTAAGCCCTTCAAATGGGTGGCCATCACTACATCTTATGGAAGTGAATTCCATAGTTTAACTATGCACTGTGTGAAGAAGTCCTTTTTTTTCTGTCCTGAAGCTCCCACCAATCACCCTGTTGGGTTCTAGTATGATGAGAGAGGGAGAAAAATGTCTCCCTGTCCACTTTCTCCATACCATGCAAAGCTATAGCCCCTCGCAAAAGGATAGACAAGAAATGTTAACATGCTTATGGTGTTGAGCCTGTTGGTCCCTTATGCATGCCTGTCCCTCCTGCCAGCATAACTCTCCACTCATGGGAGGGCAACACCAGGAAATTCCTAAACACAGAGCAGGACACGTAAGAGCAGGTGGGTAAGGATGCCGGAGAGGACTAGATTGTACCCTGCATGCACTAAAATGGAACACAATGATTCATGGAAATACTATGGTGGCTTCTAACCCTTTTCTGCAGCTGGTAACAAATCCATTAAAACAGTGACAGGGAGAGGGGACATCAGGATCTACTGGTAGGTTTCTGGGTGGTTTGTAAGAGTTTTTGACTCCCAATTGTCTAACAATAGCAACATTAAAAAAGCTCCCCACCCCACCCCAGTTATGTTGCTGAAAAAGAACCCGAACGGGAGGAACCAGGAGTGGATTTTTGTGTGAATGGACTTCTGAGCTTGGTTCTGGTATAGATTTCATAGATAGAGTTGGAAGGAGCCTACAAGGCTATCGAATCCAACCCCCTGCTCAATGCAGGAAACTAGAGGAGGGGGTCTCCCATCCAAGTAATTACCAGGCCTGACCCTGCTTAGCTTTCCACACTCAGACAGGCTGAGCCAGCGTGAGCCACAGGCCTGTACCGATCACAAATTCCTGAGCTGGGCATGTGTCTGGGCCAGTATTTTGCGCCTAGCTCCAGTTGACGGACCTCAGGGTTCTCATAAAAATAAAGTACGGTAAGTCCAGCAAGCCTGTCGTCTGCCCACTCCTGCATCAAAATATGTGTGTGTATATCGTATTCACAATATTGTATGTCTGTTGTGTATATATTATAATCTTTCATAATTGCTCTCCCACCGTGGTTCTCAAACACTTTACCAGCCCCTCTCCCTCCCGCAGGACATGGTGATCAGGTATGCCCACAAAAGTAAGCTAATTATAGCTTCTTGCAAATGCATCTCCTTCCGGGTAGGAGGTGGCTGTTGCCCCCAGAGGGGCTGAAGGAAAGGTGGTGGGCCTCTCCTATTGCCCAACTTGTAGTGGATCCTGCAGCAATACTTGCACTGCAGAAAGGTGAGGCAGGCAATCCTATCCCAGGCCCTCCCTTTTCGGAGTTGTGAAATAGGTGGAGTTGGAAAAGAAAAAAGGAACTTCTTCTCCATGCCCTTCACCTTCCTGCACTACAGTAATACCTTGCAGAAGACAAAGGAAATGGCTCAGTGTTTATTTGATTCTTTGACAGCCCTAAAGCGACTTCTGGTGCAGTGCAGAGAGTGTTTGGAGGGGAAAACTAGGTTCAGCTCCCTACTCAGCCATGAAGCGCATTGGGTGACCTTGAGCCAGTCATGTCTCAGCTTAGCCTACTTCACAGGATTGTTGTGAGGAGAAAATGCAGGGGGAGGGGGGAGAAATGTGCATTGGGCTAAACATTGTTTTAGTTCCTACACTTAAAAAGAATGCAGGTTAGGAAGAAGGGTTCTACCTTATTAATTCATGAAGTCTGAGTCAATTGTGTGTTTACAACAAGAGTGGGCAACACGCAGCCTACAGGCCGCATGCGGACCCTGCTGCTCCAGTGATAAAGAAAAAATAGAGGGGGAAAGTAGCAGTTTGCTGCCGAAATTTGGTGGCTAACTGCTTTGGAAACTCAGAGCAGACAAATTTAGCTTGAAAACAACCTACACTTGTCTGTTGTAAGCCTCTGTAGCAACAATGAAGGCTTAGATTAGAACAAATTTAGCACATTTTCAAGCTAACTTTGTCCATTCTGAGGATCCTTAGTGGTTTGCCGCTGAAATTCAGCAGCAAACTGCTACCTTTTTTGCCGCCGTTGCCACCAAACATTGGTGGGAGTGGTGGGAGTGCAGCCCGCAGCAGGTCTGGTAGAGGGGATTGACTCCGGAACTGCCCAAAGTTGCCCACCCCTGGCTTACAACAATCAAAGTAACTTGCACTCAATTGAACAAAAAGCCAATCCTTCTCTTGCTGCATCTGCAAAAATCCCCCCCACACCTGTTGGGAACCATTCAAGCATGTGCTGTACATACACCCCCTGCGCGTATGCCTGAGACATGAATTGATACAGTCCAGGAACAGTTTTACCATATTTGTGCGGTACAGGCTCCTCCAGACTTCAGATGTGTTGGAGTACACCTCCTATCTCTGCCCTGTGCTGACTGCAGATGATGGGAGTTGTAGTCCAACACACCTAGAGGGTGCCAGTTTGGGTAAGGCTGTTGTAGTAGACTGATAGTTGGTGATTTATACAGATGCTTTTTTTGTCCTGTCTGGGTAACGATGCGACGGCCAGGGCAACAGTGAAGTACTAGTTCAGTGCACAAGCAATTTCCTGTTGACTTAGAGCAGCCTCAGACGTTGGATCAGGGACATACTGCCCCCAAAGGCCATCAAGTCGAGGGCTAACGCTCATAACCAAATTGGCCTCTGAGCAGAGCGGATCCCGGCAGGTTTTGGCATGCAGCGAATCCATCCGGCGGACTTCGCTGTGTGCTCAGCCTGCAACTCAACAAGCTTTCAGCGGCTCTCTGTAAAGGAGAGTGATTTGCCAGCTGGCTGGCCAGAGAAAACGCAGCTGCTTCATTGTGTGTTGAGTTCTGCCCAGAATTGGAGATTCATGGAGTCTAAGTTGTGAAAGGGCATGCTGATTTTGGGGTCACGCGGTTTAGCTCGAAACAGTGGCCTGTTCTGGTACCGATGGAGGATGGTGAAAGAGTAAATAAGCGTACGGAGGATTGGAATAGAACTAGGAAGCTGTAGGGTGTGCCTGAGCAAATCAGATGTAGACAAAAATAGGACAGGATCCTGTTCTTGTAAAGTAAGCAAGTTGCGGTAGTAGCACAAGACAACTGGAAGGCATGGTTAGTTGGTACATATATTAACATCAACAATGCCCTTTTTACATTGAGCGACGAGGTGTGAGCGATTGAGAACATGTGAAAATAATCACACTTCCCAGGACGCCTGCCTGATGCCACCTCTCTCTCTTTCCAGATCCCCCCTCCAAACCCACCTTTTCTGTGATGCCTTTGACGCTACCCCATAGTCTCCATGTTGTCCTACTGCAGCCTTCCTCACCCTAGTGCAGTGTTCTCCAACCTTGGGCCCCCAGATGTTTTTGGCCTACAACTCCCAGCATGCTGTTGTAGGCCAAAAACATCTGGGGACCCAAGGTTGGAGAACACTGCCCTAGTGTCTTCCATATGTTTTGGACTTCAACTCCCACAAGCCCCAGCCAGCATGATTTAGATTGATTGATTGATTAATTAATATAATTAAATTTCCATACCGCCCATTAGCTCAAGCTCTCGAGGCGGTTTACAAGACAAAACATAAAACCATAGAATACAGTAACATAGTAAGGGCGCAATCCTATGGCCCTCTGACCTTGTCTGGGGAGCCATAGGATAGGGCGGAGTTGCCACTGTGAACTCAGAAATCCCTTCCGAGG
Source organism: Shinisaurus crocodilurus (assembly GCA_021292165.1). Taxonomy (NCBI): domain Eukaryota; kingdom Metazoa; phylum Chordata; class Lepidosauria; order Squamata; family Shinisauridae; genus Shinisaurus; species Shinisaurus crocodilurus. The sequence goes on along the minus strand of CM037876.1, from coordinate 24,193,519 downwards.
TCACAGTGGTGACTCCGCCCGCGGAGCGCCCTCCCCCCCCCACCTCCCAGACTATGCTGTTCTTTCCATGCCGGCTGGGAACCAAAGACTGAATATCATCTTTGGTGCTGGTATGGGGGGGGGGTGTTCCCGGGGGCGGGGAGGAGTGAGGCACCGCCACCTTCCGCGGAATCCAGGCAGTGCCTCAGCCTCTCCTCCTCATGAGGAGGGATAAAACATTTAATCAGCCCTCTAAATGTTTTTGAGGGCGAGGGGAGCGAAGCAGCGATCCTATCCTGCTGCGCTCCTCCCACCTTCAATTAGATGCACATAATCCTCCGAGTTCTGAGGGTTATGGGCACCCACATAGGATGGGGCTGCCCAACTTAATATAAAACCTTAAGTTTAAAACAAAATAAAACCAGAGTAGTAACAAAGATAGAAGATAACTTGGAGAAGGGCTTTTATATCTTCGGGGGGGGGGGCTGCCTCAGGTGCCCCCACCTTCAGAGGTTAGGTAGGTGCTGACTAGAAACAGGGGCTTTTCAATGGTAGCACCTTGATTGTAAGCACTCTCCCCGAGGACACAAGACAGACACCTTACTCTGCTTTAAGCACCAAGTAGAGGCAATTTTACTCTCCCATGTTCCTGGTGGATAATACATCTTTCTATTGCCCTTTGCTTTTAATTAATTAATCTATTTATTATATTTATATCCCGCCTTTTTTCCTGCAAGGAACCCAAGGCAGCTTACATAATCTTCCTCCTCCTCTCCATTTTATCCTCACAACAGCCCTGTGAGGTAGGTTAGGCTGAGAGTCAGCGACTTGACCCGAAGTCACCCAGTGAGCTTCATGGCTGAGTGGGGACTAGAACACGGATCTCCCGAGTCCCAGTACAACATGCTAACCACTACGCCAAAAATGTTTTACTTCTGCTCCTGCTCTTTTACTGCATTCTGCTGTTTTGTGATTGTATTGTAATTGTACGTATATTGTTGGTTTTTATTTTCATTATGTTGTGAGCTGCCTAGGAAGATATGCTGAAAGTTGGGAAAGTATTTTAATACTGCCCTTCCCTCAAGGAACTCAAAGCAGTTCCAGGTTCAGACCTTCCTCTTCCAGCGGCATTTAGGGCACAATCCTATGCATGTTTAGGACTTTTTTCTGTCTAGACAGGCATAAGATTGCACCCTTCATTTCTAATCTGGCGCTCTGATTATGGAGCTGGCTTTTTCATATTTTTATCATTTTTAATGTTTTAACATTTTGATATTTTCATTGTTGAATTTATCTTGGTTGTTGTTTTATTGTTGTTTGGGGGTCTTTTTTTTCTTTCTTTTTTAATTAATTAATTAATTAATTATATTTATACCCCACCTTTTTCTGTGTGGTGGCGTAGTGGTTAGGGACTCGGGAGATCTGGGTTCTAGTCCCCACCCGGCCATGAAGATCACTGGGTGACTTTGGGCCAGTCACTGACTCTCCGCCTAACCTACCTCACAGGGTTGTTGTGAGGATAAAATGGAGAGGAGGAGGAGGATTATGTAAGGAAAAAGGAATAAAGGTGGGATATAAATGTAATGTAATAAAATATTATAATAATTCTCCCCAAGGGCATCTGCCAGTTGGGTGGTATAGGCATTTAATTAATAAATACATGGCTGAGTGGGGATTCAAACTTGGGCCTTTACAGTCCTGATCTGATGCTAATCCAGCCCTCCCCAACTAGTGCTCTCCGGATGTGTTGGACTGCAATGCCCATCATTTCCAATAGCCATGCTGGCTGGGAATTATGGGAATTGCAGTCCGACACATCCGGAGAGCAGCAGGTAGGGGAGGGCTGCCCTGTCCCGTGGGTTTGCCGGAAACCAGTTTGGCTGCAGCTCCATTTAGAGTATGCACTTGGTGAGGAAGGACAGTCCACCTCCTCCCATGTGAGAAACTGGCGCCTGCTCTGGAAGGGTCTTCTTCCCCCGCCTTCCCTGGGGCTACTGAGGGAAGACAGAAGAGAAGCCCAGGCCAGGGAGCTTGTACCATCAGCTCCTGGGGAAACCTTCAATTGGCCTGAGAGAACTGGTGTTTGTTTGGGTTGGGAGGTGGGGGGAATAAGGATTGTTTGTTTCAGTATTTAAACATTGTAAACCGCCTTGGGTGCCTTAGCAGAAAGACAGTATAGACGTGTGTTAAATAAATAAATAATAATTATGTGAAGGCCCCGAGGGGAGGAAACTGGAAAAATTAAGAAAAAAACATTTTTCCTGTTTTTTTCTGGGGAAAAAACCCAGATTTTTCCAAATTTTACGGGGGAGATGTTTCTTCCCATTTTTTTTCCGGGTTTTTTCCAGACCTCCACATCTCTTATCATTACCCCATTCATTTTTAACTCCATTTGGGTTGTTGTGAGGATAAAATGGAGAGGAGGAGGAGGATTATGTAAGCCGCCTTGGGTTCCTTGCAGGAAAAAAGGCGGGGTATAACTATAATAAATAAATAAATATAGTTTTCTTGCATGCAGCCAAACAGTCAGTATATTTCCTAGTTCCACAGCCCCTGAGAATGGCTCACTTTGCAGGGTACCTCATTTTTTGTTTTTTTTTAAACTGTTGAGCCAGGCAACAAGCCTCCCATCCTGCTGCGGTGACGTTGAGCCATAGCAGGGCTCTAAGTCCCAAGCTTAAAAGATTCCAGGCAACTGGGGCACCACCAGACTCTCCCAGATTTTTATTTTGTTTTTTTGATTCATTGGCTAATTAGCCCTGGTTAAAAATCTGTCTCTTACCCCCTTAGAACATCACTGCAGTAATTTTCATCCATTTGATTTTGTTCTGCCTTTGTCTGCCAGAAAGGAGCAGGCCTCTCTCATATATGGTATTTTCTCCCTGCACAGGTACTTACAAGACCATGATTAAATTGCTTCTGAACCATCTCTTTGAATCCATCAAGGAAACTAGCCAGTGGGAAGTTTGGGGACAGGCTGTAATTTTGATTGCTTTTTTCCAGTTGTCATTTGAAGGTTCTGTCTCCAAGACAGGGCAAAGCGGGCAGGATAGGGTAAGATGCTTCTGTTTTTCTGCATAATGAAAGCCCCCAACCATTTGGTCTCTCTCAAAATATGTATTGAAACTTGGTCATTACATTTGTGCTTATCATCGGAAGTATCTGGGAAAGGGGTATTTTTAGTCAAGACATGAAGAGGGCGCGTTGTAAATCAATATTTCCTCTGAATTTAGATTAGGGGTGGATAATTTGAGATGCAAGGGACAACTGAGGCCATGTCTCCAATTATTTACTTTATTTTTATTTATCGCATTTCTATACCAGCCAATAGCCGAAGCTCTCTGGGCAGTTCACAAACTTAAAACCATAAAATACAATAACACAGTAAAGCATAATATAAAAACCTTAAGTTAAAAAAAAGAATAAAACCAAAGTAAAAACCAGCAGCAGTGCAAAGATCTAAAAGTGCACTAATGCAGTTTGGGGTGCGGTTTGGGGTTAATGAAAGTCTAAAAAGCCTAGGAAAATAAACAGGTTTTCACGTGGCACCAAAAAGACCACAATATAGGCACTAGGCAGGCCTCTCTGGGGAGGGCATTCCACATCTAGGGTGCCACCACTGAAAAGGCCCTCTCCTTAGTGGCCTCACCTCACCTCATTCTGCAAGGGCACCCAGAGAAGAGCCTCCGAAGATGATCTTAGGGTCTGGGCAGGTATATCTTTCCGCTGTGCTTCTTATAAGTGCCCAATGCTCTCCCCCCCCCCCCCCGGTTAATTTGCGTCTGCCATGCCTTGGGCCTGACCTCAATTGTACTTTTGTGGGCAGCATCAACTGAAGCTGCAATGCTGTGCACACTTACCGTACCTGAGAGTAATTCCCGCTAAACTCAGTAGGACGTAACTTCTGAACGGACATGCATAGAATTGCATTGTAAGTCCTGTTTCACACATGCATGATTTTCACTTGGTGACTGTAACATCGAGTATTAATTTTTCAAGTGCAAATAGGCTAACATAGATATAACACCCTACTTCCCCATGTCCTCTCCTATCATTGCCAGCACAGTGCTTTTGCTGAGCATTAAGTGCAGAGAAACCTAGTGATGTCTATATGCATGTGTGAACCATTCTTCAGTGTGGTGTGTCGACGAACCAGGGTACCATGGGTATTTTGTGGGGGAGAACCTGGTGCCTATGTGGAAAGTCTTGCGGTGGTTTCTTCTCTGCTGCACTCTGCTTTTGCCTGCTGAACAGGAAGAACCAGAGCTCTGTGGTAGACCACTAAGGTGGCCAGATACAAAAGGGAACAGGGCTTTTGCACCTTTCATAGGTCTGTAGAAGAGGGAATTCCTCCTTCTTTTAAAAGGTGCATCATGAAACTATTAAAAAGTGCAGGAGCCCTGCCCTCTTTTTCATCTGGCCACCCTATAAGGGTTCATTCTTTGCCTGTAGGAGGTCCCAGGTGCAATCTCTGGCATCTCAGCTTTAAAAATATAAGGTTCAGAAGTATAGCAGATAACAGCAAAAACCTCTGCATGAGACCCTGGAGAGCTTCTGCCGGTTAGAGTAGGCCATATTGGGCTAGAGAGACAAATAGTCTTACAGTAATACAGTCATGCCTTGGATTGAGAGCATAATTTGTTCCGGAAACGTGCTTGTAATCCAAAACACTCTTATATCAAAATGAAATCCCCCCAAAAAAATTTGTACAGAGATTGTACAGTAATACCTTGAATTGCAAGTAACTTGGTTTGAGAGCGTTTTGCAAGACAAGCAAATTTTTAAATATTTACCATATTTAATTTTTTTTTACTTGATATACAAGCAAGCGACATCTTGCAATACAAGTACTGTAGTACAGCTTAAATTTAAAATCTCTGTACAGATTTTTTGGGGGGATTTCGTTTTGATATAACAGTGTTTTGGATTACAAGCACGTTTCCAGAACGAATTATGCTCTCAATCCGAGGCATGACTGTATCTGGTATAAGACAGCTTGCTAGGAAAAGTGTTTCCTCTCTGTGTGGAATCTTTGAGAGGAAAGATAGACCTGCAGGACAATCCTGTAACTTTAATAGCTTTGTGGAAGGAAGAAGTTCAACAGACATAGCTGTTTCTCCTACATGACAGAAGCGGCTTCTGTTGAACTTTCTGTCATGCAGCTTATTAAAAGCATAAGCAGGCAGTGTGTACTCTTATACCGTACTTAAAAATAAAACAAAACAGGGTTCCGGTCCTTATGACTGTGGAAATATTATTGAAAAGAGACAGTCTTAGGGGTGTGGGAAGAAGCCTCTCTGCTCTGTATGGCTAATAGGGGCTGTTCACACATAACTGTGACATTTGATAGCGAATTGTGAATTAATTAACCCACAGATGGTGGGGATGTGCGCAAGCTGTTTCCAGCAACAACCTATGAATGTGGCATATGTTCTTTGTTACTATGATGTCCAAACTCAGACACTTTGCATTGTTTGTGGGTTAAATATTATATTATATTATATCTATTATATTTATACCCCACCTTTTTTCCTGCAAGGAACCCAAGGCAGCTTACATAATCCTCCTCCTTTCCATTTTATCCTCACAACAACCCTGTGAGGTAGGTTAGGCTGAGAGTCAGTGACTGGCCCAAAGTCACCCAGTGAGGTTCATGGCTGAGAGGGGACTAGAACCCAGATCTCCAGAGTCCCAGTTCAACATTCTAACCACTACGCCACACTGGCTCTCAGCTCCCAAAGTTAACCCATGGGTTGTTCTAACCCACAGCCGACTCAGAGTGCCTGGGTTTTGACATCATGGTAACAATCTACGAATGCCTCATTTGTAGGTTGTTGCTAGAAATGTCCTCTCAATTCATTAACCCACAATTTGCCACTGAACGCCACCATTACATGCGAACAAGGTCTATCTCTCTCTCTCTCTCATGGCTTCCATTCATTCATCTCACTGTTTATGTATCCTTTGTTTATCTGTACTTCTCCTCCTATGACCACATATCCTGTGGCTGAAAAAATTGCAAGTTTGTACAAATTATTTTTTAAAGAATGCATATAAGGTGAGAAAATGTTTTTTTAAAATTTTGCACAGGTTTTTTTTAAATGGCCGTAATTCTGTTTTTGAATTTCCCTCAAATAAAGGTTTCCTTATTTATAGGCTTGCAATTGAGCATGAAGGAAAGACATTTAAACACAGAGGAACCTAGAAAGTTGCCTTATACTGAGTCAGACCCATGTTGCTCAGCATTGTCCACACTGAATGGCAGAAGCACCTCAGGATTTCAGAGAGGAGTCTTTTCCAGCCCTGAGTTGCCAGGATCAAATCCGAGACCTCTGCATTACAAAACATGCCTAAAACGAAAAGGAATTGTAAGGAGCTCCAAAAGGATCTCTCCAAACTGGGAGAATGGGCATCAAAATGGCCAATCGGTCCAGTGTAAGCAAGTGTAAAGTGATGCACATTTGGGCAAAAAATCCCAACTTCAGGTATAATCTGATGGGATCTGAGCTAGCGGTGACTGACCAAGAAGAAGATCTTGGGGTTGTGGTGGACAGCTCAATGAAAATGTCGACCCAGTGTGCAGCTGCTGTAAAAAAGGCAAACTCCATGTGAGGCATAATTAGGAAAGGAATTGATAATAAAACTGCCAGATCCTACTGCCCTTATACAAATCTATGGTGCGACCGCACTGAGAATACTGTGTACAGTCCTGGTCACTGCTCCTAAAAAAGGATATTGTAGAGTTGGAAAAAGTGCAGAAAGGGGCAACTAAAATGGTCAACAGGGCTGGAGCAACTCCCCTATGAGGAAAGCTTACAACAGCTGAGATTGTTCAGCTTAGAAAAATGGCAATTAAGAGGAGACATGATAGAGGTGCACAAAATGATGTAGGGTGTGGAGAAAGTGCATAGGGATGAGGCTGATTGGTGGGAGATTTAGGACAGATAAAAGGAAGTACTTCTTCACACAACACATGGTTAAACTATGGAATTCACTTCCACAAGATGTAGTGATGGCCACCAATTTGGAGGGCTTTAAAAGGGGATTGGACAAATTCCTGGAGGATATGGCTACTAGTCCTGATGGCAATACGCTACCTCCAGCATCAGAGGCAGTATGCCTATGTACACCAGTTGCAGGGGAACATGGGTGAGAGGACACTGTTGCACTCATGTTCTGCTCGTGGGTTCCCATGGGCAGCTGGCTGGCCACTGTGTGATCAGAATCCTGGACTAAATAGGCATTTAGTCTGATCCAGCATGGCTCTTCTTATGTTCTTATGTGCTCAGCTATTGACGTATGGAGCTTCTCCTGTACAGCAATGTTCCTTTCTGAGTTTTTGGGTGCTTCCAGATGAAGTTTTTATTGTGCAATTGCCCTGCCTAATTCACAGAATTTTACAGGGGGCCCAGACAGCAGCATCTTCTATTTGTAACCCTCCCTTCTTCTTTTCTGACCAGCAAAAACATTTGTTAAGGAGGAAAAGATGGAATAGCTGTAGAATGCCTTCTGATTGGTAGCGCTCTGAGCAATCCATCTGGAAGCACCGTTTGTGTTTTATATAGAAACACTGCCACTTTACCCAATAGTACAGAATAGGCGGCATTCATGTGTGGTTTTCACTTGCTGGGTTCAACAGGAAAGCAATCCTGTCCCTCCTTGGCATCTTTGTTTTAATTATTGGGGAACTTCAGAGTGGCACATTTCAGTTCTTTCTGAGAACAAATGTTTGCCCTCCTGAATCTGACCAAGGGTCCATTCCAGCAGCATTCTGTGTCCAACAGTGGCCATCCAGCTGCTTATTTATGTATCTATTAGCAATATTTTTATTCCGCTTCTCATTTGAAACAAATCCTGAAGTGGTTTTCAAAAGAATAAAAACAAACAGACAAAAACTGCACACACACATATACATACACACAAAATGAGAGCCAGTGTGGCGTAGTGGTTAGAGTGTTGGACTGGGACTTGGGAGATCCGGGTTCTAGTCTCCGCTCGGCCATGAAACTCACTGGGTGACTTTGGGCCAGTCACTGACTCTCAGCCTAACCTACCTCACAGGGTTGTTGTGAGGATAAAATGGAGAGGAGGAGGAGGAGGATTATGTAAGCCACCTTGGGTTCCTTTCAGGAAAAGAGGCGGGGTATAAATATAATAAATAAATAATATAATATAATATAATATAATATAATGAGGCTGCTACAAAGCTAGCTCATGGCGGGGGGGTGGGGAGCCAAAGAGATAGCTTACAAGCAGGAGTGGTGCAAAATGTGCCGTGTCTGAAAGCCACCCATTCCCTGCCCCTCTCCCCCTTCAGTGCCTCGCTCTGAGGGGTCTTTCCACAGAGCAGATCACTGTGGATGGGGTGGCCCTGAAGACCACTTGTGCTGCTGTGGCACAGGCAGTCTCCAGGGCCACCTTTCCCACAAGGCCTTGCTCTGAGGAAGGATCCCCTCGGAGCAAGGCATTTGGCCCTGGTATGCTCTCTGGAAAGCTGCACCAGCTACTTTCCTGCTGCAGCAGTGCCACAGTAGGAGAGCGGACAGCATGGCTCTCCAGAGAGTCTGCTCATCTGATGTCTCTGCGCGCCTCCCAGCTTGGCCAATGAAAGGCTTGCCTCTTGTTCTAGAGATAGACTTGGACAAGCTAATGAGCTTCATTTAATGACCAGAGCTTACCTGCACAGGTTGAGTGTGGAATTAGGCAATGCATTATAGTGAATATTGGGCTGCCATGAAACAGGAAGCCCTTTTAATGTTGCCAGAATTCTTAAACCCTCAGGGGGACTGGGTAAAAATGTTGTGTTTCATAGCTGTTTTGTATGTCAAGGACATACTGTTAATAGATACTCAGTTTTGTATCACAAGCCCCGAGTGCAGAGGGATTGGAATTCTTTGTTTTATTTTAATGAAGTGTGGAGCACAGGCGCAGTGGGGAAATTATGCAGATGGCTACAAAAAAGGAGGCTTTAATGAGTCCATTCAGGCATACAAGCATGCAGTTGATATTAAAGTTATCTTGGCTTGTTTTGCTGAACTTTGCAAAGAGGCAAGTTTGCTGATCCTATTTTTTCATGTAGAAATGGATGAGATTACAGGGTGTGGGGGGGTGGTTTGAGAGAGGGGTATCATTAAAAATATATATTTTTAAGAAGCTATACATATTTACTACTTGGATTTATAAATCCTACTATTGCAGGGGCACAGAACAGACTAAGGCTGCAATCCTATATATGCTTAACTTGGAAATAAGTCCCATTGAACTCATTGAGACTTGCTTCTGAGTAGATATGCATAGGATTGTGCTGTATAGCTGCAATCCTAAAAACACTTGCCCAGAAGCAAGCCAGACTGAACATAGTGCGACTTATTTCTGAGTATACATGTATAAGCAGGGGTGGGCAACTTGTGGCCCTCCAGATGTGTTGGCCTACAACTCACATCATCCCTCACCATTGGCCATGCTGGCTGGGGCTGATGGAAATTGTAGGCCGAAATATCTGGAGGACCACAAGTTGTTTACCCTTGATATATAGGATTGCATTGTTGATTAATTGTATACATTTTAGTTGATTAATTAAATTACATTCATATGTGAGGTGTGTGTGTGTGTATGAGGATCTGCATCCCTACACATGAATGATTCCAAAGTAAGAACCTGATTCTAAGGCCTTGCTAGCCTTTTCAGTAATCTGGTCCTGGTCAAGATGGTCTCAATCTCCATCATCAGAAAAAAAAAAATCAAGCACAGGGCCAAGTAAGATATTCTCAGTTGTTCCACATCCTTTCTGCAGACTACCTGAATGGAGCTTGCAGACCACCGGTGGTCCACCTATGCAGTCATTCACAATAGCTTCCCATTTAGTCCGAACTAGTAAACCACTGTTAACAGCTTCAGAACCATCAGTATATTAAACCATGGTTTGAAGTTGGTTTAATATCCTGGCTTGTTCTGAAGCATATAACCATAGTTTCCCAGTTCAGACAAAATGGGAAAATATGCTTAATGGAAGGCTTCTTGGTTTGTTTTTAGTTTGTGCGGAAAGAAGAGTGGAGTGGCTGTGTTCGTGCCCAAAGGCTAGTTCATATCTAGACTTATTAAGCTGAGATATTGATCATCTGAACGGGGCCCATGTGCATATAATGACAAGATAATGTGCATTTTGTATATATACAATATGTATATTGTAGGCTGGCAAACAAACTTCAATCACGACAGATGCAGGCAGTGGTAAAAAGGACTATATAAAGAAAATAATACATGGTACTTTGTGACAAATGAAAATGCATATGTTTTAACAAAATCACCTTGCAGAGAATGCCTCAGGTAGATTAGCAGCTGATTAAACTTATCAGTCAGGTGAAACAATCATGTGTGTATTCTAATCTGTTCATGGACTTTGAACGCTGCAGCTATTTTGCTGAAACAAAGACTTATGATGGCTGGTATTCTAATCACAGATGTTTAGTTACTTATTAAATCTGCAAAACTCTTGCACCAAAGTTAGTAACTTGACTTGTGCGTGTGGCAGCAGGGGTGGGGTGCTGTTGGTGGGCAAGAATAAGCATTTTGACAATTTTTTTTGTTTACATAGAAATGTATATCCTGTTCCCCCCTTCAAAGCGGAGGTGCCCCAATCAGATAAAAATAGTAAACCAATAATCAACATCATCAAAAAACTAAACAAAAAAACAGACCGTGGAAACGCAGAAAGCAGCAATAAAACACTAAAACTGGCACGCCTAAAAAGAACCTAAAGAAAACAAATCTGGGCTGCAGAAAGATTAAAGTCTCATTGGAAAATAAGTGTTTTTTCAGAGAGCGATGGAACACTGGCTAAAAACACTTACCCAGAAGCAAGCCCCACTAAACATAGTACGACTTATTTCTATAGCGGGGTGGGCAACTCTCCAGATGTTTTGACCTACAATTCACATCATCCCTCTCTATTGGCTATACTGGCTCAGGCTGATGGAAATTGTAGGCCAAAATATCTGGAGGACTACAAATTGTCTACCCCTGAAGTACAGGATTGCATTGTTACTCAACTGTATAAATTTTAGTTGATTAATGAAATTATATTCACATGTGAGCAATATATATATATATATATATATGAGTATCTGAATGATGGAATCACGAATGATTCCAAAGTAAGAACCTGATTATAAGTATGTCTACCTAGAAGTAAGTCCCACTAAATTTGGACAGCCCAATTGTTGGACTGGTTCATAAATGCGTATGCATCACTTGCTGGGTGTGTGAATTGATTCCAATGAGTTGACTCCAGTGGCTAAGAGGGAGAAAGCATAAGCTCCTGGGTCAGAGAAGACCGCATTCCTGGTGCCACAGCAGAAAAGGCACTCACAGATGCTGGGGATACATACGGTAACTCTCTGAAGACAAAGGGGAGGTTCAAAGAGGCCCTGCCAGATGGCTTCAGTGAGTAGCTAGATTCATATGGGAAGGAAAGGGGTCCTTTAGGTACTGTGGTCCTAAGCCATTTTTTGGCACTTTAGTGCTGGCTTTTAAACAGACCTTGGAAACCCATTTATTCCATGCTGCTTTTCATTAAGATGCTGAACTTTTTAATATTTTATATTGCTGCTGGTTTTAAACTTCTCTTCCTAGCTGTTTAAATTAATAAGGAGTACAGTGCTAGTTCTGAAAGGTTTCAACTGCTGTTTTAACTTTGGTTGTATCTTATTGGAATGTTTTATCCTGCTTATGAAAGACTGTATTCTCCCTTATGAGCCTGCCCGTACCCTGAGATCTTCAGGAGAGGCCCTTCTTCTCTTGGTTCCACCACCATCACAGGCATGCCTGGCAAGAACGCAGCAGAGGGCTTTCTGGGTGGCTGCCCCAACACTCTGGAATTCCCTTCCCAGGGAGGCTAGTGTGGCTCCCTCCTTCTTATGTTTCCGGAGACAGGCAAAAACTTTTTTGTTCCAGCAGGAATAGTCTGGACCTGTGAGAATGTGATGGATTAGAACTGTTGTTCATATTGTTATCACTGTTTTAATTTTGATATTTTATATAATTTTACTATTATAGATGATTTAATTATATTTTTAACTTTTGTATACTATTTATATGTTTTAATTGTACAAGTTTTAAAGCCCCATTGAAAGGGCTGCTGGGCTGGTGTTCTGCCAAATAGGTAGAGTACAAGTCATTCATATAAATCCGGAGTGTTGAAACTCCTTCAGCCCAAAGGCTGAATTCAATTTCGGAGAAGCTCTCAGGGGCCTCATTCCAGTGGTGCGTGGGGGCAAAGGCAAAAGCAGGGAGAGGAGACAATACCAAAAACACCATTATATTTTAGCTTACTTTATTCCCAACTCAAGGATGGAAAGCGGAATATCGGTGGTCAGTATAAGAGGCTTAAAGATGTTCTTAAGACTAATCTAAAAAAATGCAATATAAACATCGAAAACTGGGAAGCTCTGGCCCATGAACGATCTAAATGGAGGTTGGCCTTTCACAAAGGTTCCATGGACTTTGAAGAAGCCCGAGTGCAAGATGAAAGGGAGAAATGTGCTAAGCAAAAAGCACATCAAACGAATCCTTTACAGGACCATCTTCCATCTGGTAACCTGTGTCCTCACTGTGGGAAGCTGTGTGGATCTAGAATTGGCTTCCACAGTCACTTACAGACCCATCACTAGAGTCTACACATTTTTTTTAGAATTTCATCCTTTTATAATTTTCTTTTTGTAATTTTATCCTGGAAGACAATCTTACTTGGTCACAAGTGATCGCCTACTACTATTTTAGCTTAAAGTTCTTACTGCCAGTAACTAAGCCTTAGGAGAGACTTTTCAACCTTTTAGAATGGGAAAAACTGTGCAAAAGCTAGGAAACCACCAAATGATTGGTAGGGGGAAGGAGGCATGGCCATCTGGGGAATCCCAGAGAGCCATATTTGACCCCAAGGTGGGCCGAATTTGGCCAACGGGTCTGAGGTTCAACACCCCTGATGTGATTTAAAAAATGTGGAAACATTCCTCCTTTTAATTCTTCCATACAGGGCACTAATCCCCAGACTCCTGGCAGAAAACTGCTAGTGCACTGCAAACAGATTAATTAATATTATAACAAAAGGGTCCTACCAGTCCAAAGTACTCACCCATGGAGGAGGGTACCTGTGGCATCTTTGCATGATTAGGTGCTCTGGCCTTGCCTCTTTCTAATCCGCCTCTGCTGTGGGCGGGTGATTCCACAGTGTCCATCACTCCTGATACAGAGGCACAGCTGAATGTTCCTCCTGCCCTTGTGGAGACACACCCAGAACAGGGACTCATGCAGAACCACGGTATAGGGGAGCTCCTCTGATGTTGAGCAGTTCTTACTTTTAGAGGCTGTAATGGTGAAGTGCGCTTCCAGTTTTAATTCGGAAGAAAGCCTCTACTATCGGAAGTGTGGGAGATGCCGATGTAGGCACTTGTAAAAGATTGATGTTATCTATGAAACTGCTGGGGGAGGAGTCATCCAGGGCTTTAGAGTGCAGTGTCACTAATATGCTGATGACACCCAACTCTACTTACTTACTTACTTATTTATTATATTATATTTATACTCTGCCTTTTTTCCTGCAAGGAACCCAAGGCAGCTTACATAATCGTCCTCCTCCTCCTCTCCATTTTATCCTCACAACAACCCTGTGAGGTAGGTTAGGCTGAGAGTCAGTGACTGGCCCAAAGTCACCCAGTGAGTTTCATGGCCGAACGGGGACTAGAACCTTCTCTTTTCCATCGCATTCCAGAGAGGTTCAGCTTAAGTTGCCCAGCTCAACTTCTGTTTTTATCAGGGAGTCTGTTGCAGCAAGTCCTTGGGTTTTTCCAACCAAGGCTGAGTTTGACAAATCACAAAAGGTAACAGGTGAAGAAGAGTTGGTTGGTTTCCATCTGCTGCTGTCTTAAAATGGTTTTGTTTTGTTTTTTAATTGTTTGTTTGGCTCCCACTTACTGGAATAACTGCACCTACCAGATAAATCTTCACATGTCCTGTGTATTGCCCTTTTCTGAGAATGCAAGGATGTAGTCTTCTTTCTTTTACTTTGCTTAATATATTTTTTAAAAGCAATGAAAATTTCTAGCTGAACTTCTTTTCCATCCCCCCCCCCCCCTGGCTTACATTCCTGAGCATCAGACGCACGGCAAATTGGTTTCTGTTAAGTGATATTAAAAATTAAAATAACAGAAAAGCACGGCTCACCTCCCCTGCCTTGTATTTGTTTCCACCTCATCCAGTCTATGCTTTAAAAAAGCATTTAATTGGTGTTCAGCAGCATCATTAGCATATAGGTCAATTAGCTTATAGCATAGTGACACAAGTTTAAAAAAACATAATTATATTTCATTACCAAGAGAGTCCTGCTACCTAATTTTACATTTATCTTCTGAAGCACAGTGCAAAGCTTCACCTCTAGAGATGTGATGGGTGGCCACACCTTACTTTTTTGCTTTTAGATTGAATTTTAAAAGTCCAATAGACCAGTGTTCTCCAACCTTGGGTCCCCAGATGTTTTTGGCCTACAACTCCCAGCATGCCCCAGCCAGCTATGCTGGCTGGGGCATGCTGGGAGTTGTAGGCCAAAAACATCTGGGGACCCAAGGTTGGAGAACACTGTAATAGAGGACATTTCAGTTCTTAATCTTGTGTCCAAAAAAAAAATGAAGTCAGGCATTTTGTAAGCACGTGAAGCTGCTTTATACGTAAGAAGAGTTATGCTGGATCAGACCAAAGGACTATTGAGTCCAGCATTCTGTTCACAAAGCAGCCGACCAGATGCCTCTGGGAAACCCACAAGCAGGGCATGAGTGGAACAGCACCCTCCTGCTCATGTTCCCCAGCAACCGGCATACAGAGGAATACTGCCTCCAATACTGTAGGTAATATATAGCCATCGTGACCAGTATCCATTGATTGCTTTATCCTCTGCCAGTTTGTCTAATCCCCTCCCCTGTTAAAGCTGGCCCAAGTCGGTGCAAGTCACTACATCTTGTGGAAGTGAATTCCATAGTTTAACTATGGACCATTTAACTGTGGACCATAGTTTAACAATATGGACCATTGGTCCATCTAGCCTAGTGATATTCATTCACATAATATTTTAAAGCTTTGTTGTAGTATTTGTAATGCACAATTATTTATATAGGACCATCCATGTACATGCCCTTTACATAGAAAAGTCAGGGCAAATGTCCACCACCCACCTTCATTAGACCTTCAGGGACATTCTTGGGAGGCAATGAAAGATACCTGACTTTGGGGTAGGGGAGGAACCAGTAAACATACAGTTACGAGGTGGTCTGTGGAAGTAGCCAACATTTTCCCACTATGATATTCCTGGAAACAACACTACATCACTGTGTAACATCCTTCCCAGTGGGACATTCCAGCCCCATTTTGAAAGTGTGAGGCAGCAGTTGGGCTTGTTACCTTTACTTGCAGCAGCTTTCACCTTTAACTTTTTATAAAGAAGGTTTTAATGAAATGAAGAAGAAAAAAGCCTTTGGACCGCATCTTAACTGTAAATTTACAAATTACCCCCACCCCACCTGAGGTTTCACCACCCCAACCTGAATGTCTGCCCCCCTTCTTTGGGAGTGTTTTCGCTATCCCTGAATGTGGAGAAATTCGGGGTGGGGTGTCAGACATTTGGATCAGTCTCAGCTGAAGGAGTAAGGGCAGTGATATGGATTTTCTGGAAAATTTTGAATTGGAAAATTTTCCTATGCAAATTATGGTCATTTGCATTGGAAAAAAATCAGTTTGTATCAGAAAAAAATTGGTGTGCATCAGAAAGTCACTAGAAAGTAATCTAATTTAGCGTGATTATCTTGTATTTTGTCCCAGTTATTTGACCTGAAATGTCTGAAGTTTCACCAAACATATGCCTCCCCTTTCTCGGGGAGGGTTTTTGCTATCCCTCAATTTGGAGGCATTTGGTGGGGTCGAACATTTGGATCAGTCTTAGCTAGATGAGAAAAAGGTCACAGGCAGGTATGTGTCAGGATATACAAGTGGAGAGATAAGGGGAGGGGCCAGGCAAAACATGGAGGATTTTCATAGATTTCATAGATCATAGAGTTAGAAGGAGCCTACAAGGCTATCGAGTCCAACCCCCTGCTCAGTGCAGGAAACTAGAGGAGGGGTCTCCCATCCAAGTAATAACCAGGCTTGACCCTGCTTAGCTTTCCATGCTCAAGACAAGCTGAGTCAGTGTAAGCCACAGGCAGATAAGGATGCAAAGTTTGTCCAGGATTTTTGGAACACTGTGTGTGGAGACATGCTTCCTTGAATGGCTTGCTCTCATGATAAGCAGATAATACCTGCAAGAGCAGAGCTCCAAGGAGAAGTAGTTATTAGCTGACCAGTTTAGCAAGACATCAATAGTAAGTCTACCGAGGCCATCCATAAAAATATTAAGAACTAACTGAAAAAGATTAGAGTTTACAGTTTAAAGCTAACACTGCACCTCTAAAAATGGCAGCATTGTTGTAATATATGTAGCTTAGGGTGCAATCCTATGCACATTTAGACAAAAAAAATATCCTACAACTCCCAACATTCCCATCCAGCATTGATGCTGGGAGTTGTATGCCTTTTTTCTGTCTAAACATGCATAGGATTGCACCTTTAATGTCTAACTGGTTCCTTTGAAAACTATGGCATGGACATCTGAGTCTGGTCTGTGAACCCTACAATTTGTCACACAGCCTAAGTAGGGTGTAAATACATTTGGTCCCCATGGTGGAAGGTTGGTGTTGAAGCTCCAAATGGAACCCATGGGAAAACTGCCAAGGATGAGAGAGGTGTAGAGAGTCTCCAGGTTGCTTGTTGAGGCCATGGGTATATGAATTTTGTTGGGGTGGGAAATTGTTTTTTCAGCTGAGTCTTGTGCTTAACTCTTATCAGATTAAGAGTGTATATAATTAGTAGTCAATTAGCTCTGTATAGCATGGGAACTCCTATGCTGTTAACCTTGTGCTGATATGTGGTAAGAGAAAGGATGTAACGCAACCACCACAGGTGCTGAAAGTTTTGATTGTTTTCCTGTGTATAGCAGACTGAGTTGAGAAACCAGCTGCGAGGCCAGTATTACCTGCTGGTTTTCTGCTCTGATTTCTCCTCAGGCTTGCCGATCCTTAACCTTTGGGACCTCGATTTTCAGGGGAGGGATGTTCCATCTATAATGGGAGATGCCAACATTCCAAGAAGATGCATACAGATCTCTCCCTAAGCCTCACCCTCCCCTGTTGCTACCACTTCTGCTACTCCATCAGCCACTTCTACCTTTCTGCCCTATTCTTCTACCCCATCAGCGATGCCTCCTTCCATCATGTCCTCAGATTCAAAACTGTACAAAAGCCGGGAAACCACCACATGATTGGTAATTGGGGGGAAGTGGGTGGGCCCAAGGGCAGGGATGTGCCGAAACAGGGAAATGCAGCTTGTTTGAACGCAACAGATTTCCTGCCTGCTTCCGATCCAATGATCGGAAGCGGGCCAAGTTGGGGGTGGGTTGCAGGCTTCCATCTCTAAGATGGAAATTTGCAATCCAAAAACACATGGATGTAGTGCGATTTGCACAAAATTGGCTGATTTGCGCAAATCAGAAGCCAAAAACCACATGGTTTTAGCACAATTTCCACACATCGCGCTAGAACCATGTGGTTTTCAGCTTCCAATTTACACAAATCGGCCGATTTTGTGCAAATTTCCGTAGCGGGTTTTTAAAAAATGTGCAAATCACAGCCTGTCTTAGAGATGGAAGTCCGCAAGTTTGCTTGACTCGCACCACAGTGAGTTGGCGCAAGCGCAGGGCTGATGAACCAAAATCGGGGGGCGGGTCGTGAAAATCTGTCGAATTTTCACCCCCTTATCGGATTCCTCACACATCCCTAGCCAAGGGAAAGGAGGGCGGCCATTTAGGGGACCCTGGGGAATTGCATTGGGGACCCCAGGAGGGCCGGGTTTCACTCCCAGGCCTGAGGTTCCCCAACCCTGGTTTAAAGAATACATGAGGGAGAGTGAGGACAAGCATGCTAGTTCTATATCCTCCATCACCGTTTTCATCACCCTCCACAGGTTGAGGGGAAATGTCTGAAGCAGGGAGCCTTATCGAGCCGTGTAGGTTCCCCACATGATTTAGGGCCAAACAGACATTACTTTAAACATGTGTCTAGCAACTGTGTCTTTTTGTTTTCATTTTTACTTTAGAATAGGTGCAAGGGACCCAATCCAGATCTTAAAAGCACCCCCCCCCCATTCCCCATGCTAGGAACCCAATCTGGATTGGGGGCCCTGTGCCTAGTCTAGAGTAAAATAAAATAAAATTTAAAGACATAGCTGCTAGACACACATTTAAAATACCTTCTGTTTTGGCCCTTAGAACCCTGAAGAATCACTTCATTTCCTGTTCGTGAGGACTAGATGTATGAGTGAACTTTAACGTGGAACTTCCTGATCTAGACCTTTTTCAGTTTCCCTTTGGGAATATGGGGATATCTACCTTGCAGGGCCATTGAATGGGTAATAGAGATGATGATGATTTGCAGCTAAATGAGAATTTGAAGGAACCTAGATTCCACCTAAACATCAGGAAAAATTTCCTGACTGTCAGAGCAATAAGACAATGGAATCAACTACCTAGGGAGGTCGTGGGCTCTCCAACTCTGGAGGCATTCAAGGTGCAGCTGGACAGACATCTGTCAGAGATGCTTTGACCTAGATTCCTGCATTGAGCAGGGGGTTGGACTCGATGGCCTTGTAGGCCCCTTCCAACTCTACTTTTCTATGATTCTATGAAGCTAAGTATCCTGCTGATCTCAGTGTTACCTGCACACAGTTATTTTTATCTGGATTGCACCATATTGCTTCAAGGTATAAAGGGGGGGCGATAATAACTATTAGATTTTGGTATTATTCATATCATACTGTTGATGCCTAGCAGCGAGCGTAGATATCTCTCAACAGAACTCTTAGCACTCATGCCAAACTACAAACAAACCATTTCAAGTTGAATCTTCCCCGGCATCCGTATTTGATTTCTTTCCAGTAAGGTCAGCCAGTGAGGTGGAAATGATTAAGATCACACATCAGCAGTTGTCCATCCATCATATTGTAGAAGTCTGACGAATTCAGTGTTGGCAGAAAACACACTTCTGATAGATGAAACCGAAGATCATGCTATTAATGCCTTCCCGTGCTGTATTTTTTATGGACGGAATATTAATTGGAGAGAGTGAGTTTGTGTTTTCCATGGAAGTAGTGAAGGATGACGTCTGTATAGACCAGTTCAGTGGCTGGTGGAAAAATTGAATGTTTGTAAAGGAGCGGCATCCTATTTTGGAGCGGGGCAGAGAGAGATTATTTTTTAAGAACAGTGTTTACCCTGTAGCGCAGGTCTGCACAGCATATGTGCCACTAAGCAGAAAGCAGTCCACCAGATACAGGTTGTGGCTTGCCAGGTGTTTGACAGCTCCCTGTTTTTCAGTCCAGGCAATTACCAGAATCAGGAGATTTACTGAGTCCCTGCTGGGCAATCGTACATGGCTGTTGGGCTATACTTAGCCCCACTTCTGCTGTTGTCCTCATAGGTGTTATAAGGGCGCAGTCCTATGCAAGTTTGGACAGAAAAAAGGCCTACAACTCCCAGCATGCCCCAGCCAGCTATTAACCGCGATTAAGGGGAAGGGAGGGGCTGAACTTCTGGCTCTGCCCGCACCTCTGCACATTGAGGACTCATTGAGGTTTCTCCACACAATTAGGAACCCTGCACAATTGAGGTTCCCGATGGTGTAGAGGAGTCCCCACAAGTACAGATGTCTTCACCTTTATCAGCCATTCTTTATCCCTAGGGAATTGTAGTTCGGGGCAGTGGGGTGGGGGGAGAGATCTCTCTCAACAGAATCCTTAGAGCCAAACGAAATGTTCTTCTGTTCATGCATAGTGAAGCTATGCATGATAGGTTTCCTTACTCAAGTGTAAACGTGCATGGCCCTGATTCGGATCAGGACTGCAGAGTTCGGGAGGGTGTTAAACCTTCCCCTCACCTGTTTTTGTCCTGAAATTACACACACACACACACACACACACACAGGGGAGGCTGCTGACGCCGATGTCAGTGGGGCTCCTTATCTGTTGCAGCTTTTATTCTGAGCTTTATAGGAGCTATCCATGGTGGTGAACCTATTTTGGGGTTGGTGTACAGCACCACGGATAGCTCCTATAAAGCTCAGAATAAAAGCTGCAATGGATGAGGAGCCCCACTGACATAGGAGTCACCCGCCTCCCCAGACACACACACACACACACACACACACACACACCCTGTGGAGTCAATGGAAGCTTTTTTAAAAAAAACACTCCCCCCCCCCCCCGCAGAATCTCAGAACAAAAATGGGTGGTGCTGAGGAAAGACTTAACCCCCCTCTTGCAAAGCTGCGGTCCCGATCAGAACTGCTCTGCACATGCTTACACTGGAGTAAAGAAATCTATCACGCGTAGCTTCTCTATGCATGATTAGAAAAACGTTTAGTTTGGCCCTTAGCACGGGCACTGAACTACAGTTCTCAGGATTTATTTTTTTTTAGGGAAGCCGTGATAGTTCAACTAGTGTTTCAACATTTGTAGTGGTGTATTCTCGCTCGCACCCTTTCTCCTTCTTCCTCACCCTGTTTTCCTACATTTCTCTTAAAATAACAATTTATTATAATTATATTTATGCCCCGCCTTTTTTCCGGCAAGGAACCCAAGGCGGCTTACATAATCACAGGTGTCCTTGAGTCCCCAGATGTTTTTGGCCTACAACTCCCAGCATGCCCCAGCCAGCGTAGGAGAGTTGTAGGCCAAAAACATCTGGGGACCCAAGGTTGGAGAACACTGCTGCTAGTTGATGGCCAATAAAGTAAAATGCTTGTATGAATGAACTTTCTTACAGTCACAGTCTGCCATCTGAATGCATTCAAAGGGGCCAGCAAAGGAGGCGATGCCCCCAAAAAGTTTAAAACGGGATGCTTATATAACACGGAGGAGTATTATTTAGGTTTTTCACTCACTGTCTGTCCAAAAAAAACAAAAACAAAACCCCAGCCTTACACGTGCTCGTTTCTCCTCTTCCCCTCCCCCCACTATTCCAAACAGTATTACCCATTTTCATTCCACAGCTCTTTCATGCTGGCTGGGGGTGATGGGAGTTGTAGTCTAACATACCTAATGTCAGTAAGAGAGCCAGTGTGCCGTAGTGGTGAGAGTGTTGGACTGGGACTCGAAAGATCCGGGTTCTCGCCCCCACTCAGCCATGAAACTCACTTGGTGACTTTGGGCCAGTCACTGACTCTCAGCCTAGCCTACCTGACAGGGTTGTTGTGAGAATAAAATGCGGCGGGGGGGGGAAGGATTATGTAAGCACCTTGGGTTCCTTGCATGTAAAAAGGTGAGATATTAATGTAATAATAATAATAATAATAATAATAATAATAATAATAATAATATCAGGGGGCACCATGTTTGGGAGAGGCTGCCTCAGGTAATCCTGTACCATGTGACAGAACAGCTCTGAATGAGCCAAATGGAGAAATATTTCTTGGCCTTTTGTTTCTGAGTGGAATATGTGAAGGTATCGATAGAAAAACTGTCCGCCCTTTAAATTACTGGTCCCAGATTAAAAAGTGAATATAGCCGGGGGGGGGGGGCGTGAGGTGGCCAAATAAACAAATGAATGGCTAGTATTATGTAAATTCAGGCACTGTGAGGTACTGCCATCCACTTTCCAGTCAGCAACCTCTTTTTCTTCTTGCTTTACAGTGAGTAGGTTGTTGAGCGAGCAGAAGGAGAATTACCGTAAAAATGAATGTTAAACCGAGCAGACATCTCAGTTGATAAGTACAGAGATTTCATAGATCATAGAGTTGGAAGGAGCCTACAAGGCTATCGAGTCCAACCCCCTGCTCAATGCAGGAAACTAGAGGAGGGGTCTCCCATCCAAGTAACAACCAGGCTTGACCCTGCTTAGCTTTCCATGTACGTGACTGTGAGAGAGAGAGAGAAAGGCAAAGTAGTGAGAAAAGGACAGTTTAAATTCTTCGTCCTTCACTATGGACACTGAAGAAGAGGATCAACATAGTGTAACGGCGAATGAATTGATCTGAGAAATCCCCCAGTACAAATCCCACTCCTAGATATGAACTTGCCAGATAGACTTCCAGCAAGCCACTGTCATTCTGCCTCTTCTCTCTTTTTATGGGGAGAATAATGCTGACCTTCCTTACAGGGTTGGGTTGTGGGGTGGGGGGAAGACCTTTAAACTCAAAAAGTACTATGTAATGCAGAGGCATCATTTTTCAGCAGTTTTGTTTCTCTCTCGCGCTTCACATCTAAGAGGCAATTCTTCTATTGTTGTTTTTTTAATCATTTCTGTAGGACTTTTGATAGGCCATATCCTTAAAACCCTTCTCCTGCCTACAATATCACCTGTGGGGTGGGCAATCATAATTTTCATCCATTGTTACACTTCCCTATGTTTTGGTAGATGGCTGAAGACATCTAGAAAAGGACTGGAGACATGCCCCCTTCCTTTTCTTCTCTTGCTTCTTCTAACGGTACAAATTCAAAGTGCTGGTTTAACCTAGAAAACCGTACATGACTTGGGAACCCAATACATCAAGGACCGCCTCTCCCACTATGAACCTATCTGGTCCCTGAGCTCAGTTTCAGAGGCCTTTATCTGTGTGAGAGAAGCTTGGTGGGGGTGGCAGGTCGGGAATGGGCCTTTCCTGTGGTAGCCCCGCATTTATGGAACGCTGTCCCCAAGGAAGCCCGCCTGGTGCCGACACTATGTCTGCCTGGCACTGAAAAGAGGACACTTATTTTCCCAGGGATTTGGACATTAGTCGCGGCCTGATTGCTGTGGCCTGCTTTTGTGGTGTTCATTCTAGGCTGTGAGGGGGCGGGGGAGATTTTGTGTATTGTGGATGAGCACTTTCCATATCGTATTGCTTTTAGCTTATGTTTTTATGGTGTTAATTTGTATTTGTGTTATTGTGCTGATTATGGTTTATATAGATGTTGGGTCTTTTCTGTTATATTATGAATTTTGGTATTTGTGAGAGTCGCTTTGAGAGTGCTTTTTGCAATGGAACCAACACGTAAATTTAATAAATAAAATAATCATCATAATAAATGATCATAAACATTAATAAATAAATAAATGAGATGTGAAGGCCTGGGGGAAAAATGGAAAAATTCAGGGGGGAAACAGTTCCCCCCCCCAAAAAAAATATTCTGTTTTTTTCCCCCCCCGGCCTTCACAACTCTAAATAATAATAATAATAATAATAATAATAATAATAATAATAATAATAATAGCATAAAGTCAATCGCACATGCCGTGCGCATGCATTGGGATCCACCAGCCTTGTCTGGTGTACTACTAGGGCAGGGCTCTCCAACCTTGGGTCCCCAGGTGTTGCTGGACTACAGCTCCCAGAATCCCTTGCCATTAGCCATGCTGGCTGGGTATGCTGGGAGCTGTAGGCCAGCAACATCTGGGGACCCAAGGTTGGAGAGCCCTGCGCTAGGGGTTGAAGTTTTGGAGACTGCAAAAACTGAGGTGGGGGGTGGAGAGTCCAAGCCACTGGCAGGCCACACGATACGTGGCTGGCCGCCTGGCTAGCCGAGCTACAGCCCACTTGGTGCATCATGGCTTATGCTGGACTGCTCTAAAAGTTTTACACGAGACGGACATGGCATACTTGCATGCAACAACATGGTTGCTGCCTTTCTTTTACCAAAATGCTGACAGCCTGGATTCTTCTTCATGGTCTCTGTGCATCGCACACATAGGGGCTCTGTGCCTGCACTGAGACTCTTCAGGAAACTTCTAAAGCTGAGCAGTTTTAGGCAGGAACCCTTCCCCCACCGCAGGGCTGTGGAGTCGGAGTCGAGGAGTCGGAGTCGGAGGAAATTTTGGGTACCTGGAGTCGGAGTCGGCAAACAATGCACCGACTCCGACTCCGACTCCTACTGAATTTAGATTGGAATTTTTAAAAAAGCAAGTTTAAATGTCCCAATTCACAAAAAGTTATAATTAATGACTTCTCTACTGTAAGAATAAAGACCAATGCATGCAGTGCCTCACGTAACCGCAAAACGAACACGTTAAGTGACCGTGAAGAAGCATGCTTTTCATGTGCTTCACTATATGGCACACAACGCACAATTAGGAGCGGCAATACTTATACTTTCCATAGTGTTGTGTTCTGCTGTTACAGGGAATGCAGCGCCCATGGGTAACCTAGCCTCTCACTGATAAGGGATTAAGTAAATATGTTTTCTGCAGGACTAGAGACACTTGTATAAGTGAAGGGAATGGAGGGTCAATAGTTCAAGACTGAAGCTGTAAACCATTGGAAAAACTGCTGTCATTCAGCTAAGGCTATAAAAACTTGTAAACTCCGATTGTTAGCTTAAACTTTAAACATGACTATGGGATTCTACTAGGGAAATCATGTTTTATAATAAATGCCCCTCCTGGATCCTCCCACTGCCCTATCTTCAGCAGCAGATCAGCACACAAAAAGGAGAAGGCAGCAGCTTCTGCCCAACTACCTCGCATATTAATTAATTAATTAATTAGCATATTAATACAGAGGAGTCGGGGAGTCGGAGTCGGAGTCAGAAGTACAAAAAACTGAGGAGTCGGAGTCGGAACATTTATCTACCGACTCCACAGCCCTGCCCCACCGTCGTACTGAGCATGCTCCTAGCGGGTTCCCGCCTATTCTCTTAGCCCATCTTTGACTGCCATTGTGGCTGGACATTTCGGGAACTTTCTCTTACATCGGAAAGCTCACTGAGGATAATCGATATATTTTTTTTTCCTCCTTCTCTGTGTGTGTGTCATTTTTTCACCTCTTTCTGTTTGTTTTTTTTTCTTCCCCCCCCCCTTTTTGGTTCGTTGCTTTGATCTTTCTGCCTGGGTTTGGCCGTGGAGGCCTCTCTGGGGCGAATGCCTCTCAAGGTTGCATTCCGTAAGTGCGTCCACTATGGAAACAAGTTACCACCCACTGACGGCCACTCGCTCTGCCTCTTCTGCCTTGTACCTTTTTCTTTGCAGACAAGCTTTTTTTCTTGCCCAGACGCCAGGCAGATGTGCCATAGAACCCAGAATCTCACATTGCAGCCTGCCTGCCTCTGATAGCAGCTCCATGAACATAGGAATATATAGGAACATAGATTATTTGTCCATCTACATTAGTATTCTGTCTAGCGGCAGCTCTCGACAGGCTGTTTCCTTCCAGCTGATCCTTTTTTATCAGGATTGAACCCAGAGTGCAAACCATGCACTCTTACCACTGAACTACGGTCTCTCCCCTTGAATGAGTACTGCCCTGCTTGAGAGGATTAGCCTTAATATAAACATCAAAAACTGGGAAGCTCTGGCCCATGAACGATCTAACTGGAGGTTGGCCTTTCACAAAGGTTCTGTGGACTTTGAAGAAGCTCGAGTGCAAGGTGAAAGGGAGAAACGTGCTAAGCGAAAAGCACATCAAATGAATCCTTTACAAGACCATCTTCCATCTGGTAACCTGTGTCCTCACTGTGGGAAGCTGTGTGGATCTAGAATTGGCCTCCACAGTCACTTACGGACCCATCGCTAGAGTCTACACAATTTTCTTTAGAATTTTCCTCCTTTTAAAATCTCCTTTTTGTAAATTTTCTTTTCTTTTTTTTATCCTGGAAGACAATCTTACTCGGTCACGAGTGATCGCCTGACTGACTGGCTTGAGAGGAAGCCTGGAATAGATTGGCAAGGATATATTCTACTGAAGAGGAAGTGCTTGGGCTCTATCTTGCACTGGATGCTTTGTCTGTACAGCAGGTGGGAGACAAACACATGGCTTGTCCCACAGTACATGTTTCAGCACAGTGAATTCATAACACTCACCTTGTACATCGTACCCATGTGTACTACACTGCAAATACAGCCATTGCTTCCCATGTGATGCCATGATGTGCATGCTTGTCTATGACGGCTCAAGTATTTTCTCTAATAGCAAGAATGGGTTGACCGGAATGTCTCCCTGGCTTTTAGATCCTCTGGTTCTGAAAGTAGGCCAAAAAAGATACAATTCTGTCCAGGCCAGTAATATCTTGGCTAGGTGGCAATCAGAATTGGATTCTTCCTAATGTTATGAAGTTGACATTTTCAACCAGCTGAACAGGCTGCTTTAATTACATCCATTTTCAAAACACAAATACAGAAGGTGTCATGTTGCAAATAGCCTATAGATACCAACGTCACACAGTACCCAAGTGGATTTGGGTCTAAGCTTGGATTTAAACCTGGCTTTCTCCCTGTCTATATCTCTCCACTACACAACTCCAATATTCATGAGTTGTTAAAAAAAAAAATGCACATTATGTAATATATAGTGAAGGTCAAAGTTGTCCAATGTTAGGATTTTAAATCTTGTATTTAGGCTCCCAAACAAAAGGAAGCAAATCTCTTCACTCAACAGCAATTTTATTAACTTCCTCAGGGCCTTTCATTGACATAAAAGAAATGAGCAGCTGAGTGTTTTGCAAACGTTATTGATTTTTATCTTCAAAGCAACTCTGGGAGGTTGAGCACCTTCATTTATTCCCAGTTTACAGATGAAAACCAAGGTACACTTACAGGATGGCTGCAGAGGTGTGGGGGGCCAGATGGTTAAAAGTGCCACTAATCTGGGAGGGGTGATTTTGCAGGTAGTTCCAACCACTTACAGACACCATTCCTGTTGTGTGTACTAGAAGTGCAGTTGGTGCTTTTGAAATTCAGCCTCAGCTGGTTACTTAGCACCTTCCCCTGCTCTCAGACTAGGAAGTCTAGTTTAAGTAAGTTGCCAAAGATCTCCTAATTAGTGGGTAGCAGAGACAGGATGGAATCCAGTCCTTCAGGTTCCCTTCCAACAATTGGCTGCGTTGCTCACTGCACCTTGGTAAAATCTGTTGCTGCAAACGTTGCAAAATTACTAGTACATGATGCTCTCCTGCAAGGATAAATTATTCTTTCTGGCCACTAGTGGATATGCCCCTTCCTCTGTGTTACATCTTCATCAGTGTTACCTGATGGGGAATGCTACATCTGCACATTTATGCTGTAAAAAGGGGGGGAACCTAACTGCCTTTTTTGGGTGGGTGGGTGCAGATGAAGAAAGCATAGCAGAACAACTAAAATTTATCACCTATCCAAAAACTGTTTGTTGTCCCTCTTTACTCCAGGACCTATGTTTTGAATGTACTGCCAGTGCTGACTCTGTTGTCTCTCATTTCCTTCTCCTTCCCTTGGCAGATCACTGTGCAGCTTAATATATCTCACAGTCAAGGAATGTATCAGAATATTGAACGTAAATACATGATTTTTCTAATTCTCAGCCAACTTGTTATTTTTAATCATACAAATTTGGAACACACTGAGAGCTTCTTCCCACATGTCACACTTTCCCTCCTAAATTATAAGGGCTTCTTTAGGTCAGCCTTCCCCAATCTGGGGCCCTCTAGATGTGGCCATGCTGGCTGGGGAGGATGGGAGTTGTAGGCTGGCCCAATATATCTGGAGGGTACCAGGTTGGAAAAGGCTGATTTAAGCATTCTGCACTCATCAGAGATCAACCAGAATTAACTTAATTCAGCTTTTGTTTGTGGTATAGTGCAAACATTCCTGTCTAGTTCAGTATGGTTCCTGAAGCTCATGGGCTAGCTGGCTTGAAGAGCAATTGGGATTAGAATGGGGCCCTACTCATGTGTGTTACGGTATACCCCTTGTGCTGGTTCACTCAAGGCCACAGAGAGAAAGTTGGAACACTTGCATTATATTCCTGTGTTCTATCATAGCTCCATCAATCCTAGTAGGCCACTGGTTACCCCTGACCTGGCTATAATGGCTTTGGGACTGGCCAGAGTCTTGACCTGGGCAAAAACAGCCACGTTCTACCCTTGTCTCTGTTGTTCTCCAGGTGGTTTCCAAGTTTTATTTATTTACAATGTTTGGGTGCCACCCCATAACATAAAGTTATCTGTGTGACTTACTTATTGTAAGTATGAAATAAATTCAAATACAAAATAAGACATAAAACCATAAGATCAAAAAGAACATAAATACTGCAACAGAAAACAAAACTCACATCAAAGCCAGAGTTAAAAACACATTTTAAAAAAAACAACAACTGAGAGACCCAAACTAAATGAGTTATTTAAAAAACCTGAGTTGAACAGGACCACATACCACTGAGAAGACCACAAAGATGGCTACAGGTGAATCTCTCTTGGAAGGCTGCTCCATAAACAGGATGTGCCACTATCTGAAAGGCTCCCTGCTTGTTACCTTCCTCACTTCATTTGGCAGAGTACTTGGAGCAGACCTTTGAAGAAGATCTTGAGTTTCAGCAAGGTACATATAGGAGAAGGTGATCTTTCAGGTTACCTGGTCTAAGCTGTTTACGGCTTTAAAGGTTAAAAAAACCAGCACTTTAAACAGACAGCAGCTGACAGAGCACAGGCCTAATATGTCAAACAGCCCAGCCCCAGTTAATAATCTTGTAGCCCTATTCTGGACCATCTTCCATTTCCAAACTACATGTATAAACATATGGGCAAGGTTTTAAAACACATTATGGGGTGTGGACCGAATCCTCACTTCACCTACTCTTCTCCCCAGAACTGCTTCTCCTCAGCCATTTTCCTCCTTGCATAGGTTACTTCTGGTCTGAGAGCCCCAGTGGGAGAAAAACAGCTGAGGAGAAGTGGTTATGAAGGGAGGAAGTAGACAGAGTAATGGTTCAGCAACCTTCTTCCCTCCTGACTGCCTCCAAAACCATTTATTTGACCCCTTCTTTCCCCACCCTACTTTATAGGGACACTTAGTTTCAGGCAAATAAGCCTGCCACCACCCTGCCAACTTTGGCTCCCAGACAGCTTGCCTTCCTGTAATGCCTAGGACTACTACCAATTCTACTACATCATTTCCTCCAGAGCCATCTAAATCCACTGGGATTTATACCTCCATCATTCTGTCCTCTTGGCTTCCTGCACCCCAGTGTTGAAAGTCTGAGAACAACTGAACACCCCGGGTAAAATGTATGGTCTGAGGTGGCGACAAAGAAGATCGTATCCACGTTTAATTTGGGACTCGTCTTTTAATTAAAAATTTGACAGGTGGTACACATCATGAGATTGCTACACTATTTATGGCAAAGCACTGAGAAGTACTCCTCCTCTGTTTGCAGGATCTCTCCAGTAGGACTCGGGGAGCACCTAACTATGAATTCGATTTTAGGTGCACTTGGTTAGGTCTTAACCTGACAGAAGGCACTTCCTAATGTCTACATCCAGTTTAAAAGAGTATTTATCAAAATCTGTTTTCCTGGGAAAGTGTTAACCTTGTGAAAAGATGGCATTATCTTTTAAGGAAGGCGGTAGTTTCCAATGACGAATGGTTACCCATAGGATGATGAATTGGGAGCTGAGATTAATGATTCATGAAGCTCTCTGTTTGTCATACAACATGAATTCAGTGATGGCTTTGAACGTGGGCTGGACGGAACATGCCAAGGAATAAAGTAAGCAATGATAAGTAAGAAAGC